>JAVKLA010000036.1:5580673-5694632 GCA_034782735.1 Sagittarius serpentarius | reverse complement strand
GATGCTTGTGGCTGACCTTGTATACTTTCATGTAAATTTCCATTGTTCTGACAATCGTTTGATGAACAAACAGTTCACAGTTTATCACAAAATGAGTAGAGCAAAATAAGACATTAAAGTTGTTCCAGCTTGTCTTTATGATTCCTTTTCCAAGGATTACTGCCACTGCAGCTTACAGAGCGAAGTCCAGCAGTTTTGCCTAAGAGCTGCCTGAAGTGTACAAAGTCAATGGCTTTGCTCTGAAATGGGCTAAGCAGCTCCCACCAATTCTGCTATAAACCTTGACTCCTTTGGCAGAGAAAGAGTGACAAACAGCTTGACAGTAGAAGCCCCTCATGATACTTCACCCATTTGCCAAGTGTACATACATAAGCCCTCACATGTCGAGCAGACCACCCTAATGCTGTGCCCTGATGTTGTTCCATTTAGTCTCATCCTGTAAAAAGAGTAAGATCACTGGTACTCTTCACTCCACAACTAGTGGAATAGCTGCAGCAGCAGATTAAATGTCTTTGTCCTCATAGAGAGTGAAGAATTGGACTGCTCCCTACCCTATACTCCTTTATTTCTGACTGCTTTGTATATTGCTTTTTACTTGACCCTTGACACATTCTGGTCATTTTCATTTAGTGAAGATAATTGTCCTCCAACAAAGCCTTTGCAAGCAGGGAAAGACAGTGCTTAAGAGAGAGTAATGCAGAACAAAATGCATCAGTGCCATGATGTACCCAGATTCCTTTCATCAAAACTGAAAGCTCAACCCTCACATCCTCTCCAGCAGCAGAGACACTAATGACCTTGCACACATACCTGTGTGTTTTAGGGATGTCCTAACACGTGAATTTGAAGTTGTGTGTTCTGTTCATCTAGGTCATAGGGCAGATTCCTCTGGGTTCCTCTCATTTCCACCAAAGGTCACAGTGCTTACTCTTTATTTGAGTCCTGCAGAATCACCTCAAACCAAGGTAGCCCTTGCCTTATTTCTCTGCTTTTGTTTTCTTTAAGTCAGAGGTATTATGTGGGGCTCATCTCCTGAGTGTGGAAAATATAGCAGGAAGTACACTTGGTATTACTGCTCTTCTGAGTATAATGATTACTCAGCAGACTATGAAATGTGAATTTAGTCATCTTGGCTCAGTTACTAGCAAGGCAGGGCCTCACTAGAAGTCACTACCTGGCTGGTCTTTGTCAAAAAAATGATGCTGAAAATGACCTTGCACACCTAAAGTTTTCCTTTCTGAACAAAAATGACATGCAAAAATGCAGTATGGGCTATGCCATGCCCAGCTGGGGAATCTTCTTGTGGCAGCTTTCCCAAGGGGTGGTTAGACTTTAAATAGTCATGTCCTTCTGAGCAAAGAGAGACATAGATTTTCCTCATTCGATACGACTGTAAAATACTAAGCTGCATGTGTTTGTGGAAACAGGTATTCACCGTTCCTTGAGCAGGACTGTAATTCTTCTGTAGAGCATGAGAGCCATGATTAGGAAGCCAGGATTGCTCTGCTCACAGGAATCCTGCCATTGTCTTTGATTGCATGGTATTAACTGTAAATTATACCCTTTTGGAGACCGCATGTAAAAATAAAATAAAAAAAATTGTCAAAAGACAGAGAAAATATTGATTCTGGAGGCAGCAGAAACTATGGCTTGGTTAAATTAGAAGCTTAAAAAATAATAACAAATGAGCATTTGTGAGGGTGAAATAGGGACTAGGAGAAGAGCGCCATGATTCTCCCCTTAGGTGTATGCAAATTTCAAGTAGTCCCATTGCAGGCAATGCAATGTTACTGGTTTAAGTAAGAATCTGGCTCAAGGTATTAAGGAGGAGGTACAGGGCATGGATAACAGGGTTGTTATTAAGGTGCTGGTGAACTGGAAACCTATTTAATTAAAAACACAATACATAAATAAAAATGGAAGAAGCTACAGCCTGAGACTGCTGTTAAGACCTCTCAGATTTCTGATGCCATTTCTAGCTTTTAGTGACACAAGTTTCCATATTGGCTTGTTCTCAGGAGTTAGCTCTGTTGTTCTGAGCTGATGACAGATACCACTGCAATCAGTCAGCCTGCAATTTAACTGGGAAACTGGAATTGCAACTGGACTTTGTCTCACTCCAGTCCCTGGAGGCCTCCCTGCAAAAGCTTTGGAGGTGCAAAATGATGGTAGAATTGTAATTACTGAAACTCTTCAAGTCTGAGGCTGCTGAAAGCTCAATGTAGATAGCCTGGAGAGATAATGGGCTTGCAGAAAAAGCAAAGCATAGAACAGATGGCTTTTGTTCATAGATTTTAAAGCCAGAAGTGTCTGTTAGATCATTGAGTCTGGCTTGTTGCATGGCATAGGCCAGAGAATTTCACCCAGAAATTCCTGTTTCAAGCCCATAACTTCTGGCTGAGCTAAAGTGTATATCTTTAGAGCACACATGCTGTGGGTGCAATTCAGACCTAACAATTCTATGAATCTATTTATCTTTACCAGTTAGGGGATATATGCCTGGCTATCCTAGCCTTGTCTGTTAAAAAGGCTAAATGAAGGTCACTGGGCAAAGACTGAAAAGGAGAAAAACAGTTTAGCAAAGCTTTGAATGAATATCCAGGACAATGACTGCAATTTAATACCTGTTGGTGAACTATTTCAACTCCTGCACAGTGCACTGACTGAGGAAAGTGTTCATTCCGTACCTTTCTGCTCCTTCATCCTTCTTGGAGTCTGGCTTTATTGGAAGCTCAGCACACAAACACAACCAAACCCCTCATCGTACTGTTCCCCTGCCACAGTTTGCTGTTCTTACAGTTCACCTCTAAGATCCCCGCAGTCCTAGATCTCTGACCAAAACAACAATCTTTTCACTCTGTTACAAAGTTGTTTGGAAGCCCTTTTCCATCCATTATCAACTCACTTTGACTCTGTAGCAGTTACTCAGATTTTTTTATACGGAATTCTAGCAGGAGACCGCTCCTTTCTTCTGGGCAGCATCTGCCACCACTGCAGTCCAAGATGGATTGACACTTGCATCCTTTTGCCTCAAGAATCCATGAGTTAATCTGTATGTCTCCCACTATCTTTTATGCCCCAAGCATGTATTAGTTCCAAGAAGATTATTTTCTTTTTACATGAGTTCTACTGTCCCAATACAAAGCCCAGATTAGCCATCCTATTGTCCTGAATTTTTCCCATCCAAATCTTCTCAGCTACCTGATTGTTGATATTTCAGGAAAGGGACACTACAGAGATCATTCAAGGGGCAAATATGCAGTGGTTTCTGAGGTGGTAGTCAAAGGATTTTAAGAATATTTGTATGACATATTACTTATGATTTGAGAGAATGGATTTTATGACCTAGGAGATCCATCTGTTGTTCATATATATATATATATTTTTTTTTTTTTTTTTGGTGGGGAAAAGTAGGCCAGGGACCTTTACACACTTTCTCTCCTCTCTTTCAGTGATGCTCTCTCCTTCTGTCCTTTTCCAGAGCCTAACTCGCTGGAAGTCCTTATACGTCCATAGAAGGCAGACTGAGACTTCCTTTTGCACTTTATCCCAATACTCCGTGAAAAACAAGAGGATTCCTGTACAGAAGGGGTAGCAATGTTGTGAGATTAGCTGGTGCCTCTCTGATCCAGGGGACAAACAAGGCTGTTATTCCACTCCTTGTCACAGGAATAGAAAACATTTTTCATGTGCCAGTTTAGCCAAATCACCTCACTATCACCAGTTATCACTGTATACTTCTGTTAATAGATATTCTCATAGAAAGGTTATGATAAAAGAGCTGGGAAGGAAGGGAAGGAATTACAGTGGATGGTGAGAATGAAAGAGGCACAAGTAACCTGAGCATGACACATTCTTATGAAGCCTGTCTTTTATTTCCTGTGTTCAGAGAAAACAGTTCTCAGTTTATGGCTTTTGTTCAATCAGAGAGAAAATGAGCTATAAAAGCAGAGATAGGAAGGAGTTAACCAATTTCCAATTCAGTGTGTTACAATTTGCTTCAGTAATAATAATAAAAAAAGAACAATACTGGGAAACATAATTTTTAAAATGAAGACTACTAAATCAATAGGCACTACATGACTAATCATTTTCTATTTTCTTGGTGGAGGAAGGTAGAGTTGTGATCAGAAATCAAAAGGAGAAGTCCCCAGCTTCTCTGCAATTCTGACAAATTCTTCTTTACTGGAGATTTTCACATGAGCATAAACTAATGCTGGTAAATGGCATTAGAATCACTGCCCACTAGCATCATCTCATTTTGTGGAAAGATAATGAAATCCATTTGATGCTAGATGAGTTAATTCCCAAAATACCAACATTTGTTGGCAAGTGAGTGTTTCAGCCTGAGACACAGAGGTCAGGGGTGACTTTGTCACTTACAGAATCTTCAGTTGTGGTGGGACTTCACATAATAGCTACTTAAGCGTGTATTTGACTCAAAGCATGTGAGTAGCCCTGCCAGCTTCAGTGAGACTACAGACTCTGTAAGGAAGGCAGGTGTTTCAGTGCTTCTTGAACTTGCCACTCCAGTAGTAATTTGTAAAATCCTATTTGTACAAATAGTTCTCAAAGTAGCAAATAAAGGTGAGCAAATACTCTCTCTCCAGATATTGGATATCCCAGAAGCACACAGCATCAGCAGAAGACTGGGAGAAGATGCTCAAGAATGAGAGAGATTTCAGTGTGCATTGCAGTTCCTCAAATTATTTTGAAAATTTCAACCCAGATTTCACAACATTTGCCCTGAGCCTCCATAGCCCTCTGGCACGTAACCACCCCTTTCCTCTTCTTGGGTTTGATAGTAGATGTCTTTGATACTGTAGCTTCTTAGAAGTAAACAAAAGTGTGCTGGCTAATGGTTGTAGCATTTTTTCTGTTTATCTTACACCCTAAAGGACTCAGCACAGCTGTCATAGTTGAATGCATCCCAGTACAAGGTAGAGTGCAATAGCTGTTTAACAGGACAAAGTAACCAACTTTAAAGTTTTAAGTTCAACAGTTTTAACACAGCATCCTCCCCACTCACACAGACCATTTGGTGTACTGACAACCTACTGCACAGACAGTAAGGATATTATGGAGAATTACCTCATTGGGTTATTTCTTTTGGGGACTGGGGACGGAAAGGACATCCATGTCAGGAAAGTTGACACGTAACTGGAGTGTCCATAGTGCTGAGGGTTTTCTAGTCCAATTCTGTTCAGTGTTGGAAAAGGTAAATGCCATTCACACCTAGAATCACTGTATGCCAGGCTGTACAGGACACAATCCCCTGTGCTTTGCCAGTACAGTTTTTCATAGATCCATAATGTAAAACATATCACTGAAAAGATACAGGTTAGTCATGTTGTTGTGCAACAACATGGTTCCACAAATGAGGACATGGTGAAGTGTGGTGTGTGGGACAGGCATGAGTGACTCGCAGCATGTGGCATTCTGGTACAAGAACTACATAAGCCACATTCTCTCCCAAGGCCTGTGCGATAGGGAAACTGCACTCAGCCTGTCATCGGGGGGTGTCAGCAAACTGAGCAGTACTAACCATATGAGTGATGTCATCTAAGCAGATCAAAACCCACCATTGCTTCTGAATGAACAGTGGTGGAACAATTGGAGTAACTGACATAATCAAAAGGAATTTTGATTTGACAGAAAGTCCTGGGGTGCGTTTTCTAGCACATATTCAAATACCAGCTGAAAGTTACTGGGCAACAGGTAAGAAAAAACAAACTTTGGTTTAGCAAAATTCCTTTTGCAACTGAGCCTGTGTTTTGAAGGTGCCTGCTTTAGTATACAAGTGTTTGTGGGAGATTAGTACTTATTAACTAATAACCTTTGATTATGTTTACTCCCATAGCTGATTTGCTCAGGTGTTTGTCACATAGAAGTAGAAATAAGCTTTAGTGACACAGCTTGTTCATGGTTCAGTCTGCAGAGTTTTGTAATTTCTTGGCAACTAAGTGATGGATTACTATTTTCTGTAAAAATCTCCTCTTTCCTGAAAGGCCTTTCGTGCAAGGACTCTGGGGTAATTAGAAAAATAATAACCTTGCAATACCCTCTTGATCTGTTTTTAATGAAATGAAGTGTGGGGAGCGTAGGTGCTTTGTCCATAGTCAAATAGTGAGTAAGTGGCAGAACTGAAAATAGAACCCATGAGTCCTAGTTTCTCCTCTTTGCATCTAAGAAGCACTTCCACTATGCATGGGGTTATCAGATGTTTAAAGACTGTCTTTTTTTGTATAGGACTGAAAAAAACAAATATAGTGTACAGGGAAATCTGGCATTGGCAGAAGCTAGACCAGATTAATTAGCAGACTTACCCTGGGTCCTCAGTCAGTTTTATGCAACTCAGTCATGGTTTATTGAGCACATCAGTCATTTGTGAATGTTACCTTTAAAAGAGCCTGGTGAAGTATCACCTCCATTTTGAAAACAGGGAAATAAAAGCACAGAGTAGATGAAGTTACTTGCCCAAAATCACAGAGGGAATCTTGGACACACCTGTGAATTTTACTGGCAGCTTTCTCTTTTCTTCAGAAGAGTCTCTTCTCTGTTAGACTGCATTGTTTCCAGAGTTAAGAATATGCATCCCTGATAGGGCATTTAAACCCAAGTGGAGTTTCTGGACACATGAATGAGTAGCTTCCAGGATCTCAGCCTTGAATTAAAACAAATAAAATTTCTAAAGCAATTGTACAAATCTAACAAATGCCAGAAGCTGCCAATCTGATGCTAATCTTTTGAAATGGTGACATTACCTCTTCACAACTTGGTGGGGACTATATGCAGTGCCACTGTAGCCCTTGAAAAGTCAAAAGTGTGCTGTCCATGTACCTGTCCCTCGGAATATATCAGGAAGAAGAGGTAATAAGGTAATAGAAAACGTTGCACAAACACACCTAAGTTTCTAGAGGAGCTTGCAAGATTAGAGAGATACTTCTAGAGAAGATTGTAATATTTGCCCTTGTAAAAGGGCAAAAAGTTCTGTGCAACAGGATGTGCAGCCGTTCAGTTGCCTTTGGCTTAGCTGAAGGGGTTTGCCTTTAAAAAGGGAGTGGGGAGAGAGCTGTAGCTCTTGAAAGACAGTATTAGATCTTCTTTCTTATCCTTCATTTCTAAATCCTCTGAACCTCTGATTTTTTATTTCCTGGGCTATAACTATAAGCTGCCTGAATTGCTGGTTTTCAATCCAATTTCCACTAGTCCTGTCACAAAATCTGATAGACAAAATACCCTTTTCTTAGTACACTTGGCACCAGGTTGAACACAGTGAAGACTGAAGTCTTGCCTGCTTGCTTTGAACTGGCATTCCTTGGGTAATGTCACTGCAAGCTTTCCAAACTTTACTGCACCATATTGCCTCACTGTCCTAGAGGAGTCACCTTTAGGATTCACTCTTGGTGGTCTATTTGTAGCAACGTTCCCTTGCCAGGTCATCGTCCAAGGAGAATGAAATCAAAACCTCTGATTTAAAAACAGAAGACTTCATTTGAACCAAAGACCAGATAATTTACTAACAACAGACTCATTTTCCTGTACAGGACCTGACTTCACTGTCTTTCCCAAAACAATTAATTTAGGTTTAATGGAAAGATCTGTCTATTAGTAACTGGAGTGATACTGTCAGTTCTTTACATACATGCCTTTGAATCATAATGTTGATTTTCTACCAAACAGTACAAGACTCTTCATCCCATCCTCATCTCATCCATCTCTAATTGGGTCAATGTGGGCAACATTGCTTCTTGTCTGGAGGGAAAAAAAAGTCTTCACAGACAGCTCAGATCCCATCTGTTGAAGGTAAATGAGAATGCCTACCTCTACATTTGTGAGTGGAATTGTATTCAGGATGTTGGAAAGATGTGTTATGTTGCTGGACAATGAAGTGAGGAGTCTGCTATATACCTTCATGTGGCTGAAACAGGGAGGAGCAAAACTGCTCTAGGCAGAGCAAATATGCTTTCATATGTCACCATTGTGACATGCAGCAGCTCCTAGGCCTATTAATTAGTGCGTCTGCCTGTTACAGACACATGCAGACATGTGCACAGTCATACAGCCATACACAAACATGACACAGCAAATACCATCTGCAAAGAGACCTAAAAAAGGCTGATGGAATGATAACAGTATCCAAAGTTCCTGCTGGGATGTGCCATGGGTGGCAGAATAAATCTCCTCCTTCTTCCCCTCTGGGAGCAGATGCCTGCTGGAGACAACTAGGCAGTGTGTTAGCATTGCATTGCAGTTTATTAGCAGAGGGATTCTGGACAATGATGTTTCTTAATAAACTGATCAGAGCGATAAAACAGCCATTCCAGTGCTGGAAGCAGAGGACTTGCTGAACAGTTTCCTCGTTCATGGAGACTTGGTAGAAGAGGAAACAGCCAAGAGATTCTCTTTAGCTGTGGGAAGAAAAAGGACAGGGAGTTGCATGCTACTTGGTTTGTGAGGAACATTAATTGCTCACAGGAAAAAGAATGTTTTCTGGAAAACAATCCTCCATTATTTTATTTGACTTTGTTGCAGCTTTTGTGAAGATGGGAAGGACCATTCCACTGCTCACTCGCCAAGGTATCTGCAAGCCTGTGCTTGTTGTTATGCAGAAGTTGATAGTATCCCTATGGTATACTTAGCCTATAACTGTCAGTTACATGGACTGTGTGCCCAGTTGAACCTTGTGTCCCCAGTGCTCACCCTGGCTGGAGCCCTGCTGTTTCCACTTCAGAGAGCTTTTGTCTGGCTTGGCCATAATAAGGACATCCTCATTCATACCATGCTGGCTGAGCAGCAGGTCTTGCTAGCAGGTCTTGACATGTTGCCTATTATCCAGCTGCACGCGATGGTCTACTACATGACAAAATAAACTTCAGACTGCAAAAAAATAAATGGGCATTTGCTCTGCTCATAAAAGTCCTCACCTATATGGGGAAAGTCTAATCACATTTGAAAGGTTGGAGAGCTGAGTTTCTATCACAGGCCCTGCTCTGCTCCAGTCCTACAATGCATCTCAGCAAAGTCCAGCATTTTGCAGTGACCTCATCAGGATTAAAAGTATCAATCAGTCAATGCTGGCTATGGGTAAGGCTGAGTCAAGCTCCGACAATTGCTCTCACAATGAGTTTATCTCAGTAGAGTGGGTCAAGAGCAACTTGTGCAGAGGTTTTCCGGGCAAAATGACTTACAAAAAAAGAAGAGCCTTCTACAAAACATCAGTCTGTCAAGGTTTATTGAGCTTCTTATTTCTTATGAATCTTTCCATGTCATTTCAGATAACTTTTTAAAAATTAAAATACTTATGAAAATAATATCAAAATTATTATCAAGTATTATAGGCACTATGAATATGTTTTAGTAAAAAACCCATTTGATAATTTTATGTATCAGTTTTTATTTACTGAATGTATAGTGTTCAGCAAATAGAAGTTCAGATATGTTTTCAAGACAAAAATGGTAGAAAAGTATTGACAAAAATGTCATGGGCACTCTCCTGACAAAGAAGAAATAGGTCTATTTCAAACCCTATGAGAAGGAGAGTTGGAATGTCATTCAAGATGGGCTTTTGTGCCCAAAAGCTTTTTTGGGGGGGGTTGGGTTTTTTTCCCCAGCTATACTGATTGGTCTTTTAAAAGATATTAGCCTTATTGACATCCTTAGAAATTCACAGCACAACAACTTTGCTGCTACAATCTTCTCTCTAAATTTGAAGCAGCACGTTCTCAGTAGTGTGCTTGGC
Source organism: Sagittarius serpentarius (assembly GCA_034782735.1). Taxonomy (NCBI): domain Eukaryota; kingdom Metazoa; phylum Chordata; class Aves; order Accipitriformes; family Sagittariidae; genus Sagittarius; species Sagittarius serpentarius. The sequence goes on along the minus strand of JAVKLA010000036.1, from coordinate 5,684,890 downwards.
TGGAGTCTCTGTGCCATATCCTCAGGGTGGCTGCCAGAGATTTGGAGCCTAGCCCCGCTTGTGCCATAGCAGTCAAGCAGTCCAGAGGCAGCTCTCCCCATGCGCTGTGGATTCACAGCTCTTTCTCAGTCCTTCCCAGAGCTTCTTCACACAACCTGTTACCTTAGCACTTATGCTGTGGGGAAAGGGCCAAGTGTCCTCTGTGAGAACATAAGAAATGGACAGGATGACTTTTCTGGGAAGAAACTTTCCTCCTCCTGTTCTCCCTCCTTCTGCATGCACTATGGCTGAGAATGCTCAGTCCTGAGACAGACATTTATTTGGACAAATGCTACATCTGTTGTAAGATAAGTTGCTGTTCTGCTCCTCTGTGTGAGGACTTGATGTCTTCCTTACGGTGTGGTGGGCCTTTAACAACATTAACATTTCTTGTGACCCTTAGAGTAAAACTTGGTTGATAACCAGATTTTATACAAGGAGATGCTAATTCCTGTTTAATTTTCTCCCTTTTATTACTAATCATATCACTGCAAAATGTAGTTTACAGCAATATAAATAGGATCCATTGCTGGAGGGAATTGTGCAGCTTCTGTCAATTTTTCAGCACCCAAATGTGAAACAGAAGCAATTAAACTCTGAGGGGGGAAGAAGTAACAGTGTGGAACACATCAGAAATCGGGTCATGAATTCACACAGATGGGAAAGCCAGGAAGCAGTGGGAAAGCAGGATTTTGATTGACTCACCGTCAACAGTAAATGAGCCATTGGCAGTTTACTGTCAAATTTTTGCCTTTTAATCTGCAAGTTCCAGAGGTGATGGCACCCTCTTCAACCCACTGCTTGGGGATGGGAGGGGAGAAGAAAGTGGAACAGAGAAAGAAACAGCAGGAGTTTAGGTGAGGACAGGGGATGGGTCAGCATCACAGAAGGAGGAAGGCAATTTTATCATTCTCTAAATCTGATGTATGGAGCTAAAATTAAACAATATCCAGGCAATAGTCATGGGTGTTAAAAATATGCCACCCAAAAGGGATCATCAGGTCTCAGCAGATTAAATAATGATAGTGTTGTGGTAGTAATTAGAGGCATTGACCAGATCCAAACCCTGTTGTGGGATTTGCTATACAAATGTAGTTAAGGCTAGTTCTTGCTCCAAAAAATGTGTGAAGCAGAGGGGAGACAGGAAGGAGGAAAAGCCTCCCAACTGACAATAGAGGCAATGGGACCCTAACAGGGCTTCAGTGTTATTTAGAGCATGCATGGTGCAGACAGGGATTGTTCTTTTGTTTGCTTTTATAGAGCATCTGCTGAATAGGCTGAGAGGAAAAAGAGATGTGATCAAATCACTCCGCTCCTATGCTAGTCCAGTTTTCTCCAGTGGAAATACCAAGACTGAGCCAGAAGACTGGGGCACACTGGGATATCTCACAGGCTACCAGAAGACTTATTTGCCCTTGGTAGCTAGGATGTGCCCGTGGCCTGAACTAAGCTCAGGGGGATTTGTGGGATTTTCATACCACCGAAGAAAACAGGAGACCTTGGAAGCCATGGGTTATTTTAGCATGCAGAAGCTCAGTATATATTTTCTTTTCAAGCAGCAGCACAGCACTTCTGAGAATGAAACAATCAGTTATAAAAGTAACCTTGCAGCAAAGCTTCAAGGGGGAGTTATATATGCTGGCAAATTTTCACTGTTTATTCATTCTAGACATACTTATAGACTAATTCTCCTCTTACTCTGATTTTTATATCAATTATTCGCCATTGATTGAGTGGAGTTAATTTAAATTTACAGCAGCGTAAGTAAGGAAAAGCGGCTTGTAATCAGTAGCAAGTTGATTCTGCCACCTTTACTCACCGTGAATAGTACCTTACTCATTGAATAATCCTATAAATTCCTCTTGGAATAGGATAGTATGTGATCGGAGTAAGGATGGCAAATACTTTTCATACTTTTCACATCAATTACTCCACTGGACTGGACTGGGTGATATAGCACCAGATTTTGTGTGTACACCCAAGATTTCTAGAGAAAAATGACCTGGTATTGCGTGGTCTGTAAAAACATAGTAAGGCCGTACCATGATTTATACCCTTGAGTCAGAGTTGACACAAAGAATTTGAATTTAATCTGAGAGTTTCAGATGTTTAGCTATGCATTCTTAATAATTTTCTAATGTGTATCTTGTAATGATGTTTCCTACCTACCGTGTTGTTTGGAGTTTGGGAAAGGTGTGGTGTAAGAAAAGAGGAAAAACGCTGTAACAGCACTATTTGGACAGACGCCACTGGAAAACTCTTTCCCATGAGAGACAAACACCTATTTAAATTGCTTATTTTCTTGTGCTTCTGAAAAGACTTCTTGATTTCCTCTTACTGGTAGATAATGAATATGAAATGGTATTAGAACAGGGTAATAATTTGCTAAATTTTTCACTAAGAAACCAAGTTTCCTGTTGCAACCCTTGTTCAGACTATGTGTGGGCCAAAGGGATTTGCTAGATCAGGACTAGCCTTGATAGGTGTGGCTTATTGACATACTGAACTATGACAAAAAATTAGAGATTAAACTTGGTGAGCACAGAGGGTGACTTTATTTGAAAGATTTCTTATTTTTTGAAGTCCAAACCAGTCATTTATAAGACTGTCAGAGATGAACTCAGGATCCCTCAGTGGTGGCTCAGCTCTGTATTCCATTTTAGCACAGCTGTTAAATGAAAGCTCAGAAATTTATAAAATAAGAATAATTTTTAAATGGTATGTTTTACTTTTATTTTCTTACCAAAACCAATAGAATCTTGTTATCACTCAGAAGACATAGATAAAGTTATAAAATAATTAACTATGTATTTATTAATCTCTTGAGAATGATTTGTCTCGGAGACAAGCACTCAGTAAGCAAAAATTATATTACATTGTTAAGCAAACAAAATAGAGGCTTAGAATGAAAACCCTTCTGTGGGGTTATCTATTGTGATCTATACTAGGAGACAGGATCTGTGCCTCTGCAGATGGATGTATATTCTCTTTGTGGAGCCAACCATTTTGCCGGTGGATAGGCCTGTGCTTAAAATTATACATTTTTCTCTTTTTTTTTGCCAATTAAAAGGGACAGGAGAGGAAACAGAGCAGGAGCCAGCAGAGGAGATATGAAGGACAAGTTCAAGAGACATGCATTTCCTTGAGGTTAACAAGCAAGGCAGACCCCACAAAAGGGGATACATTAAGACTGCGATACAGTGTGGATATGTGTCCATGCACTTAGCCATATTTTTGTGGTACTGAAGGAGCAAGCTCTCACTCATACCTTCTTTGCCACTTTCACTAGAATGATTTAGGTGAATGATAAGGAGATATAATCTCCTATTGTGTAGATGGAAGGAGTGGTGGATGCATGTCAGGCAGAAAGCACCCCTGGCCCAGTCCCCGAGAGCAGAAAGCAGCTGAGGCTGCTTGACAGGATTTCACAGCCTCCGCCTGGATCTGGATATTGTGTGACAAACCAAAATTGCTTGTCTCTACCTGACTGCATGTATTTCCACTTGATGGGTTTTATATTTACATGTCTCCAATGGAGGAATGCACAAGTATGGAAGTGCTGAAATTTTCAGAACATCTAAGTAACCTGTCTCTTGGTTTGTGTTTTTTTTTTCAAAGTTAGTGATTCATTTTATGACAGCAAAAATGCATTTTTTCACCTAGTGGAAGTCTGTCTATGAATAAGAGGTGCAAGGATGTTTCAGTGACTGAGATGGCTGCATTATCGATGAAACCACTGGAGCCTCGTTAGTCTCAGTGGTGAGACTGATAACTGCACATATTGCAACGAGATGCAGAGCCAGCCCTAATTCTCTATAAAACCCAGGTAGTCCTTGAAAATTGTAGGGCAATTTTTGTGTGTTGAAGCCAAAGCATAGGTTTTGTTTGTGTGGACAAGGCAATGAATATGATTGACGCATATATCCATGCGTGTTTTTGTGGTTTGTGGTGGGTAAGTTGAGAAACTGCAGATAGGAATTTGTTTACATTTGGAAGTAGTGTAAATGCAGCGGATGCTGGGGACCTGCTGGAAACCCGGGGGATTCCTGGCACTGCTATTGATCTGCTATGTGATTTACTTGACCTTCTGCTTCCCTGCAGTGTCACTCATTGCCTTACTTACTTAGACTGTAAACCTTTCAGAAAAAGGATTATTCATAGCCTGGAGGATCCTTGGTATTATTTGGATCTCTAGATGCTCTGTGATATAATAGTAAAAAAGATAGAAAACCTGTTTTAAATACATAGTGGTGTATTCTTATGAAAGAAAAGCTATGGGAACACCAGAAGAAATGGGGTAACCTCCCTATGGATACTTTGAAGCTGGAAATGCAAAGATTTTGAGAGAAGAGTTAGGGAACAGCTGTATAAGTAACACGGGCAAACAACCTAACTACATTTAAGGTGATAATTATTAAAAAGAAATTTATGAAAGGGAATTGTGTTCTGGTTGTGGGCAGTAGTGGGAACTGTACTCAATGGCCAAGGAATTGCTGTCCTATGGTCTCGCGTCCAGTGTACATAGGGAAAGGACACAAAGTCAGTGAATTGCATGATGAGAGCATCCAGAACTACTTTTTAATGTAACTGTATTATTGCATTCTGCCTTAGTTGAGAACCAAGTAGATTGACTAAAGCAACAAATAAAAGCAGCATTATAAATTTTGTAGGGGAGAACAGTTTGACAGAGACGAAGCAACTTCACCATGCAAAGAAAGGCTGTGCTTCACTAATCAACCACATTTTCATTTCCCTGTCTGCAAAAATGAAGCAAGGGAAAACCAAGTAACATAATTTACTTGTATATTCAAAAAATTAAGGTGTAGAAAATGGAGGAGTCAACATAAAATGCGTTATTAATTTTCAACATAGAAAGGTTTCCAGAAGCAGGGAGCTGCCAGGTTGTGTAATGGAAACAATGTTATTCTGGTTTTCTTAGCAAGCTGCAGGCCAGGTGATCAATAGAGGGTCCAAATTTTCAGTAAGTTATTCAGAGTTGAGAAGACCACAGGTGATAAAGAGGAATGTTAAAGTTGTGTAACCAAACAAGTAAATAAGCGGTCCAACAGCAGTTGAAATTTACCTGAAGAGATGTTTCAGGATAGTGAGTGATTAAAGCTACTACCACATATTACTGTTTACAATTTTATATGTAACACAAATAACCTGTAAGCCTGGATTATTACAAATTCAAGTTCCACTGCGTAAGAGCTACGTTGTATATAACCAATACATAAGAGGTATAAACCTGTATGCTTCAAAACATGAAGCATACCTACTGGTTCAAGATCAAGAGGAGCTAGTAGATTTACTTTGTACATGTTTTGCCATAAATGTCTATCACAAGGAGAGGCCGTCTTTCTCTGAGCCAAGAAACAATTTGGTAGCCCTTCCAGTGCATATGTTATCCAGTTATATAATCCACCTTCGTTTCCAGGGTTTAAGAAATGTAACTTCTATATAGATACAAAAAAGACAATTTCTTCATCAGACTAGTTGATTCTGCTTCATTCAGAACTTCCTTTTTAGGACAATTTACTTGTTCTTCCCAGTCAGCACTTCAGTCCAGTTCAGAGGCCTCCCAGATCTTTTTTGTTCAGAACACTTCAGTTCCTCAGAGTTTTAAAGTCAGCATTTTATGTCTTCCTTTTCTTGACAGAAAACATAGTCACTTCAGAGCTGATTAACATTTTTTCACAGAAATGTTTTCCCATCAGACAACGTGGTTTCACCTAAACTGAAATTTGCAATGAGAAATGTCAGTTCTGACAAAAAAAATGGTTTTCCAGCTGGGAGAAACATAATGAAATATTTTGTTTGGGGTTGACATTTCAACATAAAATTACTTTTTTTTGTTTCAAAATGTTGATTCAAAATTAAAAATGCCGTAACAGAATGACATGTTGGATCATTCTGTTTTGATATAAAATGTCTAGATCTTAACATTTACACTTTTCCCCAGATTTTTTACTTTCTGTTCAAGTTTGAAATGAAGAATTATGAGATGAGTCCCAAATTCCCTGTGGGAGGAAAATTCCATTTCCTCCTCTGCCCTCACATTAGGAGAGCCTGTTCTGAAACTGAAAGAGCAGGTAGGAGAGTCAGGCAGCCTCAGTTTTACTTCCTGTTTTGGATGTCATAGCTTATCTGCATACATTTGGCCAAACTGCTTCACTTCTTAAGACACCCAGTTAGTTGGGTGGATTGTGGGGTTTTTTTGTTAAAATGGTGCAGAATGCTTGTCTATATCCCCAGCAATGCTTTGGAAAATCCTCAAATCCAGTTTGTAAATTAGGACTAACTGTACTTGCTTGTCTCACGTGACAGGGCTGTAAGTCTTAATTGATTGGTACTTATGAAATTCTCTCAGATTCTTGAAAGGCACTGTAGAAATCTAAAATCATATTTACTGAAATGGGTTATTCAGGTGACTTAGATACAAGTGCTGAGCAAACCCAGCTGTTACTTTTAACAAGTGCGAATTATTTGGTTTCAACAGTACCTCTAATCCTCTCTGCCAGGTTCTGAACTCCCTTCTTTGGATTCTTTTCTTCACTCAGCATTTTTATGCATAAATATAAAGCAGCACTTTTCAGTAAGCTAAACAGTAATACTAATTACAAGGATAGCTTCTTCTGCTGTTGACGATGCAGAGATCCACAAGGAGCTTCCATACTATGTTTCACTTCCACCCAGATAATCACACCTCTGTCCCTATCCTTTGTTTTTTCTATTGTTGACATCATCTCTAACTCATGCACACAGACAGAGTGGTAAAAGTTGTGGGATCAGGAGGATAGAAAATGCTGCAAACTGAAGTGGATAAAGTAGGAGCTTTTATCCAAGGCTGCTTTAGCAAAGGCTCTGCATTGCTCCGCTTGACATTCAGACATTTAAAATGATTTTCCATAGAGTTAAAATGTAGACCATATCAGTTCAAGAGGAAGAAGATGGGCCAGGATTCTTGATTGCATTGTACTGTAGGTTCTTGTTCTCTCCAGTTCAAGGCTCTTCATGCCAGTAGCTTGCCCTGAGACCAAGCCAGTTCCTCAGACTCCAGTGTCAAGAGTGCTGATACCTTCACCCCATGTTTGCACTCAGATGAAAGCATGAACACCATTCCTATCAAATACAGCAGGATTTGGATGAAGTCTTTTGTTTTCAGTAATCCTATTTTTTTTTTTCTTTCTGTCTCTCCTTTTCTCTCTCTCTCAGCATGTCTCCCTCTTTCTGAGTTTTCATCTGGATTTCATCATTCGTGGGACAAGCATGCTCTGTTCTGCAGCGCCTGCATTTTAGCCACACCACCAAATATCACCCCTTTCAACACATCTCTACCTCTCCCAGCTGAAAATGAACCTCTTGTCTTTCATATCCCTAGCTCTTTTAGGCTGCTGTTTGTCAGGTAACCTTCTATCTGCCTGCTGTTTAATCTCTTTATTGCTCTGTCTGATCCTCACCATCTGCATCCTTGTTCTCCATATTCTCCTGAGACTTTGAGCTTCTTTACTGCCAGGTCCAGGACAGCAGCATGTTTTTTCTTGCACCTTGGGCTGTAGCAACTGTTGGAAAACATCATGCAAGAGCAGTTGTGCCAGCATACCCATTATTATGTAGAAACAGGCACAAGAGTGCTTTTCCCAAGAGGCCTTTTAACTCTTTACCAAAAGAAATTAACATGAAAGAAGGCACAGGTCTTTTTCTTTAATTTTTTGTTTCATTGTGTTTCCTTTCTTGCTAGTGTAATGGCCTCAATAAGCAGGCTTAAGCTAGTATACAAAACCCATACTACTTACTAACTGGTATTATTTAACAAGTTTCTAGCATAGAAACCAGCAATGTCTGGTTTGAGTGGGTATCTGGCAATTGGATCTCCGGTAGGGTGGTACATGTGTTAAGAAAGAGTATGCATACAGCTTGTGTTTAAACTTTTGTTCTCCCCAACTAACTAGTGGCTTTGCTGGTATTGGTAGCTGCTCTTTGATGACAGTGGCACTGCAGTCATGGCTGTTGTTGCACAAAGTGTGATGAGGCAGGTTTATATGCACAATGTTTTTTAGCAGGGTCCGTAGCTGATGGCATACATTGGCTCTAACAAATCTACTTTAGGAGTGAATAAAAAACAGAGAGAGAGGAAAGGGAAGGGCAAAACTCTCTGGGGGCCAGCCAGGAAGGGCAGCAATGAGGTCCCATATTCTCATAGCAGGTGCAAGGCCATGAGAGCAACAGTATAAGAGTAACAGCACAAGAACAACAAAGGAAAAAAGAATGAGAATAGCAGCATGGGAACAATACAGGGAAGATACTGCCACTGACGCTCTGGAAAAGCACTGCCTCTACAGCTTAAGTGAAGGGTTATAGAGCTGCAAATAGCAGGCCCTTGGCATTACTAAGGCTAAAGCACTAATGTATTTGAGGCTTTCTGTAGCACTGTGAATGCTCTGCTTTGTTTCCCCATCCTCTTGCCACCTAGTCTATAATCCACCTTTTGTGATTTCCTGGTTGAGGAATTCCCAAGTAAGAAGAGCAAGGTGAAGCATTTCTCCAAAACTGATGTCTGGGCAGCTTCAGCCTTCTGGTAAGGGCTTCAGTTTAGCTGTACAAAAGAAAAAGTTACCTCTGCTATAAAACAGTGCACCCCTGATTTATCCAAGTCCCATAACCAGTAGCACCAGTGAGTGTGTGACACTACATCATTAATAATCACTGTCTGGACAATGGAATCTGGTCAGCTATTCATTTCTTCATTACATTTCAATGGGTTAGTCCTGCCCTGTGGTATTCACAGGGAAAGTGTCCCTATTATACATTACATGGACACATGGAGGAGTAAAGATTTGTAGCCAGAATTTTCAAAGGGAATTAAGTGGATTAGGTACTCAAATACCCTAGAATTTCAGTGGCTTAGGCACTTTTAACAACTCAAGACAAAGCTATTGAGGAACAACTGGTAGATTCATGATATAATCGTATTTAATATGATTCGTTCTCATTTATGTTCTTGTCTCTGAGTCTACCAGTCCCAAGAACTGGATTCTCAGTCCTAGTTCTCCCTGTGTCCTTCCATACAACTGTCAGCACCTTCCTAGTATCTGATCACATTTGTCTCTTCATATTTGGTGTCATCTCCCCAGTGACTAATTTTCTCTGGCTCACCTCCTGCAACCTCACCTTTACTTAGGAAAGCCAGAAATGTTTATCTGCACGTGGCATCCAGGGCTCTTGCACTGAGCACTTCCTTTGCACTGTAACATCTTTGTTTGCCCATCAAGAAGCATAATATCCTCCTTTCATTCAGGCGAGGAAGAAAAGCAAAACCAGTAAACAGGCACAGTAATTAGATCTGATGTCTAGGCTCTGGAGAGGAAATTGGGAGATAAATTAAAAGTTGGTCCCATTGGAAGGTTCCCCAATGGATATTGATCAGGCTCAGGTGAACTAGAAACAGTCCAAGGAGAATTTATTAATTAGAAGCTGACAACCAATTGTTTCTTCCTTGCTCTGTTTTGAGGTTGTACTTTTTGTGTGCCTGCTTCTCTGATAGAGGCAGCAGGTAAATTCCTTTAACTGTACTCCTTTGTCTATGTCCAAGGGGCAGCGGAGTGGAAGCACAAAGGCTGGCAAAGCTCATTAAAGTCAGGAGCACAGAAATGGAGTGCAGGTCTTGCCATTGCTTTCCCCAGAGATGCTCAGGGTTGCTCTGTATTCCCTTCTGAGACCCTGACCTCTTGTCCTTCAGATTACACAGTTGGTTAGCTGAAACCTTTGCTCTTGGATTTCTCTCCGGCACAGACAACATTCCTGTGGAAAACACACATATCTGCTGAGGAGAGGAGGGAGGCAAAGAGGCACAGATAACCAACCCTCAGAGGCATTTATCTGCCTTGTCAGCAGAATTAGCTAGAAATTCAGAGGGAGAAAGGGTGTTTTTCCCTGACTGCAGAAGCCACCTGTGGTTTCAAAATGAGTTACCAATTTGCCTCTCACCATTGCTTTAACAGTTTACTACTCTTAATAGATTGCAATACAGCTGAAATCTAAAGGACTTAGGGATCCAATTCTGAATATAATCCTGCTCAGGGTAACATAGAAACACTCCTGCACGAAGGTACATACTCTTCTATGAACATCTTAAAAACTGCAAAGGAAGCGTCAAATCTTAGGCAATGTCAAATGCAAAGTTAGCAAACACAAGCTTCAGTCTTCTCTTGTGTATACAATAAAACCTTTAAATGCATCTCCTCATACTATTTTTTACCTAGCAGTTCTGTCTCAGGACAGTGCACAGAGTAGATGGAGTTTTATCAATAAGCAGCTAGTCAATATTTTATTTCCTTCTCATTGTTTGGCATATGGCTCCAGGCTTTATTTGCTGGACACAATTCAAACCCTACTCTGGAGAGAAAATTATTAATTTTCTCACAGACTTTTTTGTAGCATGCATCACAATAATGGCTAGCTGCTGTACAAATGTTAACTTACTTAGTACTACAACACCTCTGGTTGACAAGGGCGTGCTATGGTATTGGGTTCCTGTTTGGGAAACTGAGGCAGAGACATTGCAGTAGGGAGTTTTGAAGCACTTCACACATTTAAACAATAGCTCCCATCTTTGTTGTAGATAGGTATGTTCAGGATGTCTGCAAATCACAACCCAGGCCTCAAGCCAGGAATCAAGAAAACGGGGCATACTCAGTTAGTGAGTGACCTTTCATGGTACTTGGTTTAAGTGTCTTGCTTAAACCAAGACATTTGTACAAATGACATTTGTATTAGCAGACGGGAGAAAATCCATCCCTCTAGACATTCAGATGCATTAATCTTGAGACCCACCTGTTCTTTCCTCTCAGTTCCTTGCCTCATTTACTGTATACCTTCTCATCTTAGCAATAAATGAGTAAAGATCCTAAAGACAACATCCTCTTTTGGTATAACCTCCTGTTCTGCTGAAGAATAGGTCTGCTTTGTGCAATATGTAAGTCAATCTTCTATCGGCAAATAGTATGTGATAGGATAAGAAAGGACTAGGTCATCAGAAATATGTTCAAAGGAAATGGATTTACTAGGTCTTCAAGTTAGATTTGCACCTGCTATTTCCTGTCTTCTAAATACATGACTTACCAGTATCAGCAATTTTTTCAGTGCCTTGCTTCTCTTACATACATGTCTGTGTGTGTGTGTGTTTAAAAAAAAAAAGTAAAGGGAAACTTCAGAAATTCCATCATGTGAGTTCAGATTCATTCATAGGTGATTCATCAGTAACATGGGAACATTTATACATGCTGTATAGACCTCTACTACTTGGGTTGTGGGAGTAACTGATAGCAGAAGTACATAGTTATCTTCCTTGTAGGTCAGCATACAGAGGGGAATGAGGTGAACATTTTGCATCTCAGTTTTACAGATGCTTGCTAACAACAAGAGATAGTGAGACTCTTGAATCCTGGATTATATTCTGTGCTCTGAAAGGGAATTTATGCTACTGGGCACAGACTTTTCTGCTTTTTCTCCCCAGAGTGATCCCAGGTGCCCTCTTCTCTACAGTTTATCTGCATACTCTATCTCCTCTAACTTTGCTAAGCTCATACCCTTAGGAGGTGTGAATGCAAACCTGGACAATACAAGGGTGGTACTGAAATGTCAAAATTCTGTAACAGCTTTACAGCTTAATGTAAGGGATATGATAATTTTTTTGTGGTTTATTGATGTAGGGAAAGGTGCATTGTGTAGATAGTATAATACCGACTGATATTTGCTGCTAAATTTGAAGAAAAAAACAGCAAATAAACAGCTTTCCTCAATTTCTTCTCTTTTAAAATAAAATCTGCAAAACTCCAGGAAGATTTTTCCTAGATTTATCTCCAATGGGTTAGTAGCCGCTAGGCCAAGATGTTTCCCTATGTGATTTATATGTCTTTTCACTAGTCCTGGGAGTTAATGTTTCCCCCCTAGGTGTTGGCCATTTGTAGCACAGCTTCAAAGAATGAAATAGTGTTTTAAACTCTCCTTTCCATCTCAAAGTTGGGCTTTCAACTTTAAAAATTGATTAACTTTGGGTGAAAAGTCCTGGCTTGAAGGGTTCTGGGGAATGAGGTTCTTTATTTCGTGACAGAACTTGTGCATCATGGACAGGAAGAGGAGACACTTCCCGATCACCATCTCTCCTTCCAATGTGACTTGCTCCTGAGCTAGAGGTATCTGCTGTAGGGGTGAATTGATAGGTATATTTTAAAGGCCTGGTCGGTCTCTCTACTCTCTAGTTTTGATGGTGGCTTTCTCTAATATAGATCCTTTTCTAGGAAGAGCTAGATGGGGATTGCTGGCATGTTGCACGTAGACCATTCTGCCACCATTATGTTTGATAAAGTTGAGCTGAGGTCACATTGATGCATAGACCCTGGATGAAATGGGCTTATACCCCATCTCCAGCCTTTTGGCAGATTGATTCTCTTAGGAATTTGTTTTGCATCTTGACAAACTGTAAAGCTTGATGAAATGCAATTTTGAAATATATGTATTTGGTAAATTAATGAACTAGCACTGACTAAATGAAATTATCAAGAGCAATCAAAACTCAGAAGAGAAATTTTTTCAGGTGATTATAATGAGCTTCTCTCTTCCCATGGACAGAAAGTTCTATGTGAAATCAGTGTTTCAGAACAGAAAGGTTCACTTTTAGCATCTCTAAGAAGAAAACACCCTATGAAAGAAGGTACATAAGAAAATCCATAGTGTTTAGATCCATTTCACCAGTTTCAAATTTGTAGTGTTGAGATCACTGTTAGAAGAACAGGATCAGACATGGCTTTATTGATGTCCTCATGCTCCTTTTGCAGTTAGAAGGCACTGCTGTTCAACGTATCTTCAGCAATTTATTATTCAGAGAAAAGCTTCTCATCCCGTGCACCTTGTTGGCAAATAACAGTGAAGACCAGAAACCAGGTGGGGGACACAAAATTCTGGTGTAACTGGAACTAATACCAAAGCTTCGACTGGCTTCAGTAGAGACAAGGTTTCTCTCTGGTAGTTTATCTTAAGCCAATGTGTATTAGCAATTTACTGTAGTAAAGGAGTTCATCCCACTGGTGACTAGGGCCTGGGTGAGTCTTAAGGATGTGCTCAGTTTCAGTAAACTGGGTGCTGACTTGTGGAAACTTGGCCTCTGCTTGTGGAAAACAGTGATCTGGGGGTGTCTTTCTCATGTAGACTGTGTTTTATCCTGTGTTTTCTCAAATTTCTTGTACAAACATAGATGCCTTGCCTTACAGTGAGGAAGATGTGTCCTCATCCTCCTCTGCAGACAATTCCTAATGTTCTCCATTCTCTTGAAAAGAGGACATGGTAAGGGCACATCAGACAGATAGGCTGATCCAAAAGACTTAGTTATGAAATGGTGGCAGAATTTTGACTTCACTCCTCTCCTGATTGTGGCCTCATGCTTTTCAGCATGTTCAGTGGAAATATGTCTGAGAATGTGTCTGAATTTCTGCTGTAAAGCTAAGTAAAAACGGAGTGCCAAATTCATCTCTGATTGATTCAGCTCTGTTTGACTTCAGCAAGCTTACTCTTGGGAGAGATTTGGTCCTGTGTACTTGATGTGTACTAAATGGAAAAGTGAGGTTTTCTGTTAATGCTCTCTGCTATGGTTAGGCAGGAAAAGGTGCTGTAGCACTGTTTTTCCAGTGAAACAATAATACATATTTATGTATCTATATCTCTACAGCTGTCTCTAGATCTATTTATTTGTAAAATTAAATATTAATGAAAGTGGTCTTAGAACCTGAGGTAATTAGTATGCAGGCTTTTTACTCATAAACAGTAGGGTTGCGTTCAGATTTTGAGAGAGATGTATAGGCAAACTGGGTGGAGATTTACAGGACTGGAAGAGCAGGAGCAGTTCAGGGTTAGGGCATTGCGTACAGGACCTTGGCAGGGCCACTGGGAGATCAAGGCAGGTCCAGCGATGGGAGGGTGCACGCCAGGACTGTGGAGCGTGGGCAGGAGTCGCAGGTGCCTGCACTGAACATTCCAGGCAAAGTCATCAGATCCTTCTTTTCAGAAGCAGCAAAGTTAATCTAGGGAACAATTTCAATGCTGAAGCAGAAACTATTCATGATTTTTAGAATTGGAGGGGAACTGAAATGAAAGCTGACACCCAGCTTCTTTGTCTTTATGTGTGACTTAGCAAGACCTAAGGAGTACAGGGAGGCTACCAGGGCCAACAGCCTCCCATCAGTGCTACCTAGTGCAGAGTTTGCCCCATGGGATGTGAGTTGCATAGGTGCCCTCCCAGCATCACTGGGCATCCTCTTAGAGCCGCAGTGCTGTAAAACTGCACAACCATCCTCTCCTCAGGGAAGACAAGAGCAAAGATGGATGTAGTTCCGTCTCTCTCATTTGAGTTAGCGTGTTCCTACCTCGGTGGAAGCAGAGTAGACAAACAAGGGATTCAATCAATCACACCAGGGCTCCTGAGGACTGACAGCATTATGGCCCTCCTGGGCTGCTTCTCTGCAAAGCCAGACGCTAAGAAGGAAGAAAGGAAGGAACATGGACAAGTTTACTCTCCTCTGTGTACCATCCTGCAAGTCTGTATAATGACATTTACTAATGCTGCCCACATATTTCTGTCTCAAAGGAGTCTGGAATAGAGGTTAGACTTTGTAGGTCACAATTATAAAACGAAAGCCCTGTTTCAGAGCTCTCCACTGACTGGCTGTGATGCTGGCCAAAAAACATCTACCCTTCTGTGCCTCATTCTGCCCTAGTCATGCCAGCTCTCCTCCAGGAAGGCTTGGATGGCTGAGAGCTATAGCATTCCTTCAGGATAAAGGCATCTTGGGTTTGTTCAGTGGCTGCTCTGAGAGAATCCAGGATATCATAGATTAAAGTAGGCTGAGTTCTTGCTCAGAAACCCTCTCTGCCCCTCACTGACGATCTTCCTTGTGCTTCTGTGCTTCCTGGTAAAAACACAAGGTGGCACTGAGTCAGCAGGACCTTGGCTGACAGTTGCCTCTGCATTTCTTTCTATTTATACACAATTATGGCAATTTACAAGATCTCCTGTGGGTAGGCTGCAATCTCCCAGTTCTCCTGTCGTCTTGTGAGGACAGTGCCAGTGACCATCCTGACTCATTTATTGCAGGAGCTATCGTATAGTCACTTTATGTAATGTACTGACAATTTTATTAGGAAATGTAGTGCCAGAGTAACCTAGCAAATTGACAGTCTCAAGGGCTACATTCTTACATCAGAGTCTCTAAGAAAAAAATAACGGTATGAGAAAATTAAAGGAAACAGGAAGCTGTCTTAAGGAATCCAGGGATAACTAGAATGGCGATCTACCATCAGGCTCAGACTCCTTATCACTGACGGTATTTCTGCTAGAGAGAGAGAGAGGCCTAAATTGCAAGACTCTATCTCAGCTCCCTGCAGGATGGATGTGCCTTATGGGTTCTATTCTTTGCTAACGGAAAGAAATTACCAAATGAGAAATAGCAGTAGCGTCATTACAGGCTATATGAAAATACAGGCCTGCCCAGTCCCTACTGATGTCTTAAAACATCAATGTCAAAGCACCAGTGCCCCTTTCCCCTTTACTGTCCAACTGAAGTTACGTGACTGATAACACAGTTAAAAGTGGGATTTGCCTTCCTCTAGGATCTGGCCCTGTTAAGCAGAGATAAGTGTACTGTTTATGACGGAAGAATATCTGACACTTAGAGGGGAGAACTGGGCAGCAAACCCTAAGGTCTGTTCCTAGACTTTTTATAGTAAACCATGGGCAATACGCTTATTCCCTCAGGAATTTCTTTATGTGTTGATGTGAGGATGATAAGCTCTCCTTCCCATGGACAGTACTGTGATGACAGAGTACTAGATCATAAAAAGTTCTAGTAGATGTGGCATGCAAATAAGTGAAATATGTAATGCCATTGCATTTGGACTGTTTGATTGAAAGGGTTTGTTTGCCTGCCTGCAGGGTGAATGTCATTT
Source organism: Sagittarius serpentarius (assembly GCA_034782735.1). Taxonomy (NCBI): domain Eukaryota; kingdom Metazoa; phylum Chordata; class Aves; order Accipitriformes; family Sagittariidae; genus Sagittarius; species Sagittarius serpentarius. Next base: position 5,668,855 of record JAVKLA010000036.1, on the reverse strand, counting down.
TGTGTGACAAAGCTTGTGCAGTACATTACAGAGAAGACATCCCCTCTTATAGAAATTTCACTCTTACTCTTTTTTTGGCTTCACTGAGATGATAGGACTAAAGCACAGCAAGTTTTTGGACTGGAAGATGCTATGAAAGTATAAAAAAATCTTTAATTTACCTTTCACTTATTATAGTACTGCCCAGCCAAAAACTGTATTCTGTTTTCCATTCTACAAAGCACAACAGCAATGACAAAAAATAGTGTGTTGTTTGTGGATTATCTCTCCGAGCCCTCTGTTTGCAGTGGCCTCAGGCACGTCTCTCTGGGTTCAGGGAAGTGTTTGCATCCTGCCTATTCTCCACTTCCTGTGCTTTCCCACCTTGCTCCTTGGCTCTGTGGAGATCCTTTCCCAATCCTCTGCCCACAGAACAGTTTATTTAACCTTGAAGTTCTTTTATCAGCTGCATCACCCTGCTGTAGCTGCAAGACCTAAATTGTTTTCCATTGTCCGTGAGCTGAATGGGGCCAGGCCTTCAGAGAGCACAGGCTTGGAAGCACTTTAAATTAGGCAGTTTGAGATGGGAATGCTGCAGGTAACAAGAAAAAGTAACCAAGCCCCATCCTTCTCCCAAGGCCCTCTGCTCTTTGAAAGCCTGGTGACTATATGGGAGCCCCAGCCCATCTCTTAGGAGAATTGTGCACAACACATGACTCTTAAATACATATTTCTGTGCAATGTGGAGTGAGAGGAGGCTGTTACCAGTGCAGACCAGCAAGCTTCTCCTCTGTGACCTGTAATGCCCAAGTTCTTTCCTCACTGCCATGCCATTACTCTGCAACATCCCTTGCCCTTAAACTCTTGGGCCCAAGCGTGGAACTACACATGTAACGCAGGCACAGTCCCACTGCACCCCAAAGTACTGTGGGTTTTCCCTAGTCTGAGCTCGTGTGTGATCAGTCCTTTCAAAAACCCAATGGGACCAAGCCTGCTGCCTGGTCTGTGGTGAGCTGAGGCACGGGAAGCAGAGGACAGGCTGAATGACAAGCGCATTGGCCGCCAGACAGAGCTGTTTTACAGACAGAGGGAAGGGAACAATGCAGCGTGGCTTGTATGTGCTGCATCAAGTGGTGCTAACAGTGAAATTACCGTCAGCTTTATCTACCTGGAAGCAGTCAGGGATCTGCTCGTGCATGTTCAGAAATGGTGCAAGATACCTTGCAGGATTAAGACTACATTTGTGACACGTATCTGCAATGTGAATGTAAGGTGTGATTGCAGCATGTGCAAACATATGCAAGCTTGCTTGTATGCCAGCAGTGCAGGGTACAAAGTAGGGCAGCTGCCCAAATTTATACTTAGGACTTGTACAATAGGTGTGTGCAGTCCATGCCACCACATCTTCACCTGTCTTACTTCTAACCAGGGCACAAAGCTGTGCTTTGCACAAAAACAGTTTGCCTTGACGTTGGAAAAAGCACAAAGGGGAAGGGATTGCAGCTTGTCCTGAAAATTTCCCTTAACTTTCTGGCCTGTCCTCAGTCACAGGAGCAAGTACCTGTTCCTTCAAGTGGAACCGCGTGCATTTACTCACACTTTCACTGCAGTCTTGTGTGGTCATTAAATGACTGGGGTCCCTTGGGACTGCAGATTGAATGCAAAGAGAGATTATGTCTTTTATGTCATTGATTATCTTTTTTGCATTTGAATTTCATGTTTCCATTCAATTTGCAAGTGGTTTTTGAGCACAAGTCTGGTTTTGGTGTCAGTTATCACTGAGTTTGACATGGTCCCTGAGAAACCGGGATGAATTATGTGAAAAGAGTTTACCTGGCTGCACAAATGTTCTTGGACATCAGAAGGAGCTGCCCTCCATGTTCCTACGTGTTTATTCAACATGTGAGCTGCAGGTGAAAAATAATTATTTAATTAATATTGGAAAATATTAACTCCTCACAGCATAAGAAGCCCATGAAAGGGCTGGTGGCAGAGCTGTGCTCACAGGAGCTCACATGCAGAATGTTACAAGCACAGTGTTGTCACTAGGGTTACAGGATATGCAGTGATGTGGAGCTGGTAACTCCAGTCTCTCCAATGGAGGGCATCTGGCTTAAAACGTCAGGAGCAGAGTTGGGAAGATGATGAATTTATTGATTCTGTGGCTCAACCAAAAAACTCTAAAATTGAAATTCTGGATTTGTGGGAGCCAAACAAACTTTTTTTTTTTTTAGTTTTCAGCTTATTTGTCCATTTCTCCTGGGTTTGTTTTTTTACCCTTTCTTCTTTACTTCAAATCAATTTCTTAAGCAAAAAATATTTTAAAGCAATGAGGAAATGTTTTGTGCAAAAAGATATAAAAATGAACTGTTTTGACATTTTGAAAACTCTCTCATGATTTTCTGCAAATACTGCTCAGCAAATTCAGTGTAGTCTCATTGATAGCTTTAGTCTCTTAATCTTCTGCTAAAATACTATTTTGTGCAAATTTACTGTCTGACAGAAAAAATAGTGGCATTTTTCTTCTGGAAAGGCAGAAATTAGGACTATTAGCAAGGACTTTGGACACTTTGGCCCCTTCCCCTGTCTGCCAGTGGCATTTTGTGTGGTCCTAGAAGGTCACTGAACTTCTCTGCTTGTTTCCTCTTTCTGTGGATGACAAGTTCTTAGTCAAGTAATGCTACTCAGTGTGCATCCATCCAGCACAGATTAGTGAGGGGAACTGATGCTGATTGTGATTCTGGGTGTTATTTTGATAATAATTTCTATTACAACTTCTGTTCATGCAGTGAACAGGTTGTGGCATGTGGTTCCAGGTCAAGGAAATGGATTTCATTTACAAAACATAATGGAACTTCATCTGCATGAAATCCGAATTGCATCCTTTGGCTTTACTTTAAGCAAGCGAAGCAAATTACAACCAAAGCAAATGCCATTTATATTTAGAAATTGCAAATACCTTTCCATTTTAAGCCAAACACTGGGAAGTGTTTGTTCATCTTCTTGTATTACTGTGTCTCATATACATAAAGGATACCATGTTAGACCTCCCACCTTCAAATCCAGCGCAGTCCAACCTCCCTCATCCTGCCCCTTCAGACTCTTCGACGGTAGATGGGCAGTTTGGATTCCTGGTTTTGCACTAGCATAGCAATCTTTTCTGAGGATCTTTAAGCACTGGATAATGAGGGGCAATACTGTCAACCTTTTTTCACACAGTGTCTTGACCCCAGAGGTAAGTGGTTTGCAGAGGATCATGCTGGGAATCAGAGTCAGAACTAGACTCCTGGACTCAGTCTGCTGTAGCACAGCTGCCCGTCATTGACAGCAACATGAGTCAGAAAGCGCCTGTGCATATGGTTCCTAAAATAAATAGTAATCAGCAAAATTCACAGCCCTTTTACTCAGTCACTTCTCTTGAAAGACTCCGTTAGGCCAAATTCCTTTTTTCCCCTCCATTATACAAGTGCTACTCCATTGAAGCTAATGGATTTGTTTGGGTATAGGAGCGAACAAGATAACCATTGTGGTGCTCAGGAGGCATTTTATCAGTGTAAGGATTTGGCCAATTACTATTATTTAGTTACAGGCAAGTTTGTGTTTTGCTAACCATAAAGGAAAGCAAATCTTTTTCATTAGATCTAATCCACACAACAAGCTAGTTTAAAAGAGAGGTGAGAAGAGAACCAATTTCAAGCTGGAAATGCAGTGTGGGAACCTTTGGATATTTCTTTATGCAGCTCTACCATACCAAGCCACAAAACTTGAGCTAGCTCTGTGGAAGCCATCTTATGGAGCAGAAGCAGTGCAGCTATGGTAATTCCACTGAGACTCGTAGCCCTGCTGAGATGCTGTGTTTGGCCCAGGCAGACCATAACCTTCCAAAATTAAGAGACTTCTGTTCTTTGTAACACCCCAGCAAACCCAAATACTTGCAATTCTGGTATTTTCATCTTTTTTCCTCTTGCTGCTCAGTAATAGTAAAAAATTAAAGGTTTTGCTGATGTTGTTTGAAAAGCACACTCATATGACTACACTGACCAACTATAAATTTATTAAAGAAGCAGTAAACCTGGATGACTTTAAAACAGATTTTTTAAGGTTCATGAGTACTTTCTCCATTTATGGAAGGAAACTAAATCAAGCGTATAAGTTGTATTACAGCATGCATAAAGCAGAAAGCAGTTGACATCAGCCAAGCCTACCTTGGGCCATTCCTTTACCCTGTACAAGCTGTTGATTTGTGAAGTTGCTGCTTTGGTCTTTGTCATCCTGCCCCTGGCTTGACCTCTTGATTTAATCTGGGAGTTGTTTAGGGAGCTTTCTATCTAGCATTCTCAAAACATGGCAGGGGAAGTCTGCCTTCTATCTAGCATTTATGCAGCTCTGAGTAAATTGCTACTGCTCCAGCACTTCACCTGTGCTACCACTTTGCTCTGAGTATCACATGTATCATCCATTAGCTTGACTTGCGGTATCATGACTCTGACTGCTGCTGTGGTTATACTAGAGATTTACAGTGCCGTGCTGACACGCAGGGTATCAGACTCTCAAGGAGCAACCCTTGTGCAAGTTGTTGTATCTTAGTTCAGCCTCTGACCTCAGGAACAATGCTGCCTCAGGGAAGACAACTTATTGACAGGTCCTTGACATCTGTTTCTGGAGAGATCACTCTATGACCTTTCTGAATGTTTGCTTTTGACTTGTTAATAAAGTACTAATTGTTTGCTTTTTTTTTTCCCAGTGTTGTCAGTCTTTAGCTACTCTACTTGTAGAAAAGTGTCAGAGAAAATTCTGAAGAAAAGATCATCTGTGATGTTTACTGTTAAAAAATGTAAATTTTCTTACTTTGATTTCTTTCTTTAAACAGCTGTTCTGGGCTAGGGACAACAGACTCACTCTTAATCTATTTTTTCCAGCAGGTGGTCAGCCAGAATGCAGAGCCACCTGGTGTGTGTGGCTAACCACACAGCCTTCAGGTGATGGTGCTTGTCCTGAGGAGAATTAAACTCCAGTAGTTTCTCACCTGGCCCCTTCCAATAATGGGTGGAAATTGCATGGGGAGATTTGCCCCAGACTCCTGCACAACAAAGGGGACTCAGTAACATTGGCAGTCTCATTTCCCCAGAGGGGCCTCCAGCTGAGTCCAGTGGTGATCCCCAAGCTTGTGAGTGCAGCATAGATGAGAGAGGCAGCCTGCTACAATAGTTTCTGCCCGGAGCATCCACCCATATCCCCCTGAGACCAGTCTCTCTTGTCTCCTAGTCAAACTTTCAGACTATCACCTCCGTGTTTTCTCCTCTGCTGCTCATCACATGTGAGAGGTCCTTCGTGTAAGCATTCGGAAAGCCATGTTATTATCCTCCTTTGTTCCTCGCCTTACAACTCTCCTTTATATCCTGCAAGGTGATGCAATACTGACACCTTTGCCTGCCTTCCTGACAAATGTTTTAACCCATCACAGTATGTCATTGTCCAGCTTTTGCCTTTCATCTTAAGACTAGAAGCTTTTTTGGGGTGGGGAGTGGTGTCTTGCTTGGTAGAGAGGACAGTGGGGTCTATAGTTAATGTTCCTATATACTGTATATGATATTAAAGTACACCACACTAAGTGTTTTTAGCATAGTCCACCTACTGGTCTGGTCCACCTGCGTAATAAAAGCTATGAGTTGCCTTGCAAAACAAGCAGAAGACCTAATATTTGAGTGATGCAAACCACATGCACGTCAGCCCAGGAAGCATGGGCATTGCTAGCAGGGAAGGGGTTAATCCAGTCTTTTTTTTTTTTTTTTCCCCCTGCAGTCCCTGCCGGGTGGATGAAAATGAATCACATTTCATTCTGCTCTCAGTCAGCCGAGATTGCTCTATAATTTTGTTTTTAGTCATTCGTGACTGAGACCTTCTCTGGCAAATTTAGTCACCGAATGTTTTTGCTGTTTAGCCCCAGTCGTTTGAAATCTCAGGGGAGAGTGGGTTTCATATTGCGACAGCTGAGAGATGAGCAAGGGGAAAGCTGATGGATGTTGATAGTTCAGGCTGATGATATTCAGTATCGTTTCCATATCCCACATGGCCGGGCAGTGATACTCAATTCATTTATTCATGATCATATACAAAGGATTTTAGTCTTCAACATCATAATAGCTTGTGACCTTAAAGGGACACAGTCAAGTACTTTTTGGGCCAGAATTTAACCTACTGTAGAAATTGCTATCTTCTGAGAGTGATGTATAATAATACCTGCAACCATTGCCAATCATCCTGCTGTCCCTACATATTACACACACATTGCTAGTGAAATAAATCTCATGACAATTAGAAGAGATGAAAGTATCATTTTTCCTTTTAACAGAAGGAGAAACTGAGGCACAAAGAGGTTAAACCACTTGCTGTATACAGAGTCAAGGACAAAATTACATGTAGGATTGAGGTCTTCTGTTCCTGTTATGAAGAGGCAAGCAATGTCTTACACATGCTAAACAGTTCATTTGTATTGTTAATCCAGCCTTAGCTCTTGAAGGAAAGTTTCGGAAAGAATTTGAGAAAGAAAAAAAAAAAAGAATTTTCTAAAATGCAAAAGCTCCCTTTGTTGGCTGTGCTTTAGCAGCAGTTAGCAAAGAACTATTTCCAGTGTTTTTTCAATGGCATTGACAATGCTTCTGATGCACAAACAGGAAACCAAATAAAACTGAGACATGGAAGTATTCCTGCTCCATTCAGAGAAAGATGGATGGGGAGAGACTCAACTGGGATGAGCCTGGAAGGCAGAAGGGGAAGGCAGAGTCATGTGCTTATGTGTGCAGGACACAATGGCAATCAATCTGATGAGAGACATTTTGTTCCCCATTTTCCAAGAGGAAGTTACGAGCACAGCAGAGTCATGCAGCCTCTCTAAATGGGGTCCCAGTTCACTTGTCATGATCAGGAAATAAGTCTCTAGCAGGATTGCAAAAGGCTGTGGCACAGCTGAGACATCCAGTCGTGTTAGTGTGGTGAGAGGCTATGGTGTCTGTGGAATGGTGCTGACTGGTGACAATAGGGGCTGATGGAGAAGGCATTTCCATGAAGTTAATGGCTGGCTGGTGGAGGTTAGGGCCTGAGGACATTATTACCATTGTAAGTTCCGGAAATATAAAAATGCAGAGAGAAAAAATAAAGAAAATTGCCTTTTTATATATCAAAGAGTTTAAAGTTGAGCTGCCTGTTGCCATGGCTACAATATTCAGTTTGCAGTCTTTAGTTATTTAAGACCAAGGGCTCGATCTTGCTGAATCAGTGAACTCACTAGAAACATGTCACCCAGCCTCAGCAGGGCAAGAACGAAACCACCGTAGCGTGGTAGGAAAGGAGAACCCATTTCCAGAAAGGAGAACCCATTCCCATCCCATTAGAGACCACATCCCCTGTGCTCAAGGAGGCTTTCTGAGGTGCAGGAGCAGTGCCTCTGCGAGGAGGTGGGAATGGATGCAGGCAGTTCCTCCTGAGTTCACAGGCCAGGATGCTCCACACTGGTTCTCAGTTCCTCATAGTACAGCAAGGGCACCTTTGGAACTGAAATGATTGGGAGTAGGGCTGAGAACCCCTGTTTGTAAATGACCAGCAACTACATAAATGTATGGACTGTATTAATAATTGTTAAGGTCAAGATTTTTTAAAAGGAGTCATAATTTTTCACTGGCAGTTAGGCATGTCTCAGATGTTCACCTTATTCCCAGAATGGGCTTTTAATGGTTCATCTAGTAATGACATTGTTTGTGTTTATGATGGAGAACTGAAGTTTTCCCAGTGTGGATGTTCAAATTCCTGTTAAACTGGATAAGGATGCCTTAAAGATCCCTGTCTACTTGGCTTCATCTCTGAAGTCAAATGGTGGAGTACCAAGAAAATGCAACCAGCACGTTTTTTTTTCCCCCCATCTTTCGTTCCCTTCCAGTGGATTCCCAGGGGGACATGCTACCAAACAACATCTCATGTTGTGAGGCACTGTCTTACAAAGAAGTTGGTCCCGACTATGTGCCTTCATGCCATTCTGCTTCTCCACTTGCCAAAGAAGAACCAGAAGGATGTCACAATCTTTAGAGAAGGAAACAAGAAAAGAAAGTACAAAATCAAATTCTTCAGGTCAGAGACAGCATAGTGTGCATGTCCTCTGTAGCAGGCTGCCTGGGCCTCACAAAGTAGATGCCTTCCTGTTCAGACAACAAGTATGTTATAGGTGTAGATGCAATACTGAGAAACACAAATGCCTTACAGTTGCAGAAATGACCACCACATCAGGATCTGAGGTGACAACGTATGGATATGATTCTCTGGGTTGTGTCTGTCTCCTGAAGTATATCTATCTGTCTGTGTAAAAGCATTATCTCACAAATGAACATAATAGCTTAGTATTTACTATAATGCTGCCATGTCCCAAAGCTGCATTGCAATACCCAGGATTTGCCTATGGATCCATGTCCCCAAAGTTCATCTTGCAGGCTGATCCTAGGGATATTCAAACAGTTCCCTACAGCTGTAGGTTGGCTGTTTCCCCACCTTTCTGATATATTATACACATTCCTTACTGCCTCAAGAATAACGATGGTCATATGTCCCCTTTGAGACATCTGGTTCATATGTGCTGTGGTTGCTGGCTTTTCCTTCTTACCAGACAGGAGGTAGAGCACTCCCCAGATCAGCCTCAGAGCTTCTGCTACCCCTGAGACTAGATAAGAATGCCCCATATTGAGACAGAGACAGGAGAGTTTTATCAGGGAGGAACATGAACCAAATGAAAGCTTTGGGATTTCACTTCAAAAGGAAGATGCCATTAGCAGCCACCTTTGTGTTTGGCTGCATGGGTGGGCAGGCATTTTATTAACGTCCTGAGCAAACAACAGGGAATAGCTGCCTGCATGTGGTTAGCAAACAGCACAAGGATACTACATTAGTGTGAAATTAAAGGATTCGGGAGGGAAAAGAGATTTCCAGAAAAGTTAAACACAACCAGATGACCAAGGAGAGGTCTTGTCTCCTTAGGGAGAGCTACACTAGTGTCATCAAAAAACCTAGAAGATGAGGAGGAAGAGGTGTCTCCAAGAGCTAGCCACATCCTGTTCACCACCAGCATCACTCCATGCTTCCTCCCAGCTCCTCTCCGAACTACAGAGCCCTTACACACCTCTAGCCTCTTCCCACAGTGGAAACTGTGCCGAGTCTCCCTTTTGGTGATAACATGAAACATGATTGAGGTTTCCAGTTTAGAGCTGAAAGGGATACTCAGATTACAAGCAGAGTACCCTACACCCTGTGGAAGAACAGGGGGTTGCTCATACTTCCTTCCTCCTCCTCCCATGAGGATGCTTTCCAGGGTGTGTTAGCAGGAGTTCCCAGCATTTCTGTTAACTTTTCTCTGTCTGCTTTCTAATGACGCAGGATCCATTTGAAGAAATAAGTGTGCCAGGAAGTAGGGAAGGGATGATTTCCCCATTCATTAAATCAAAACAACTTGTATTGGGAAATATTGAATTTTTACAAGATGGATGATGCAATTGAAATTCCTTTTATAAATGGGTTATTTTTTTGTTGACTGCTGCTGCCATTGTGTGTGAACCTTAAGACTTACAGACTGCTAGATAATATTGGTTAGACCTACATGTGGTAGTGAGAAAGGCTATTGAGGCTCCCTGGTCTTTTTCCTGCGTCAGCTCTGCCCCGTTCCTAGAGGCTTTTTAACAGGGAAGATAAGTTTCAGTACAGATCACTCTGCTGTGTGCTGTGTGGACTGATGTTTGCTGGAGGCTCAACTGTTCTGGCTGTTCACAGCTCAACTGTTTTGTGGGTCACAAGCAAGGGTGCAGTCATCCCTTCATCACCATTGTTTGCAGTGTAAACCTGGATTTGATACACCAAGGTCACCCCCAAACCGACCACTGAGCAGGATGAGGCCTGGGATATTGGCCCACACAATTTCTTGTCCCTAATGTGTGACTTATTACACTGCCTTAGTATATCTTGTCACATCTGCACAGGAATTTTATACTGTTTACATCTTCATAGGTAATTTCTTTTCTCCTTGTGTCCCAGTACTCAATTTCCTTTTCCTCTCTCTCACCTTTCTTCTCTGCTTCCTTCTCTTTCCCTGAGCTGTCAGTACTAATGAACACAGAAACATCTTTATCTAACCCCTCATGACACCTTCTGCATCTGAACTCCCTGCTAATGGCTTATGGGAACCTTCCATTGATTGGGTTAATAAAGAATAAAATTGCCTTGTAACTGTATTTCACTTTGATTTTAAAATTATGCCCCATATCCCCATCTCTGGGGAGGAGTTGTTAACTTTTTCATAGTTCCAGTCCTGATGCGGCTACCATTGCCTTCTCTAGTTGCTACCCAGTTTGGAGCTGGGGAGGTTGGGTGGAAATTAATAAAATCCCCAAAGGAAATATGTGGAATTTCTGTGAAGATAGTGAAAATTATCTGAATAGAAGAAATATCATGAAGGAAACTATGCATACATTGTAAATGTTAGTGAGAGAGGGTGACAGCGTGGATTACTGGGTTGCTGTATTCAACCCCTCATACTGAGAACTCAGCCCCTTTTCTGTCAGACCCGTATTCTTCACCTGTGTTAAAAGAAATGGAGACCGTTGTCTTCTTACAACTTCTCTATTATATAGGTTTTGTCAAAATGTTAGAGAAATGTAAAAAGTTGCCTGGCTCTGCTGCCACCCCTTGGAATTACACTTTTCTATGTGCATGGTTTATGCAGCATTTGTGTGGATACATATCTTGGTCTGAACTTTTTTCAAGATCTTTGTAAAGTGCATGGTGAGGATTTCCTTCCTTCTCTGTATTGCCTGTGGCCATTGCAACAGTGGATGAATATGGACTTATTCTGGTCACCAAAACAACCTACCAAAGAGCAATCCAACTGGTAAAATAGTCTGCAGCATGTATAAGAGTTTTAGATATCTTTGAGACCTCTTCCCTCTATCTAACTTTATTACTGCCCTCATTTCTGATCTTTAACAACTTGTCGCAATGGTAGACAGTAACACTGACATCATTTCTTATAGTAAACACATGTGCTTTCATCCTAAAGGGTCCAAGTGTGCTTTGCCAATATGTGTGGCAATAACCATTACTCTCTGGCTGTGGAACAGCTGCTTGAAAGCACTGGGAAACGTATGCAGAAGGATGAAGAAAGGAACAGCATGGTGTTCCTTTGAAATTGTTGTGTAGATGAGATGAAGGAGGGATATTTCATAGTGGTGGGAAGTAATTCTCAAATATTAATTTGATCAGGGCAAACAGGATACATACCCCATTGTGGCACAAGGGTCTTTAGTGGCAACAGTAATTCAGGATATCGGCATTTTAATGTATTTTTAAACATTGCTAGAAGCACAGCTCCCTTTAATTCTGTTGAGGGATTGCTTCAGCACCAACTCTGAGAGAAGAGCTCGCCCTCAGAATAATAAATACTGGTTTTTTAAATACTCTCTTCCTCTTCTGCAGGTCTCTCTTCCATGGACCAGAAAGGCCTATTAGTAATTAGGTGATGAGATTTGACAAGATCACAACACAGAAGGATATGGCTGCAGGTTTCTGCCTCAGTTTTCAATTATTATTTATCTGAGCGAAACAGCTCCTCTGCTACATTGTAGTGGTTCACAGGATAATTTTTCAAATGAGCATTTTAGCTAATATCCCATAATGGCCCAGATATGCAGACTGAACCTCCTAAAAGATTTAGATGTTTATGGTATTTACCTGTAACAGCTCCAGCTCTTGGACTGATTCCACAGTAATGCCTCTTTCCAGACTGGTTCAGGGCAGACTATGACAACCATCACAACACTCATTCTTTCTGTCTCAGGAATGGGTTCCCACAGTTGACACAGATGCTTTGTCTGTCTGCTATTAATTTGCTGCAGATGGAGACCCTTCTTAGATAGCAGAGAGCCTGCTCTGGTGACAGCATTCACATCCCAAGCAGCACAGTGTCCTTGCAAAAACAATTTGTGCACATCTTTTGTCATTATTGGTTGTACCCAGATTCGTCCAAAAACATGGCTTGAAAACAGTCTCAAGCCTTTTCTCTGCAGGTGAGTATCTTGCAGCTCGGGACATTCCCACCTACTGCTGTGAGACAGAACAGACTCTGAGATCAGATAACTGCTTTTCTCTGCAAGCTTGGCATAGACGTCAATACAAGCACTAAAGAATATACCATTACAGTCCTGATTTGGGCTATACTGCTCATGATTTTCTCCTGCATGTCATTTACACTCTTCTTATCCATTGCTGGTGGTGATGGGGGTATGAATCACATTACTGCAGCTGGTAATTTTAGAAACACTGCCTGGGAATGCTGCTAAATATAGAGAGGGGTGAGTAAAAGGCCTTTCTCTCATCAGGCATCAGTGTAGGTTCTTGGCATCTCATAGATACAGGTTGTATTGCTCCTGATTTAAGGCTCTGGAGAACCTTTGATGAAGCCACACCTGTCCATCATAGAGCAGAGAGCTGCCTGGAGCCATCAGTACATTAAACAGAATGAGAGGTCTCACAGGGCCAGGCAGGACATTGGCAGTTTGTCAGGTAGGACTCTGCCGATGAGCACTGCCACTGAAGATTTTTGAGATCTTCTGTGTGTTATTTACAGGGGATCTGGAGGCTAAGTAAGGAAGAAACACTTGCATTTGTCTCCGCAAGCTGAGGAGTAAAATACACAAGCTGCAGTGGGTGGAGGAGGAGTAGACACAGTGTAGACCTCTAGGCAGGATGCAAAAGTACAAGCCTCCCCAGCAGGAAGAATTAAAAACACCATTAAAGGCCAAATGAATAAAACTATCATGTAGCTCATGCCTGACAAGCCTGACTGCAAGGCTTTTGGTTGCCATACAAGAGGTGCTGATGCAAAGATCCTTTTGGACGTCAGCAATAGTAACTCATGTGATCATAGTGACACTCTCCCTCTCAAATGGCGGAGAGCAAGGAAGACTTCTGCCGGTACTACTTCTGTGAAGAAAACCAGGACTCCTGTAATTACTAAGATGATCTCTTTCTAAGTGAAAAGTTTCCTGCCTGATTAGCATACTGAAATGGCTTCCTGAGCAGTCAGTGTGCACCAATGCCAGCAGAAAGGTGAAGGTAGGGTCTTGCAGTCAGTAGGATCGAATGGAGTGGGAGTGAGAGTAAGAATAAACTTCATAGTGTCCCTGCAGTGCCAAAGTAATGCAGCTTTACTGGTGCGAAGCCACAGCCTACTCTTGCTGGCAATGGGAGACAGGTTACAAAGTTTCAGTATTTACAAGCTTTGGTTTCCTCCAGGAGCAAGAAGTCACCCTGGAGTGAGTTCCCGCAAGTGTATCTTCATCTGTCTACAAGTGAAGGTAGTTGGAGCATTATTGTTTCTTCACAACTTGTATTTTTGCCTATTTTTTTTTGTTTCATTTTTCAGATTTCCCCCTTAAGACCCAAAGTACGTTCCTTTGCCAAGTACAACTAAGCAAGTGTCAGCATTCTCCTAAAGAATGGCCATTCCCAAAATGGTTTTCTGCCCAAAAACTGTCAGTGGATTTGTTATAGCAGTTCCATTTATACTGGCAGAAAAAACCCAACAAGATGCCAATATATGTCTCCATGCAAATGACATCTTGCAGCCCTGTGATAACCAAGACTTGGAACATCTTGTACATGGAAAGGGAAAAGAAATGGTGTGTGTGTTTGTGTTCAGTGGGTGACAGAAAAGAGAGCCCATACAGAAAAGACCTTGCAAGCCGGAGCAGAAGAGAGCTTTCATCTTCTTCCAAGTAGAAAAGACTTTGCATATCAACTGTAGAACAGAGGTCCAATTTCCATGCCAATACCAAATGAATCCTGCATGCCAATGCAGAAGGAAATTTACAGATCAATACAAGACAGCTTTTCTGTGAATCACACTACAAAAAAAGGTGCTCATACTGACCTAAAAGCAAGTGCTTTTTTGCCCAAATTAGCCCAGAAGAGAGCTTGCCTACCAATGGAAAAGAACCTCCCTAAAAAATCCCTTGTAGCTGCCCTAGGAGAAAAAGAATGACAGAACCAGTCTTTTCAAACCTAGACCAATTAGCAAGGTAAAAGAAAAAGTCCTATGATAATTAAAAATTAAAACCAACAAGACAACAGTGTAAAAAATGAAAGAAATGAATAAAAACAATTAGCAGAGATGAAAAAACAGGGATGGGAATGATATAAATTGAACCTATTATAAGGCACTAATGACATTTGAAAACCTAATTTTTACATTGTCAAACCATTTTGATTAAGTGTTAAATGCTGCTCTTATGAACTTGGCATATATTGTGCAAGAGCAGTAATTTCTGCCTTTTATCTTTTTCGCTTTCTCTGAAAAGGTGCTTGTGTGCTGAAAGAGGCAGCAAGCGCTCATGAGTTATCAGTACTCTTTTCCCTTCCTTTGTATATGCCAGAAAGCCCCAGCCCTGCCTGATAATGGCTATTTTCATGTTCTTGGGGAGTGGGGAGTGGGACCTGAGTAGGGTTGGGGGTCAACAAGGGGAGAGAGGTGAGAAATGATGAAGACATTGGGTGCTGAGGAGAAAAACAGATGTCTTTATAACTAGGAAACTTTTCTCTTTTTTTCCCTATTTTTTAAAAAAACGGAATAAGCAAAATAATTGAAAGAAAGAAAATTGACTTTTTATTGCTTTTTAAGTGCTTAACATGAAGTTTCATCTAGTAAAATTATTGTTATTTTTATCTTTAGCTGCGTCGTTCATGCTTCTCCTTAAAGAAGATATTTCTCCAGTTCAGGATGCCAGCTGCAAGGAGCCGCGGAGAGAATGACAATGGCCTATGCAAATACAATGCATCAGCTATAAAGCCTGTTCCAGAGCACCCGCCCCTGCTGAAGCAGAGCTGCTGGCGGCATAGAATGTGGCAGGCAGGCAAGGCCTGGCCCTGAGATGCGCCGAGTGCCTGAGGCTCCATTTGCTGCGACTGGGAGGTGAGAATGCTCCACCCTTTGTATGAGTCCCTTAGTGTTACCAGTACCACACAGCAGGGAGTGACCAGCAAGGGAAGAGAGTGCTGGATCCACTTACACACCAGGAAGGCTCAGGGAGGCCAAATGTGGTTACTAATTTGGAATTTGTGACTCCTGATCACCACGATCTTGGTTTTCTAGAGTCACTTCACTACCCCAGGCCCCCATTGCATCAGCCCTCAAGAAGCTGAATGTCTGTATAATTGCCAGTTGCCTTATTTCAGAGCAAGGGGTTGTCTTTTCTGTCCAGGTCTCCTCTGAAACTCTCACTGATCAAGATTCAGCAAGGTAACATACCAGGCCCTGGCAGACTTGTGCAAGGCCTTGCTAGTCCAGAATTGATCAGAAAGGCGAGAATGTAGGGAAATCTCCACTGGGAAATTAGGAATTTTCAGCAAGAAAAATAATAATAATAAAAAAGAATTCTTTTGCTTGAAAACTGAGAAAGGGCCAGGAAAGCACTTTGCAGTTAGGAATTATTATGTGGTAATTTGGACTGTTCCTGGGTCCTGTGCACTCCTCAGCTCTGTCTGTAAGATAGTGCCAGACTTGTAAATCTGGGCTAGGTGGCAGATCAGAATGCTAGTCCAGCATGGTGGCCCACATGCAGCACTAGGCAACAACATGCTTCTCTCCAGCACCTGTAGATCAGCAAGTCACAGTAACTAGGACAGGGACAGGTAGGTATCATGACCAAGGGCAATGATCATGTGAAAGGTGATAACACAGAAATGAAATTGAGCTCAAGAGGGTGGCACGTCTGGAAATTATGGTGCAGAGAGAATCTTTCTGCTTTGGCAGGGCACAAAGTCTTTTTACAGAGACACTGCATCCCTTAGGATAAAAGATTTGATCGCATCTCAGTTGGTGCCAACCTGACATAGAAGAAAAATTATACATTACAAAATGCTAAAAGACAGCTAAAGGGAAGGAGTCAGAAGAGAGGATAGAGAAACAAAAATAAATCAGAATCACCATCAAGAAAAGAGACTGAAGGGAGAGTGAAAATACAGAAGAACTTTTGGAAGGTGAAGATTTTAGAAAGAAACAAATATTGAAGAAAAAAGAGGGGGAATATAAAGTCAGGACATAAAGCCAGGCAGTGTGGTCAGTGTCCTTTATATCAATTTTTAGTGCTCCTTTTCAGCTGCCCTAGGAATAGTTCATAAACCACAGCATTTATTACAGGGGTGGTGTCACACACCGCAAACCTATTTTGCGAATGTTACCACTGGGGGATCATGGGTTGAACTGGCCTCCATTGCAGTTGACAGGCTCAATAAATTCAAAAAGATCAAGAAGAACGCAGGTGACAGAATGTATTTGGAGTGTGCATGTTCTTCTCTCTTTTTGTTCTACAAAGAAAGGAATGTGAATCCCCCATGCTACCAGCCACCACATTTTTATTGTAAGCCTTGTAAAATCTGATGCTAAAGCCTAAGCTCTCAGGTCATGCAATTATGTGAGTCTCTGCCTTCATTTTTTAAAATGTCAGTTTCTAACCTGTCTACCTTGGAGAAAGACTTGGAAGCACAAACATGTACAGACTCAAAGCCAAATAATTATTGAATTTTTTTTTAATGTCTTGATGCTTGATTTTGAATTTCCAGAATATAGACAATGGGCACAATGACTTTCCTAAAGCCAGCACCAAGACAGATGTGAAGTTCTTACCATATTCCTCCAGTTTAGAGATCTAGTATCTCAGTGAACTGCTTTTTGAAAAACCTGTAGGTCTTGATGCAAGTTGCACAGTCTTGACCAACCTTTAATTTGTAGCAAGTACCTCATAGAAGTGAGATAATACATCTTAAGTCTACAAAGTTTAGCCAGCTTTTATTACATGGAGATACATCCCTCATATTTAATATTTATCATATTTATCTGCTCCTTTTATTTAATGTGGCAGATTTCTAGGAGCAAACATCCATTAAATCCCATCAAAACTGAATACAGCTCCATGGTGCTAAGAAGAGCCATGATGTTGAGGATTCTGGACTGAAAAAGCCAGACTGGGGTTCCATTCAAGAATTCATTTCATGATGTAGGGAAGGAAGAAGCAGCAATTCAGTAAGTCAGAAAGAGGGAGTGCAGGCAGCTGGATTATACATTGCTCAAAAAAGAGTAGCAAGATAGTTTAAAACCCCTTCTGGTATGTTTCCAGGTGCTGCAGCCACCCTTGTTGACAGTGTAGACATAGTAAAACGTATGATTTGAAAAAAGAGGAGAACTTGTATCAGAAAGAGCTGATTGCTTTGAACAAGGCCACTAAAGCATAGCTAGGATTCCTCTGTTAGCTATCCTCTCGGCAGGTACCAGGTAGCCCTGTTGTCTCATGACAAAGAACAGTGGAAATGAGGATTCACTGATAGTTAGGAGGACTTAATCTCCCCTTTCTAGTTACCTCCAGCTCCTGTATTTCTGCCTTGCAGGAACTTGCTGCTTGATTCTCCAGCGCTGTGCTACAGCTTGTCTCCAGCTGTGCACTAGGAATACAAATAATGCCAGCGCTGCAGCAGGGCAGAAGAGATGGGAGTATTCAGCTTGCTAAGGCTCCTCCGCGTGCTTGTGCAGATTCTGTGCTCCCAGCCCTAGGAGAAGCTTACCTCTGCAACCGCAGCTGCTGAAGCCATGGTGCCGCTCCCTTCAGGACAGTGCTAAGGACAGGGCTGTGACGCAGAGCTCTGTGGCAGCACAACCACTATGCAATTCTGGTCTCTATGGAGCATGCAGCATCTAATCCATGCATGGTTCCTTTTTGCGGAGAAAGAGGGAACTGAGGTTGGAGCTTCCTCTGCCAGTGTGCCCTTTCCTGTTTACGGTGTAAGTACAGTGGAAAATTTGGAAGGACAGATAGGCAGAGGCTGAAAGGTAGAGTTGTTTACAGAGTCAAACCTTGGGAAGAAGCAGATTTCAAATAGTTATTCAGGTCTGTGTCATCCACATAAGGACTCAATTTGTTTGCAAGATCTGGTAGCCAAAGAACCTATATTGCGGAGGCATGCAGAGTTGGCCATATGAGCTGATAGAAGTCCAGATGCCCAGATTTAGCAGACAGGAGGAGTGTGGGTACATGTCCACATCTGCCTCAGTGTTTGTGCTTGCAGGACAGAGAGCAAGCCAGCTGACCAGATGTTCCATCTTCTACCACCCTCCTGGTTCTTGTTAACTTAGTTTATATTTTTCTGTTTTCTTCCCCCTTCACCCTCCTAGTTGTGTGATTACCTCTGTCCTAGCTGTAGTGCAGGCTATCTAATTCCATTCAGTGCTTTGGCAATGGAGATCACTGGCTTGAGGTTAGAGAGGGTGAAGTGGCTGCTGGCTGGTAATCTCATCCTCACTCATGAAGCAGAGTACCAGTGACTGGCACTATCAGGGCCCAGAGAGCAGAGGGTGGCCATGACAGTGCCAGTCACTGGTACTTTGCTTCAAAGTGCAGAGTGTGGACCTCATGGCCTGAGGAACAACATCCGTCGGGAATGTGTTGGACTAAAAGAATTTATCACCACTGAAGGGACAGTGCAAGTTGTGGAGGTGGGCTGTGAGAGGGAGAGGGAACAAGGCTTAGGAAAGAGAAGAAGAAAACTAAATTAACAGCATGGTCAGGTTCCACCTTTTAGGACAAACTGGTGCTAGACATTCTCAGACTCAGCAGCTTCATTCTTTTCCTGGCAAGAGGGAAATCAAAGATGGCAGAAAAAAGCATTTCTAATGTGCTGGCCTTGAGGCGTGAAGCAGTCAGGCCTAGGATTTCCCAACTGGTTACCTATTGCCTGGTCATCCCTAATGTTGGATTTAATGTTCTCAGCTTCTCTGCCTAAGCAGAAACTGGAACATTAACTCTTCATAGATTTATTCTTCAAAAACTGTCACAGGACAGCTGAAGGGAGCAGAAGAAAGGCAGTGTTGTCTACCCAATAAGAAGAAAAAGGCAGCAAGGAGTCTGGGTTTATTAGCATTTCTGCCACTGACTCATTTCACGGTTTGCTATGGTTTTGTCTTTTGCTTCTTCACAGCACTCTTGCAAATATGGTGGGTGCATGTATGTAGCCTTGATGTGCTTGGATGGAAGCCATGCAAGAAAGGTATTTATAAGAGCATGATACTACAAAGCCCTAGCTGAAAAACTGGAAAGGCATGGCTTCCCAAGAGTCACTATGAGATATTTTCATTTGTCCTTTGGCACAGCAGCTTCAAGCCCTGACATTTAGACGTCCCTCCCATGGCTGGCTCCTGCCGTGCTGTAAAAGGAACATGAGAATTGCACCTGTAGGATGGGGTAGAGTCCTGCAGAGCAGGCAGCGGTGGATTTGGAAACAGGGAGAGAGATATTTGCATTGTTCCCAACTGAAGGGGCAGTGCAAAGAGACACATAATGCTAGAGGCCACTTCTGTTGAAGGGGAGTCTGACAGGATGAAGGTCATACAGTGAAAGGTGCCTTTGTGTTGCTGACTCTCAAACTTTCTCTGGGTCCCCTAATTATAGTGTTCTCCCTCTCCTAAAGTCAGGTTACAATTGTGAAGTTCATCTTTCTTTTAAAAATGTAATTACATTTCTAGTACCTCTGTAGCAGACAAAAAATTGAAAATGTAAATCCCAGTTGTTTTTGGTTTTGGGTTTGTTTTTTTTTTTAAGAAGGGAAAAATTAGAATTGTGACTTTTTAAAAGCAAAGACTTTCAGAATTTTGGTGCCTTACAACTCTTGAAGGCCTGAGACTAGCATTACTAAGTGGGTTAGTAGTACCAGTATCTATTAAAGATAGAAACTGAAAACTAATTAGGAGTTTATGTTGTGTTTTTCTCTAATGTTCCACTCAGCTGGTTGGAGTGATACCAGCCTGTTTAATTTCCTTTCCTCCTGCTTGTCAGTTCCACTGTTTTTCATATTGGTAGGAGAAAGCTCCTGGGTTTATGACATATTTCAGGGATGGAAGTCCTCTGTCAATATCCAGTGATTCTCCATCTTAGTTTAAATAGAGTGAATAGGATATTACAAATGGTTTTTTTGCTGATAGTTCCAAATTTATAAAGCTTACATTTTTGTGGGTATGTAAACATATATAGGGGACCCATTGTGCTTGAGATCCATGTAGCCAGTTGGGGCCATTCTCTAGAGTTGCTATATTCATTATCTCACTCTTTCCAGGCTTTTTTTTCTCTATCTTGCTCTTACCTTCCCTTAGACATGCTCTCTCTTTCCTACATCTTCCCTGCAATGTTGTCTTTCTCATGCTGCCTGTACTAGCCATGCCATTTTCCCCCTGAATGCCTCCTCCCCTGCAGTTGTGGCTTCACACTGCATTATGCGTACCTCTTTCTGCCTGCTGTGTTTCCATCTTTGCTCTTCTGCTCTACTCCTTCTCTCCTGTACCTCTCAATTTTTCTCTCTGCCTTTGTCTCCTGCTGCCTCATTCTTCTGTCTCCCAAGAGCTGCTTTCCCAAGAGAAGCTAAGTCGAATTGATCTGCCATTTAATTACCTGATGTGTTCATTGCCTGTGCCTGCTGTTTGCAAATAGGCCTGCCTGAAAGTCCCTGGAGGAGGTGAGGTTGTGTGGCAATGGGGGAGGTGGATAGATGGGCTGGCAGCAGCTCAGCCATAAGGCAGCTTCCTTGGAAACAAAACACCTGCCAGTAACACCTGTGCTCGTAAATGTTTGCTGCCATCCTTGGTCGGGCCCCAACACTCGGAGAATGAACATGTCTGTTCCATGGCATCAAACCAAGGCAGCTTTCTGGCACGTGTGAAAGCTTCTAACTAGCACTTATACTGAGCACACTATGTTCAGGTGGAGAAATGCAAGCCAAGAGGCACACACCTCTGTAATTAAGGATACAGGCATACTGTGAGTCCTTCTTTCAGCCCAGTAGTTTCCGCTCCAATGGGCCATGTCATTGCACCTCCCCATGGGATTGGTGGGTTGTGCAGAGGTGTGGATGAGGGAGGACCATGACTTTGTCTTGTTCTGAAACCTTTCATTCCAGAATTTCAAAGGACTTGGTCAGAATACCTAGCTCCAACCCTTATGGTCTCCCATGCAGGCAAGTAAGGCTCCCTCTTCCCTATCTGACAGGCACCAGGAAGTTGTTGACTCATCCAAGGTCATTGAAATGATTTCTAGTTGCAGTTAAGATGAAGTCCGTGTCCTCTGCTTCTAGACTGCAGACTCAGTCTTCTTTTCCCAAAAGGATTTAAAAGGGGACTACGGTATGAATAGTAGCAAACCCATTTAAGGGATGTCTTTGCAGAAATCCCACCTATGAATTGAGCTAGTTTGGATTTAACACCATGGGAGTTGATTAAAGAATATAAAAAGATTAAACATCAAGACAATTGGTCTTGCCAGGGAGGCATAACTAAGGATTTTTGCACTGAGCATGGCAGAGATGTCCTTCCCTTTCCCCATATTTGTGAACATTTACCTAACTTGTTTGTCACAGAAGGAAAATTGTGAGCTCCATCCCTCTACAAACACCCTGGAGGCTTCGCTTCACCTCAATGTAACAGCTGGATGAAAGCCTTATGCTCCGAAGGCTTTGCCAATTAATAGACATTTTCTCTTCTCTTTAAACACCCCATGTGACTTCTTAAGCTTTGGGCAGCAAAGCACTCATGGAAAGAGCAGGCCATTCACTAGCACCAGTCACACTGTTTTTTGCTGCTTTCCTAACCACTGTCCGCGCTGACCCTTGCTGCTAGCAGAACGACACAAATTGTCTTTAAGGGAACAGAAACAGATTATAGTGTGTGTGTGTGTGGAAGAGAGTATTATGCCTGCTTCGCCTGATCAGACATAAGAAATAAAGAAAAACTTAAAACTGAATAACAATATGTAAGAAACACAGAGCCAGACTGAATTAGCCATAGCAAGAGCTGTCGAGTTGTCTTCACTGCTTTTGTGAAGCAATTTCATTATTTTCTCTGCAGCATCTAGCTAATGGCATTGCAGACGTACTCAATTAATATGTGTATGGGTCCTTCTGGTGGGCAGGGCTGCACACACAAATTCATATCCTTGTATTGTTTCTGCTGGGTTTTAGGTGCATCTATTAAGCAGAAGAAATACTGTCTGGTTTTTACTATCTCCCTTTCTCAGACTCCCTTTCTGTCCTTAAAGGCCTTGATCTTTCTCTGTTTTATTCCTCTGTTCTCTTTCTCTCAGAATTCATTAAGTCAGCAAGCTCTTTGAGAAAGAAGCTAGTTTTTCATTCTGCATGTGAAGTGTGGCCCTGGTCCTATTTGGATCCTGGAACTGCTACTGATCATCTGCAACTGTGCATGTTCTGCGCAGCAGGGAGCACAAGGAGCTGTGCAGTGATGTTTCTGTGAGCTGTAGCCATGCAAGCAAGAAGTCAGAATGTATCCTTGGTACTGGGCAAAGTCTAAGCATCCATTTTCATTTTTCTCCTTATACTGAGGGTTACATTAAAATAAAAGATAGTGTGTGGCATAGACAAAGGCTAACTTAGAAGATGCGTCTTAGGGAAGATTCTTAGGCTTCAGATGAAGCAGAGCTATGACTCCCTCTTCCTAGTAGCTGGGATAGCAGGATGGCTGCATGTGTCCATCAATGCAGACCTGGCCAGCCCTGTCCTCCCAGCTCTTCTTGCTTCTGACTTCGAGCTTTAAGCACAGAATAGTTTTCAGTTCAGTAAAGCACCTTGATTCAAAAAAGCATTTAAGCTTGTACCTCCTCTCACTGAAATCAATGGGTTTTAAACACATGCTTAACCCTAATTGTGTTCTTGAGTATTCTTCTGAACTGGGCCTTTTATGAGGGTATGAGTCCCTGGGAACTTGTATGAGTTTTGCCTTCTTGCATGCTGCTCCTCATATACTATTGATGGAACAATCTGTTACTCATTAATGCTGCAGATTAAGCCATTTTGCCTGAATCTGTGTTTTCAGTAGACATTTTAACTGCTCGTCTTATATGATATATTTATTTGATTTCCAGTGCCTAGTTACAATGTGACATCAAATCTAGAGTAGGTTTAATAACTATTTATTCTGTCTCCTCAGGCATACATTGACTGCAGGAGGAGGCATCAACTCAGTGTCGGCGTTAAGCTACAGCAGTGATAGCCATCCTACAAAACGAAAGTGAGACAGAGAATGAGAAATCTCCAGTTGCAAATCATCATCACATGGATGTGAAAGACATGAATCACTTCCACTGGAATTTCAAGGACAGATTCCACAGAAATCTGTCAGGAAGGTTCAGGGCCCTTTCTGCTGGTAAGTGGAATATTCTTTGTATCTTTCTGGAGGAGAAAGGGTACAATCTCATGATTAAGGGTATCTCCGTTATCACTGAGAACCGCTGAATGGGAGCCCCAGCTGTAGAACAGACATACCCTAGGGAGCTCAAATGATGTCAGTGTGTACACCGTTACCCCAGAGTTACTAGCCTGCCTGCCTGGGATGTGGCTTTACAACTGCGAATATGCAGAAAGGATATTGGACACTGTGGAGGTGATGGCTTTGGTAGAAGCTGTTTGTCCTTCCTCCTTCTTGTGGGGATTAGGGGTTTTCTGAGCATTACCAGCAGATCGGTCCCTGTTGTGAGGCACTCCACACTTGTCACTCCTCACTTATCACTCTACACTTGTCACTCCTTGTTTGTCACTCTGTCTGTCATGGTGTCATTCCTTTTCACCCCCTGGCAGGAAGTTAGGAGAGTTTCCTTTGGCAGATGCTTTTCATGCAGGCTCCCTGGAGTGCAGTGATCCTTCTGTGCATCTGTATGCAGCTCACCTCCCATGGCCCAGAGTCTGTCTGTCCTCTTGGAGGCGGGGCTTCGGTGTGCTCAGGGCACCAGTTGTACACTGGAGTACATGTCATGTAAGCTACTAAAAAGTATGTTAGTCACATTAGACCAAGGTCTGCAAAGTCAGAGGATTACTGGCTACCAAAGAACCCTTCGCTGAACTGAGAGAGAAAGATACCTGTATAGTTGGTCCAGAGAAGTTCTGCTGCTGGACAAAGAGTAGCAGGACACAGGAAAGCCTTCAAAACAGGTTTGCTGAGAGGTCACAAGAAAAACTGAACAACTTAAAACAAATTCACCATGGGATCACGTCCCAATATTACAGCTTTTCTTGGAGTCTGGTTCAGTAAATCACTGTGAAAGTACAATATTCCTTGGTTCTTCCCGTTGTTCTAGTGCATTCATAGCACGGTGCATGTGAGCTAGGGAGCTCTGCCAGTCCCATTACAATGCCTGTCCTTTCCAGAAAATCTCTCCTGTGAGGTATTTAAAAGCAGCCGCACAGCTATTAATCCAACTGTAAATCCCTTGCCACACCACATGCCAAGCCAGCCTCTTCTGGGGCAGGTGTCTCCCTGATTATAATCAGTGGAGAGGATACAGGCGTGGCTGAGAGCAGCGAAGGATACAACCTTTCCGTCTGATCACAGATGGCAAGGACTGCCTTTCACCATTGTGGCTTAGGCAAAAATCTTCCCTCTGAATGCTCAGGAACAGTAACAGGAACAGCTGCTCTGGGCATCATGTGAGAGGAAGGGCCAGAGCCATTTCAAGTGTTTTATCATGCTCTCATCATGCCTGGCGTTCTTACAGAGGCAGAGCCCTCACAGTTTTGTATTATTGTCTTGTAGAAAGAAGGTTAACAATAGGAAGGTAGTTGTTTGCAAGGGCTCAAGAATTAATTAGTGGTTTTCTTAGCACTGTTTAGGTGCTAAAAGAAATTAAGTTTAGGGCAAGAGCTGCCTTGTGAAAGGACCATTAGCTATTTCAGTAAGCAGTGGTACTATGTATTCTTAATATTCTTTCTCTACTGAGCATTGCTAGGGTATAGGAAGGAATGAAGAATTCAAACACCATCCGTGATTTCTTGACTGTGTTGTAAGATACAAAATAGAGATATAAAACTGGCCCATGGCAAGCTCCTCTTCACTTTGCTTTAGTCATGGTGTTGATTTTCCTTCATCTAGCTCTAAGTCTGACTGGGAGACTGTTTCAGCACCAAATGTTGTTGCCCTGGTGTTCATGGTATGGAAGGTTCTAGGAGACAGGCACCATCAAACTTCGCATCGTCTTTCATTTGGATTGAACTTGTGATGGCCACACAAAAAAATAATCCAGTGGCTTTTGATCCTGAATAAAGATGAGAATAGTTTATCTGCTATTTTGCTCTGTGTATTAAGATATCCAAAATTCCAGTGTTGTGAGCTCTAATTGGGATTTCTGGCAGCACAACACATGAATTAGATAACCTGTTCTTCTTCCTAATACAATTAGATAATTTTGTGCTGTTTCACCAACCTCTTCTTGTGTGACTTAGGTGATGAGTCTGTGTGTCTGGGACAGGTTTAATGCCTACCCGCCCACAGGTTCCTCTTAAGCTGTCATTCTACACTGTCATTTTGTCAGAGTTCCCACCTGAGACTGTGACTGCAGTGGTGTGCGCTTAGTTTGACTTTCAGCTTGAACTGCTTCCAGCATTGCTGCTTTCCCTGATTTTTTATGATAACTTACAGGTGATCTCACAAATGTTAGAGGAGACTAAAAGGAGGCTGTAAAAGCAGCTGGCCCTGACTGATTATGTTCAGCCTTAAGGGAATCTGTGATAAACTTGCTTTTACAGTGAGGGAGGGATGTTTTACCAAAGATGAGACCTGTTCCCAGGCTGTCAGCTCCAAAACAACTGAAGAGCTATGCTTAACACTGCAGAGAGAAGGGGGAGGATATTTCCTTTGGCCTGCCTATGTCACCATTTCAACACATCCAGAAGTCATGTCTGCAGGTGACCCACCAAATCCTCAATTTGTAAAATTTAGAAGCAATAGTTTGCTAAGCTCTGTTTTCTTGAAGGTCATGTGGTTATCAAAGCAGAAGTATCACTGGGAGATACAGTTCTAATTATTGTACATGAAGGTGGTCTGATTAATTAAATTTAAGTGTCTTCCAATCTAAAAAGCAATAGTAGTCCTTCTTAGACTGCATAATTTTGTATGTCCTGTAATGATTCTGCTGGATAATTTACACTTTCTCTGAGGATTAGCCTAGCTGATTTGGAGGACTTTACACTGGGGTCAGGATTGGAATTACCTTAGCTGCAGAATGGAGCTGTGCTCTAGTGCCCTTAATTGTTTTTCCATGAAGCATCAGTTTTGGCAGAGCATTTGCCACAATGCAATCTCTCACATTTTGCCACAGTGCTGAACAGCCCTCCTCTTTTTACAGGAATGTCACCTTGTCTGGGAACATGGGTTGTGTTGCACTTAATTTTGTGTCTAGGGCCAAAGTCTCAGGGAAAATTTTTCAAAAAGGCCTAAGGTGATGTAGCTGCGTCAGCTCCGTTGCTGTACTGTGTTGTTCTGTGAGCAGCCATCTCTCTTCTCCCCGCAGGAGCTCCGGGGGTGCAAGTGGGCTGAAGCGCGGAGACAAGACGGCTTAATGCTAGTTTCTTTGAGAAGCAGCTGGAACATGTAGCATTGTTTCCATTACTGAGTTACTTATTAACAAGGATAAAAATCTACTATTTCTTTTTGATCTTTTCCTGCACAGATAGCTTGAAATGCTCTTTCCCAAGTGCTTTCCAAGGAACTTACCCCTTTTCTCTCTGAAGAAGCTCTTACTCTGATTATCTGTTGTAATGGAGGCTCTCTATGGGACTGCCTTACAAGACCACTCAACAGTTTCAGAAACCACAGTTCTCTGTAGACAGTATTAGCTGCTGGTTTCCTTTAGAGTGCAGTTCAAAGCAACAGATTTGGTGTATACAGTGGCACCTGACCTGAGCCCAGGTTTTGTCAGAGGCTGTCTTTCATGCAGTACATTTCCCTGCTGCTTAGAACTGACAGCAGGCTGTAACCGAAGCATCTTACTGGAGCCCTCATGATCCTGCTCCTCACTTTTACTATAAAATTTTGAGTTTTAAACAATGCAACATTTACTCAGCTGTAGGCTTTGTCTTAAAGTGGTGTCTGAATGAGATAAGGTACAGTGGGATTGGCTAATGGAGGTTTGGGCTAGAAAGAAGCTGAATGCAGTCATATATATGGTTTATAACCCCAAACAATCCTTACATTTTCAATGTAACCAGAAAATTGATGATCTGACAAAAGAGTCTGATTTCTGACCCAGTTTCCAGATCTAAGAGATTCTGAACAAATAACCAGACCTTTTGGGGGTCTTCATGCGAGTAGTTCACATGAGGCTAATTACAATTGGTTGTTTTATTCCAAAGTGGAAAGGATTGAACCTCCATGATATTGCTGGAAACTTCCTATCTTGCAGTTCTCTTCCAAGTATCAACTTAATTTTATTTGGCTTTACATTGAGTACAACCATTTGGTGACCTCTTTCATTTCTATTGCCCATTTCAAGGGGAAGATGTGGCCCTACACACCTGCTTAAGTTGCAGTCACAGCTGTACAATATTGTCCCAAGTTACAGCTCCTGCAAAGCAAATTTTGTAGTAGTACAACCAGTAAATCCACCTGAATTCCCATTGTTGCTGAAGTTGTTATTTAGGTTGTAATCTAATGTTTATGCTCCACCAGTGACCTTTTGCTAACCACTGTCTCTGGCTATTTAAAGAAAATGTTCCAAAGTTCTAGTTTTTACAGAATTTTAGTGCCTTGGAAGTATGCCAGACTGACAGACATAGAAATGTGAGTACTCTCCTTTTTTTGGACAGGTACAGCATAAGCAAACTACCATAAGCTCCTTCTCTCCACACGTTGCCAGTTTGCCTCAGTCCTGAACCAGACGGATCTCTGCTGAGGGAGGCAAGACACCTTAGCCCTCATGGTCAATTTAAAGTGCTATCTTGAACGCCCACAAATATGGAAATATGAGCTGATTGCCTGTTTCTTTAGTGGTGGAGGCAGCTATCCAGTAGAAGGTGGATTGAGGCCATCAGCCAGTTTCAGGTAATAAATGTTCATCAGACCTTTAGCCCAACACTGATCTCTGTCAGCTTAAAATCAGGGGCATACATGCAAAGACTTTATATCACAGTCCTCTGAGACTTGTCTCATAGCCAGCCTTGGGGCTTTCACAGAGCTCCCTAATCGTCTTTTGCTGTCTTGGAAATCTGTATTTCTACTAATTAGCCAGCTATTGGAAAACATGGCTGGACACGGCTATTGGCAGAATTAGTCTGGCTTTCACCAATTTGTCATTGTCTTGCATGGCTCTAGAGCTGGCAATTTGCTGTTGCCTGCTTATATGGTAGCAAGATGCTGAGGAACTTACAGCTCATCTTTTATATACTTAGAAGGGACTGTCGAGATGATGCAGTGTTGTCTCTCACTCCTCCTTCTCTTATTTTATGTAGAATTAGAGCCCACGAATGTGAGGAAAACCAGCCATGGCTGCAGTCAAGGCATTGTGCAAGTTTTCCTCCCACAGCTGTGCTGGTGCAGCTCAGTCTAGTTATTTTTTTTGCCAAATGTGGGCTCCCACACTTTGTGCTAAAGCCCCTTTTCCAAACCAGTTTTCAGACATCTCCTTCTAGGTTCTGACATGTAATAGCACCTGAGATGTGCTCTCACAGGCACTCTCAGTTAATACTGCAGCAATCCAGGTTAGTATTCATCTTTGTGAATGTACCTCTGCACCTCCTCATTCCTAGACCTGGATCTTTGCGAAAAGATAGTTTTAACCCTAGCAAGGTGTGTAACAGCAACTCTCAGCTTGATTTATTGAGCCAGGATGACAGATTGAACTAATCAGCCTGCTTAATAGTTGCAGTGAAGGCAGGAGAGACAATTAGCTTAGGACAGAACAGGCAGCCTTTGCTCTTGGACTGTCTTACTAATGACTGACCTGCTATTGTCCTTTGGTCCTTTCTTTCTGCCTGCTTGGGAAGTCATTCTGCGGACCCATTACCTGCAGAAGGAGACTACAGAGAGGTAATCTGACTAAAGCAATCTTGTGTGCTTCTGGAAGTGAGTCTGAAAGCAGCAATAGCAAGTATTTCAAAGCTCCTTAGTGAAGTGACCTTGCTGCACATCAAGATGTACCAAAAGAGGTGGACTAAAGCAATAGGATGGTTACAGGTATCTCATCGCTCTTTGTCTAGCTAAGCCTTGTGATTCTTCTTTGTTAACTAACTATAGCCCGATAAAATTCGAGGACCTCTGTGAAAAGCAGTTACTGTAGCAGACAAGATGACTTATGAGGGGACAGTTTCAGCAGTGTTATTAAAGACATACTTTCTTGCATTGTTCTGTAGTGAAAACATGAAAGCTACAACATAATTCTTTTGGTTTGATAAAACTGCAGACATGGTGACAGCTACATTTAATAATGGTCATTTAACACCTTGTTAGTCCTCAGAGACCCATGCAGAATTAAAGCTGTGTTTTACCAGGCGATATGCATACAGGCAGTGGCATGAACAACTTACAAGATAATAGTTGTACTGCTAGTACTGGCTTTAAATGTTAAGGGAATTGTGTATCTCTATTTAGGTATATATTGAGTATCACTGTGGCATTTCTGGAATTGCAGTCTGTGTTAATCAGGAGGCCATTATTAAACAGCTACAAATCACAGGCACAAGTAAGCAACCTTTCACTCAGCTTTGCTTCCACCTTACTTTCCTTTATTTACCAAGGCTTATACTCTGTCTGAAACTGCACAGACATACAGAGGTATCTAGCACAGAATCGCAAGCAGAAACTAAACATGTCATTTCAATATCTAAGGACTACCGCTTCCTAAGCAGCAAACTGAGAGATTGAGAGAGCAAGCAGCAAAAGGGAGAGAGACAAAGATGAAAGGATGGGAAAGGGAAAAAATTAAGGAGGGGTACCGGTTAAAAGAGAATAGATAATCACATAGAGGAAGAAGCAAAACAGAAGCATGAATGTTTAAATGAGGTAGGGAGAGAAGGATGGATGAAGAAGGATTAGAAGGTGAAAAATGGAAATGAAGAATTTCCAGAGGTAAAACTGAAATAGAAAAGCATAAAACAAAAGGAGAGTTTCATTAAAAAGAAAGAAAGGAATTATTACAAGGCAGGCACAGAAATGAGCATCTGCTGTAAAGAAAGCCCATAACTGGAATACTGCAAAGAGAACAATGAGGTGACCCATGGCCACCAATTTGCACTGTTTCTCATTAATGCTGAGATGCTAATGGCTACCTTCCTCAAATCTCCTCTTTCCTGGGGTACCCTTTCTTTTTGAAATGTTCTGCTACAATACAAAATTGAGGCAGTTTCACCAACAAGGACTACATCCCTGCTGTGTTGAGCTTTCAGGTTGAGTTGGCTGTTCCAGTCAAGTCTGAGTCTTTATCAGTCAATACCAGGCTCTTCCTTTAATGTATGTTACCTGCTTTCCTGTTATTGTTATTATTATTACTACTACCACTTTGTTCTAAAAGTTCATTCAGACCTTGATCATGGTCAAATTCAGCTGTGATAATTATTGTCAAAAAAATCTTCAAGTGGTAATAAGCAAAGGAAATAATGTTATTCCTCAGTCCAACCAAAAGATTATATGAAAAATGTACTTTTCATCAGAAAACTTCCATTTACTGAAGCTGTTCCTGGAAATTTTTGATTCAGCCAAGGAGACAAGATGGACATGTCGCAATTCACTAAAGCTGAGCTTTATTTGGAAGACTCTGTTGTTGACATCACTGCAGTGCCAGACAACCATGCAGTCTGATGGCTGCAGGCAAAAAGAAAATTGGGCTTCTATCCCTTGAGAAAGATCATCTCTGATAGCACAGTGCTTCCTAATATATTGTTGAGGCATTAAAGGAAGAGTGCCTCCTATGGACTTAATGCCTCCACAGCTGTAGGGGTTTTTTGAGCAACCATACTTAGAGGACTGTCTTGCAAAGGCTGATCTGCCCTAGACCTGTAACCTTATAAGATCACAGTCATTGTTATATGACTGCAGTCCATGAACAGAGGGAGCAGCTGTTTACGATGCTAGCAGATGGAGAGCCCTGAACCTAAAATAATACGTGTGCACATATTTTAGAAGGAATGTGCTCTCTTGGAACTTACTTTCTTTTGCTGCTGTATTTTCTAGTTAAGTCTTCATGGTTGTTAGGCCTCTGCTCTTTTTAGTTCTTATTGTTCCCCCCCGACGTAGCCAAACAAAGCCTCAGGTTCAGTTTCCCAAATCAGCCTCCACAAACTTGACTAGCCAGATCTCCACAGGGAGCAAAGTCACATAGATTTCTGTGACAAAACCCATTGATCTGACAGGGGCTGAGATAAATCTGCCTCAAAAAGTTAAAGCAATAGAAATCCGAATCTGCAATGCAAGATTTCAGTGACAAAAGCAGGGAGCTGACAGGGACTCAGACAAATCCGTCCATGCTGAGTGACTATGCATCCGTTCTGCACACAACTGCCTGCTTAAGAGATAGTGATGAGAGATCCCCACACAGCATCTAACCGGGCATCGGCATTTGTTAGGAGATTAGTGTCGGGAGGGAGAAATACCCAATTAAAGAGGTATTACACTGCCATTGGGGGATATGGGAGTAAGTAGCAATAATAATGCCAGCCGCTGCCACAATAACAGTGCTGTGAAGGAAAAAAAAATGGAATGCAAAAGAGTCTGAAGAAGAAAGAGAAAGCAGAGCATATTCACAGGTTTGGAACTGTAGCAATGAAATAGCTCAAACGAAGATGACCAGCTCAGACTCCAATTTAAACATGTATGGGATCAGGACAAAAAGCAGTCTACATAGCAAAATGGCAACTGCATCATTCATTCAAGGTCCACGTGTTCCTGTCCAGCTAGGGGAGGTACAGCAGAAGCAGTGACTGCAGAGTGATAGAAGCTGGTGCTCAGTAAAGGCTGCATTTTTGCTGCCATTTAACACAGACTGCTTAAGACATAAGAACATCAGAGCGTGAGAAATGCCTTCCTGGAGCAGATTGGTGGTCCATCTGGTCAAGCGTTCTGTCTCCCACACAGCAAAAGCACATGCTCTTCAGGGGGAGCCTATGGGCCTTGGCACTTTCTGCTGTTTTCCCACAGCATTCAGAAATGTTGAATCAGGGGTGCTAGACGATACATCTCTGCCCAGTTTTCAGTATCCACTTGTGGATCTATTCTTGAATTTGTCTAGTAACTTTTGAACATGATGGTACCACACACCTTCTCTACAGGCTGGCTGGTGACTTTCATTAAAAAGAAAAGAAGGAAGGATTAAGAAGGGTACCTGTGGCTAGAGTTGTAGCCTTATGCTTGGAGAACTCTGACTCCCTTTCCTGCTATGTTGTAGACAAGGTGCTGAGAGTGAGGCTTTTAGATACCTAAAGATGACAATTTTCAGAAACAAACAGTGTCTAATTCCCATTGAAATCAATCAAAAGGAAATAGACTCCTCAGGGCTTTTCAATTCAGCAATCTGAACTGGAGTTATGCCTTTCATGTGTTTGAAAAGTGTGTCAGTCAACTCTGCATCTGTAGGTTTCTTAAGGACCTTTAAGAACTTGCCTTTAGTCTCCGTGCCCTAACTTCCAAGTTCTAAAGAGAGGATTAGAGCTGCCCATCTCAGGGAGGTGTGATAAGGAGAAACACATTAGAGACCATGAAGGGTTCATCTGCTAAGGCAAAGGAAGGACATGTAAGGGCCTGAACCATCTAATGAAGGCAGAGGAGGACTGTCAGAGGTTCACGTTTGCCAGAAGCACTCAGCTGAAGATGAGCCAGTGAAATGGGCAACTGACCTTTCCACACATTCACAGAGAAGCCCTGCATACGTGACAGTGTAACCATGGTATAGTTGGAGGGGAAAGGAGGTGGGGAGGTGAACAGTGAAATGTAGCCCTAGGGATGCTGCAGACAACTCTCTCTCTCCCTCTCTCTCTCTGTCTGAGTCTGAAATTCAGCTATGCTGGATCCATCAAATGACAACTGCCTCATGTGGGGTCAGCTGTTTCACCTCACTGTGCTCCCCAACTAAATGGAGTGCATGAGTGCTATGTAGTCTTTACAAACTTCTGCAAGACCTACATCAGCTTCTGTGTTAGTGCTGGCTGACCTGAGACTTCTGAGGTTGAATGGAGGCAGGTGGCAGAAGGTTACCATGTTTAGTCAAGGTGCTAACTGCACATCCTCCAGTGATAAATCGCTGGCAACAGTTGTCACAAAACTTGTCACTAACTAGAAAATTCCCATTTGCCCGTGCTTGCTGTGGAACATGTCAGGGAGATGCTGCCTGTGTGGTGGCAGAAGCTACTGTTGGATTTCCCTCTGACTGCCCTTACCAAAGGCATATAGGTATTTATCTTCCTTGCTTGCTTTCTCACTTTCTTTTCTATCCGCTAACCATTCCAACTGCCTGTCTGGTTTCAGGATGCTCCTCAGTTTTCTTGCCTAGGAATGTGAACCAAAAAAAGCACTTCATGCACTGAAGTCATTTTTCTGGAAGGCATAAAACACTGCTGCAGCCAGGTACTCTATTTACAGCTTAGAGCACAAACTCAGCGTCCAGTTGTTGTTACTGTAAGCACCAGTCTTTTCAAATGTGATATACACCATGGTAAAATGAGAATGGCTTTGATGTGGTGATTTGCCTTGGTTGTGACATCATGTGGCAGAAAGGAACCATCTGCTAATACTAGCTACAGTTGATTCCCCCTTTAGCTGGGACCCTGGTTTAGTATCTAAAGGAGGTGTATGTGATTTAACTTTTAATAGTGCCCATCTCTAGTACATTTCCTTACAGTGTCATTTAATGCTTAGAAAAAGCAATCTCATCGTGGAGTCATTCCGCTGCTGCACCCCATCAGATAAAATGACTGTGGATTCAGAGAATTAATATAATGGGTGAACAGCACTCAGGGAAGCTTGTGTGCTGAGAGCAAGTTTTAAGATCTAGCGTGTGCTGCAACTGTGTGATGTATTGCTTGGACACAACAGACAAAAGTAACGCCTCCTGTGAGACTGCCTTCCCTACACAAAGCTGTCCTATAGAAGGACCCACTACCTTACCCCACGTGCCTTTCCGTGATGGCCCTTTAAATGTGGGAGTGCAAAGCAGCTGGAGGCTTTAAGTAGCCATTTGGCAACTGGCTCCTGTTTGCTTTGTGCCCTCTTTTTTGCTGGTAAGCAATTTTAGCTGCATTGATACTCTCCTCTGCTTGCTTTGAAAGAGATGGTGCTTTGTTTCTTTGGTGTTTTTTGTTTTGTATTGGGTTTTTTGACTTGCATCAGAAATAACATAGAACAAAAAATGGGACGCAGAGAGTGAAGCTCTGGAGTCCCCCGGCCTGTAGGTTCCTGCCTTGTGGTGATGTATGGTCTGCTAAGGCAGGTGTGGGCTTTAAAGTAACATGTCTCCTGGGATTAGAGGGATCTAATTAATATTAAGTGTTGTTCTGGCAATATGTCTGCCCCTTACCCTGGTTGAAGTGAAAAAACTTTCCATAAAACCCTAATACTTTTCACATCTATAATGTTCTTTATTAATTAACAATGTTCTTCACAGTTGTATCGTGTTTGTCTCACATTGCCAAGCCTCTTAATTTGTGATAACTGGCACCTCTGTAACAGTAAGAAAATAACTGTTGCAGTGTCAGGCACCCCAGCAGGAAAAGCTCTAAGTTGTAGTCTTAACTCTCCCACAAATGTGTTTCATCTTCTGCTCACTGTCTGAATTGTGGAGATGCCAGTACTGTTTCAGCTGTAAGACAGAGGTGTTGAGTGCCTTGAAAGGGCTATGAGGTCCTAGAGCTGTGTAAAGCATCATTATTATTGCTATTTTTATAGATAAGAAAAAGCATGTTTGCAGCAAACAACAAAAAAATATTTCCTAGGTTTGAATGTGATGTATAGAAAGAGCTGTATTGTTTGGCTGTTATGGTACCTCGTAATGGTGAAATATAGGGTGTTCCTCAAGTTGTATTACAGCTGCAAAACGTGTCTCCTGAAATACTAGGCATGCCAACCAGTTTGGATGTAAATAATAAGCATGTGCATAGTTAGCATTTTAGAAGCACAGGAAAGCCATTTGTTCAAGCACCATCCTGAGCCTTCACTTCCTAGGAGTAGCTGTTTGGTTGTGTCTCTGCACACTCTGGAAATGCTCGCTATTTAATTTAGCTGTGAACAGGTTTTCTTTACTCCACTTTGGACTATTTTCTCAAGAGAGGTTAAGCTGTACTTCAGGTAGCAATGTGCCCTGAGAACAGAAGACAATTTACTGAGGGTTTCATAGCAATATTAATCTGGAGCAGGTGTTTTCGTCAAAACATCATAAGCTAGGTCTCCTAAAATCAAGATACTGACTTAAAATCTCTGATATTTACAAACATACACACTTATAGAAACCACAGAAGTATGTATATTTAGTTTTTTGAGCATAATAGACATACACACTCTGTTTTTTTTCATGCTTTCCTTTTCAATGAAGTATTCTAGAAATTTTATTTTAAAATTAAATTGCTGTTTAATTAAGCAATCCAGACACTGGAGCTTTAGTGAAAGGCTCAGATATGGTTAGGTCCCTGATAAAATAGGTAGAGATTTGACAGTGCTATTTTAGGGAA
This sequence comes from Sagittarius serpentarius, assembly GCA_034782735.1. NCBI lineage: Eukaryota > Metazoa > Chordata > Aves > Accipitriformes > Sagittariidae > Sagittarius > Sagittarius serpentarius. The sequence continues at coordinate 5,633,335 of JAVKLA010000036.1, read as the reverse complement.
TTTGCTTGGATTGTTTTCTCATGCTCCTTTCCTTCCCAGTGAATTTATTGTAATTAAGAACCAGTGCAACGGGTGCACAGTCTGTTAGACTGATATCACTAGTTTAGCTCTACCCTAAAAATAAACACATGCAGAAACATATTATTCTGACTGGCAGGCTGTTTGGTCTGAGGGAGGGAGCCAACTTTTGGGGACAGCAGATGAGCTGTGTTATTTTAATGGGGTTGGTTTTTGCTAAGGCTCTGTAGTAAGCGTCTGGAGGCCACTGCCATAAGCCGTATCCTCTCTCCTGTGCTCCAGAGGGATGGGTTTTTATGCAGGAAACAGTGCCTTTTTCAACAAGCAAAAAAGAAATGGTTCTTGCCTCATTACAGATGAGTCTAGATATAAAGGACCTACAGCAAGAAAAGGCATGAGCACCCAAGTGAGAAGACACTTTTTTCATTCCACATGTGAGACCTACAGCACTTGGGAACATGAGTTAATTGCACAGCAGTCAAGAAATACAGCAAATATGGAAATGCATAGTACTGTGCAATCTGTAGTCTTCTCACCACCCCCTTCCCTCAAGTCTGAGCACTGATCACAGCAAAGTACTTTTTCTTTTTTTTTCCTCCTCTTTTGCTTATATTGTCAAACCTTCCATATCCCAAACCCTGTGTGTATAAAGCAGCACCCTGCTGGAGTCAGTGAAAAGCATCAGTGCACACAGTCACAAGAGGCACTCAGCAACATCTCCATTGTAAACTCTGTTATGCGGGGTGAAGAGACAAAAGTAAAAACTCAGGGGAGGAAAAGCATTGGTTTTATTTTAGTATCACAATCCTGGTATGGCTCTTGGTGTTTCTTGGAATTTGTACACATTAGAAAATGTGATCTTTATAAGTTTTTATTGGTCTTGTCTCAGTGATGGTGATTAATAGTATTTTCATCCCAAAATATTACATCTGCTAACACGCCTGAATTTTTCCCTTTCCATGCTACTGTTCCTCCAGTCCCTAGAGAGGATTGATATGAGAGGAAATGGAAGCTGAGGGGGAATGGTCTCAAGGACCACACCACCACCATATGTGACTCCATTAACCCAACCAAGTTCCTTTATTATTACCTCTTAGTGCGGTAGCATTTTGCATCTGAAGAGTGGGGGAACATCCGTGTTACTTTTTTGCATGGATGATAGAAAGGGGTTTCTTCTTTCAAAGAAAGTAGCACCTAATGAGCTGTGCATGGGGGTAGTATCAAACTATATACAAAGACTATTAGGATTACACTGCTTGGAGACTGAAGTATTTTATGGCTTTTAGAGAAATATATGTAAATGCTGTGTTTATTTCAGAAGGACTCTGCTGGATTTCATTTCTTGGGCAGGGAGGTGATTACTTTCTAATCATTAATCAAACAAAAGGGGATGCAACAGCAATACATCATCTGCATACGTAGTGCTTGCCACTACTAATTTGTGTGCTGGAATGTAGTCTCTGCTGGTCTATGCCTCAGTGTTAAAGCTGAGGGAAGCTGCAGTTCAGCAGTGGGTTTTAGCTCAAAGCAGATTATTCATCAGAACTGGAAGACTTGTTTTCCAAAACAGGAAAAAGCTTACTTTTTTTTTTTTAAGTTCAAGCTCAGAGCTGTATGGTGTTTAGCTGACTACCTTCTTTTTGGAGCTTGAGGTAAACTGAGGTACCTAAATACCTTTGTGGGCTGTCTTAAACACACACTAGAGAGGAAAAATAAACATAGTGTGCATTACAGCTCTGCCTTTGAGCAGTCAGAGGTCTTGCAGCTAAATTGCTATTAAAGCTGAATGCTACTAAGGGTTAGGCTGGTTCTTGAGTGAGTGATTCTCAAACACCAGGTGGGATATGAAGAAAGGGAAGACAGCAGTTATTACATGTAATTATTTCCCTCCAATTTCTCCCTTGGGTCAGGAATAAACTTCCAGGAACAAGGGAATTTGGGATTCTTTTGCCTCTGAAGAAGAGACAATTTCTGAGATAAAGGTCGAGAGAACCAATCAATAAGTAAAACGATTGAAGATGAAATTGAATGCTTTTTGCCTTTGCCCATCAGAAAACGGGAATGTTCTGTGGCTCAGTTTGCCTGCTGCTGACACAGTTTTGCTGTCTACCAGCAAGTCAGTAGTGTTGGATAGTATTAATATGTAGGCAGGGTAATATACGTATCTGTCTCCCCACAGTCACACTCAGACACATGCCTCTTAAGGACAGTCTACTATTTTATCACTGTTTTGCCTGTGGGTCTTAGTGAGCAATCTTAAGGCGCTGAGGTCAGAATTAACAGTCTGCATCAGAGGCTGTGTCCTCAGCAGAGATTTTTCTCATTAACTGATGATGAACTTATGTTTCCTAGTAGGTTTGCACATGCTAGTGTGGATTCTCCATAAATGATTATATTATGTGTGTATCCCCAAAGGATGTATGTGTGTTGTTTACCAGTAGGTGTATAAAACTATGCTGCCAATTTCACGCAAAAATATTTCCTTTAGATACCTTTTCTGAGACTGAAGGGGCAACATTGGAAATATTTGTGTAATAATTACTCATGGAAGGCCAGTACCTGAACATATCAGAAATTAATTTGGTAGAATGTGTATGTGATTAGTCTGGATGCTGATGCTATCTTGATGACTACTTTCCTTCACTCTTACTGATTCTTTTTCATGTGGAATATACAACAACAAGTGTAATGCTGAGTTAATGGAGGTTGTTTTTTTTTTTTTTCTGAGGACATATATATAATTGCAGGGAAATAAAACATCTGTGCAATGTATATTACATATCTGTATCTGTCCTTAATTGTTACAGTTTTTCCCATTTGGATTTTCAGAACTGGAGACTGTGGAGTGTTATTGAATCTTTATTGCTTCTAAGATGCTGGATTGATATTTGGAAATAGTGGGCTATATAACATCACTGATCTGATTTTGCTTTCTGAGCACTTCAACTTTAAATTTCTAAAAAGTCAAGGCAGCATCTTAAAATAAGAAGCGGGTGCAGACTCCACTTCCTGGAGCCTTTGCTTTTGTTCTTTCTTGGTTTTAGTCTAAAATCAGTCATTCAGAATAAAAGCCTATTTTTGTTCTTTGTGGGTGGAAAAAACTTACCTCCCTCGGTTCTCATATTGTGTACATCACCGTGATATATGTACACCCAGTGTTAGCATCTGGGAGATACCAGATAAAGCCTTCACTTACTTTGATCTGCTAGTTGTGTTAAAACTAGGAATAAAAGTTTCTCTTTAAAATACAGAGATTTTGAGATATTTGCAGCATTGTGCTTTCCATCCCTCAGCATTTTGTAGATGTAGGAAACTAATGTGAAGGGATCACTTGAACCATTGCATGAAGAAGGCCACCCTGACTGTAGAATGGAATTTTTGTAACACAAGGACATGAAACACAAGGGCTTAGGAGAAGGTGTGCTGTGGTCAGCTGAGGGGACAAATGGAATTTCTAGAGTCCACAGAGGAGATATTTAAATTACAGGAATAGAAAATGAAGCTTATGAGGTCATTTCTTCCTTTCCCTCGGCTCCCCAAGGCAGGATTCTTAATACTTAAACCATTTTTGACAGATGACTGTTTAGCCTGTTGAAAAAAATTCAAATGATGGAGACTGCACAACTTCCCAAGGCAATCTATTCCAGTGCTCAACTGTCCTATCCATTATTCACATTTAATTTGTGGAGGATGCAAAGGCTGACATAGCTTCCACACTAAAAGGAAGGGTCTTTTAGAAAATACAGGATCTCTAATTTCAGTGGGCTAGTTCTGCGATGTGAAAGATGGTTCCTTCCTAGCACACAGTGCTTTGTGGCGTAGGTTGGGTGCCTGGAAGAAAGCAGCTGCTAAATCACTGTTTTCAGAGCTGCTTGTGAGCCTGAGGACCCAGGAACTCACTCCTCCTTGTGGTTTGAGACCAGAGCACGGGTGCCAACTCACTCCTTGTTCCCTAGAAATTTTTTATAGCTAGAACTTATTAATTTTGTCCATTTTCCTGGGATTTCTGGACATGTGCAGGACGTATGCAGTAAACAAAAAACATGAGACCTACAGGAGGGTGGGACAACAGCATGTGAAGAGCAACTGCAGCTGCAGGGTTATTTAGCACCCACCTGTGATGTATGCAGGGAGGGAAGGTAAAAAGAGAGAGGAAGGAATAGAAAAATATCCTAGAATGGCTGAGAGATATTTAAAAACATTCGCATAAGGAAGAGAGGCAAAGATGCATAGGAAGGGATTTAGAGTACTGGTAGCTGTATGCTGTTGTCAAAGTAGAAATGCAGAAGCTCAGTACAATTTGTGTTTGTGTCAGTTCCCCTCTGCAGAAGTGCTGCTATGTGAGCTGGAAGGGCTGATGTGGTAAGCTGTCACGCAGGGCGTGTTTCAACCATGAGTTATAATTCATGTAACATTTGTGTAGGATTCTCAAATAGTGGTCCAGCATGGTTCATCTGGACCAGAAGCTGATAGCTAGTTCTGTAGGGCAGAAACAGTCTTACTTTATGCCATACCTTATCCACGCTCTGTGCTGCCACAGAACAAACTGTAAGAAGAATTACATGTTTTTTTTCCTAGTAAAATGGGTTCTGAGAGGAAAATCTGCAGGCCTAGGAAGGTGTGCTGTTAGGGGTTGCACTGTCACAGTCATAGCTGAGGGGTGGTCAGAGCTGTTGACACAGCTTTGATGAAAAAAGTGCCAGCCACACTGCCTTGCTCTTATGATAGTTGGATGTCTCAAAGATCAGTTAAGTGTCTTTGGTGGACAGTGGCCATCTGGACTTATTCAGATTCTGGGCTAGAGTGGATACCTGGTCTTGTGCTGTTTAGCAGGCCATTGCTGGAGATTTGGAATCTGAAGCAGACAAAGCCACTGGAGAACCCTGGCTGTGTGCACCAGCTATGGTAACTTTCCCCACCCCCCACCCTGACCCCCCTCAGATGCACACAGGATAGCTGAGGTCCTCCCATTATAACTGTTGTGCCTAGTGTGTGTCCTGGAATATCCTTTCTTAGATGGCCTGAGAGCTCTCTAGCCAGAACCTTTGTTTCTCTTTGTTGTGGTTTAACCCCAGCCAGCAACTAAGCACCATGCAGCCGCTTGCTCGCTCCACCCGCCCCGCCCCAGTGGGATGGGGGAGAGAATTGGGGGGGGGGAAAAAGTAAAACTCATGGGTTGAGATAAGAAAAATTTAATGGGACAGAAAGGAAGAAAATAATAATGATGATAATAATAATAAAGTTACAATAATAATAATAGTAATAAAAAATTGGAATATACAAAACAAGTGATGCACAATGCAATTGCTCACCACTCGCCGACTGATGCCTAGTTAGTTACTGAGCAGCAATCTGCCCCGCAGGCCAACTTCCCCCAGTTTATATACTGGGCATGACATCCCATGGTATGGAATACCCCTCTGGCCAGTTTGGATCAGCTGTCCCAGCTGTGCTGTGTCCTCTCCCAGCTTCTTGTGCCCCTCCAGCCTTCTTGCTGGCTGTGCCTGAGAAGGTGAAGAATCCTTGACTTAGTCTAAACACGACTTAGCAACAACTGAAAACATCAGGGTGTTATCAACATTGTTCCCATCCTAAATCCAAAACACAGCACTGTACCAGCTACTAGAAAGAAAATTAACTCTACTCCAGACAAAACCAGGGCACTTTTGTTGGAGGAACAGCGTGTGTGGACATCAATATCTTCTGCCCTTCTTGCAGCTCATGCAAGGTAGGTACTGAATTGGGAGTAGCTCAGAACTGTGCGACAGCACCCTCTCTGACAGATAGCTGGTTTTGCTAATGGTTTCCTGGCATCTTGGACTAGTAAGCCATTCTCAGCTCTCAAAACTTTATTGTCAAATTTTAACTGATGACTGTTAAATTTTACTGCTGCATTTGGTTTGGATCTGCTGCAAATTAAATCTTTCTCAACCGGTCTTTACAATGCCATCTGCTGGAAGGGATCTGAGAGTACTACCTTAGCCAACCTCCAGATTTAGGTAGCTTTCCCTGAGCAGTTTTGCTCTCTTTGTGGCTAAAGCAGATAAGATCTTCCCTCAGCTCTCATTCTGTCAGGTGTTTCAGTGCATCAGTAGTTTTTTAATTAAAATGGCAAAGTGGAGTAAATCTAGTAGATATCTGTAGGTTTATACAAATACCTTAGACCTGAGCACATTTTTAGGTACAAAAGGGTTAACTGCACATGGTTTCATACTCTCATGGAAAAAGAATGACACCTTTTTCTTTATCAGCTATTTTGGTGCTGTCTTTTTTAATCATTTCAGGCTTTGAACTCCTGCTCTGAAAGAGAGTCTGTCTCTTCATCTTCAGTGGCTGCCAGGTCTGGAGGCCTAATCAATGCAGGTTATTGATAGCAAATCAATTAATGCAGACAAAGGATCAAAATTAAGGAGCTTTCACTAAATTAATAAGTGATTCCAAAGTCTTTTAACAGAGTGCCTCAGATAAGGGCAGCTCAGTCTTCTGGGACAGCAGCCTCCAGTCCTGTGTTTCCAAAGACAATCAGCTGGAGAGAGTGAGCTCTGCTTCTACTTTTTTTTTTTCTCCATTTAAATAACCTGATTTGTTCAATAGGAAGTGCTTAAAATCCGAGTCTGGAAAGGCTGCCAGGAAGCAGGTCGTAACTGAAAAGAGCAGATTTGTCTGTATAACGATGTCATGGTCTGTGTCAGCTGATTCAGGGAGGACCAGTTGTTTCAAAAGCCTGATTTATAGAAGATACCAACCAACACCAGAGTTAAGGTTTGCTTCAGTAGCAGGTATATCTGCGATTGGACTGGAGATGTCCTCAGAAGCAACTAGATGCAGGAGAGCCTAGGATAGTTTGGAGCTCCTGCCAGACCCAGCCCTTCTACTCTATGGTGTGCCCTCCTGGGAGAAGGTGGGCCAGGCTCAATCCAAATTCCTTGCAGTTGGTTTCCCTCCCCTGTTCCCCGCCAGGAAGGGTCAGACAAGATGCCTGAGACTCCTAGTACAGCCAGCATCCCAACCTCGTGGCCTTCAGCCTCTCCTAGGGGACTGGGTGGAGACCTGAAGGCTAGGAGCTCTCTACCAGTTACTGCAGCTTTTCCACCTTCTCTCCTGCTTTGACCGAGGGGAAACCCATAAACAGTGCTGTACAGGAAGAAGAGACAGTTTCTGTGTGTGTAGTGCTGCCTGCTATCTCCTCCTATTTTCCTGCTTAATAAGAAGGGCCTCTCTCTGAAATGCCAAAAACTCTCCTGCTGTGACAGTAATTAACAGGGATGGAGATGGAGCTGGGAAATAGATTACAAGAGTACAAATACAGCATGTAACTCACTGAAGATGAAGAGTGGTTCAGGTCACTCCGTGAGTCTCCCTTGCAGCATGGTGGAGACACTGTCTCCCTGTTTGGGCCTAACTGGGTCGCGCTAAGTCCACGTGCCACCAGTGCAGTCCACATGGCACTGGATGCTGTCCCCAGGTGCTGCGCAGGCCAGCACAGTGCTCTGTGGGCTGAGCAGCAGTGGTAAGAGCAGTCTGCTGGCACTTGCCAAGGGACCACGAAAAGGGGTCCAGTGGCCTGGCCTTGTTTATGCACTTGATCCCATGATGCCAGGGCAAATTCTGAGTTAAATCCCTGTGGGTTTTGGTTATAAGCCTAATTGAAAGCCATTGTGTGTTAAAGAATGTTTTATATGCTGTGTGAAAGATTCCTCGTGACTGAAATGGCTGCAGCTTCCAAAACTTCTGACTAGAAGCTTTTGCCAGAGGTGCTAATATTTAGATGAATATACGGAGTTTTACAAATGTAGCCCTTGTCATTGCTGATATCAGAATTGTACCTGAATTCCAAGGTTTGGGGGTCAAATTTCATGTAATCAAAGGATCATGATCTTTTCTTTCTGCTATGCTGTCTACTGATCTCTGCCTGGGTTGCTGTCCATTGCCTATTCTATTGTTGGCACTGAGATCCAGTCTGTTACCTTCATCTGCCTGCCTCTGGACTTAAAACAGCAACACAGCTGATGTTTGTTGATCTAATCCACTGGTGATGATCTGCTCCTGCCAAAGACTTATGGAGCTGGACACATGGCATGGAGGCCAGTGGAAGTTACAGTCAGCATTGCAGCCCAAAGCTTGGGTCACATCTGAGAGGAGGATTAGGTTAACTTTATCACCCTGAATTGGGTGGATGAGTTGTAACACTGCAAAAAGTGGTTCTCTGAGGGTACAGTGCTGCTGTTGTTTCTGTGCCTATTGGGAGTGACTGTCATTGCTATGCTGCATCTTGCTTACTTCAGGCAGGGTTTGCAGCCCTTAGATGTGCTATGCTTTGCCTTTCTTCCACCACTTTCAGTTTCCTCCTACAAACGCCTGCACTGACTGCAGTTCTCTGCAGCCGCATGTCTCAGTAACTGCTTAACCTAGAAATGCATTGCTAAAAAGATCTGACATCATAACACCCTGGAAAAGACTCCTCTCTCCCCCTTCCCCCTCCCTGGTCCTTCTCTTTTCTTTTCCCAGGATATATAAAAAGCTGTAACTACCAAATCAAAATCTATTTGATTTTTGTACTCCCTTGATAACCGGGCAGCTGATCTCTATCACCCGGCTAAGGCTTATCTGCTGCCTCCAGCCTCCCTGCTGTAGCAATTGGTTCCTGCGGGGACAGCGCTGGGTTATAAAGTGAGACTGATATCATGGTCAGGGCCTTTTGCTTTCTAACTGTGACCATTGTTGGCGAGATGTTCCTGTGCAAGCAGCTTGGTTTTCTGGGAGGACTAGAAGGAAGAACTGGGCCTCTGGGATTTAGAAGTTCAAAGATATATTTTTAATCCTTTTTTTTTTAATTATTTTTCCTTCAGGTTGTGATGTCAGGGAACACATAGGGTCAACAGTATAGGCTAGAGCCAAGGTAGTGGGTTGGTGGTTTTGCTTTAGCTCTTGAAGTTCCCAGGTGACATCTTGACCTTGTTAGGCAGGAACTGACCCACATGTGTGTTCATTTCAGCCTGTTCTGAAAACAGTTCCAGTAGAAGAAAAAATGACAACTGCTGTACTTAGTATATTGCTTGCTCATTTTTAACTGTAATTGTAATTTTTCTGTAACTTTTGAATGAGTTTACCAGGGTGCTGAAGAGGCTGTAGATCCATATCTGCACAGCTGGGTGTAGGTAGCTCACTCCCAGCTACATAACGCTAGTAGGATGTGGGAATAAGAGCATTCCTACCCCATCCTTTCTGGCTCAGTCATGTCCTAACTGTAGTGATTCATCTATCTGGAGCCACTAGTAAAGGCTGCACTCGTGTTAGCACCTTGTAATAAGCAAGATGGGAGGTGAGGAAGCAGGGACTGCCACAGGCACAACTGTGCTGGTATGATTTACCTTGTTCAGCCATCATGTGTGATTAGATTTCTTACTCTAATTGGGCACTAGCTGGGGGTGAGAGGGAATAGAGTTAAACCAAATTGCCTTTCTTCTGTGGAACTGAGCCATCTGGGCAGCATATGCAGCTTTTTTGGCAGTTTGGTTCAAGATTAGTTGGCAGTATAGATAAAACTGCGTTCTGCTGTCCCAAGGAGAAGGGTAATGCAGGGTAGTTTTTGCAATGGGTGGTGTGAGAAAAAAGCTGAGCTAGGTGAAGTGAGGCAGCTGATAAGACTCAGCCAAGTGACAGAGATCAGCTGCAAGAAGTATGAAAATAAAAAAATGAGATAGTAATTACAGCAGCTTCTGGGAAAGGCCTTCCCTCCCTCCACACGCTCATTCCCAGCAGAAGTCACTGCCCTATATTATCCTGTCCTTGCTTCAGCAGTAGCTGCTTGGGTTGTATAGGGCTCCAGCGGAATACAGAGGGTCCATAGCCATCCTGCCCATCAGCTCTGCTGTACAGCTGCTGCTTTGCTGAAGTGTAAAGCCATCCCCCTACTCTTTTTATTCTGCAATGCTGTTTTTAAAACTAGTGCAGCCAGGCTGGCAATGTGTTTAAGTGTGGTTCTGCTTACGGAGGAAGGTGAGGTGGAGACTTAACTCCTCATTTTTCAGTTTTTCCTTCTCTTCTGTTATTGTGGTGATACTCTCACCCATCGCTAACAATACCTCCTGGCACAGTGATAGCCAGGCACTGGCAAGCTGCCTCAATTTAGTGGCACGTATATTGTCTGATTCCTCTTCTTGTTAGGTTGGTCTGCCATGTACACACAAGCAGATCTGTTCAGTTCACAAGTTAGCTTATTTCAAAACTGTCTTACATATGCCTAATAACTTAATATAAATGAAATAGTGTAAGAGTTAGCATGCTGAGTACTCCCAGACTTGCTGCTTGCTGTATCAGGGTGTTGTCCCTGATGTGAACTTACACAGCTGAGTTATAAGCCCTTCAGCCAGGCTGATAAATATTATTTTGGCATTGCTCCCAAGCACTTGCATTGACCACTGAGGTAAATGTAGGATTTTTTTGCCTTCAAGTGGGCAAAACTGTTCCAGTTGGTGGTCTTTGTGTCTGCAACAGCCTAGAGCAAGCCAAAGTCCTAATGTATTGTAGGACTCCATAGCTTGGCTCTGATGCTGACGCCCAGACATCCAACAGCATCAGCTGGATGTGTCTGAAACACTGCCTGCTACTGAGTCAGTTACAGGCCCCCTTCTCTGCACCTAGGTCTTGGACAAGGAGGCATTGTGGTAATGCTTTGATAAGCCCTGGCAGTTGTATGGTTTGAAACAAATTCAGGAATGGGTGTCTGCAACAGAGCTGTACTCAGAAAAAAACCCAGCAACTTCATACATAGGTAGTACTTCTCTATAGTCTAGACAGACTATTTTATACTAAGACTGTATAATTGCAAGTGGTAAAGATACCAAAGCTCAGCTTGGGCAGCAAATGACCAGAGGCACTGTTATTCTCAGTGAGCAGTGAAATGCCTTTGTTTAAACCACCAGAATGAAGAGCTACTACCTTCCCAGTGATTTAAACAAAAATGTTCTGTTCTGCATTAGAGTTGAATTAAAAGGGTATGTATAATATGTTGCCACAGCCCAGCAGACACAGAGTGATTTGCTAAGCCAAGGAAACTTCAGTTTGCAATCACATGGCCATGCCATGCTTCTCTGGTTGAATTAAAGTGACTTGATCACAGCTGCACAAACACTCAAGTTTTAAAAAGGCTTTTAAAATGTGTGTGCTTGTATTTGCACGTTATCAGACCTTGACACCCAAATGCAGGAAGTGGATGTGCAAACGCATTGGCTTTGCATCCGTAAAACAACCTGTGCCCAGTCCGATATCGTGTGTACCAGGAGGGTGCCTCAGATATGTGCTCTTTACCAATGGATTTCTGCAGCAGAAGTAGGATCGGAGGCCAGGAATTCCTGGCATTCATTCCTGTCTGATATAGCTGATTGCCAGAGTGTTATGGTGGTGACAATGAGAATCTTTTTTCCTGTAGGAAATGTTATGTACATACCTGTTTCATCCTGTCACCCAATGCCTTCTAAGTCCAGTGTAGAGACCACTCAAAATCTGGAGAGCACCATGTGGCGTTACAGTTTTGCAGGGCTTGTAAGGGGCAGAGCCTTCTGTGTTACAACTGTGATGAGCTTTCCCTTTGTTGTACTTTTCCCATCACAACTGCCACAGATGTCCTTGTGTTCATCATCCAAAAGCTTGTGGAGAACTGAGACAGCCTTATAGCCCTGACTCTAATGAAAGGTCTGAAGTTCCACCTGTGTTTGGAAGTGAACATGCATAGTTCAGCTACCAGAAGTGAGTCCTTGCTGGTCATTTTTGCATCAGAAATGGCAACAGTAAAATCTCCTGAGACTTTCTTCTGCAAGTGTTCCCTGGTGGGCAAAGGGTCAGCTGGTGGTAGAAGTGGGATAGCCTGTTTCTGCAAAATGCAGCTAGACTCCAAATCTGGAGAAATAGAAATGATTGCATTATTCTGCTCCTGGAAAGAGAAAACAAGGTCTAACAAGTGTGTTACAGAACTCAGATGCATTCCACTATCATTTTCTTTCTGTTGTGGATATCCCGAACAGTGTTGTCTTCCCGTTAAGGCAATGAACTGAAGTCTGCAAAAGGCAGTATAATGACTTCAGGATTGTTGGAATTTCTGTAGTGTGGCAGCAAGCCGCTGTATAGCATTTGAGAGAAGTAAAACCATTTGTCCTTACAGCATGGCAGGATATACTCTCTCCAACCAAAATGCAAACTCTCATGGAATAGATGTGTTGGGTGAAAGCTATGAGGGGAAGGATGGTGCGGAGACAGTGGCAGAGCTAAGAGGAGACAGACCTTGCTGGGCTACTGCCTGTTAGAGCCCTGCCCACTGGAAGGTACAGTTTTGGCAATGACTGTTTAGGATGCAGCTGGGTGTTATTTTATATCTAGTGTAATTTGAAAGTCGTCAGGATCTAAAAAGCTCCCAAGAGCAATGATACTGAGCAACTGGCACAGCTGCCAGCATTGATAGAAGCACAGATTTGAGCTGGTGCTGAGAACAGAAAACTGTGCTTTAAAAAATGTTTGACATCGGAAAACAAAGAGTTTGCCACCATTGTCCTACTGGGTCATGTAAGAACTCATCAGGAAAAGCTGAACATGAGTGACAGTTACAGTACAGCTGCTGGACCCCAGTGCTGTCTGTAATGGAAGCAGTTCTGATTTTTGCTTGTTTAGCAGTTCTCAATTTTGCTTGCAGGAAAATAAAATAAAAGCTCTTCCCCACCCCCTGCAGTGAGTGATACCACATACATCTGTCAAAAAAACAGTGCAGCAAGGGATTGGGCCGAGCTTGCACAGGGTTTCTGTTTCTTAGGCCATGGAGAGTGTTGTTGAAGTCCTCAGCACTGAAAGCTCTTTGACTTCATTTATTGGAGAGTGTGTGGCAAGGGACAGTCTTCTCTGCTGACTGTCAGCAACAGGGGAAGGGAGGGAACTGTTTGCAGGTGGGTGGGAGGTGGTACCAGTGCAATTAAAATAATAAAAGCAGGGACAGAATCACTCCCCTCCATATGAGTATTTTATAGTGCCTGGGTTGAGCAAGAACAGAGGTACTCTTATGCCTTTGAGACACAAGGAACTCCCCATTATAAATCCTGCTTTTCTGTGCACTAATGCTTTTAAAAGTACCACTTTCCTCCTCTTCCCACTCCTTGCAGAAAGTGTCTCTTTATTCCTTGTAAAATACACACACATACACAATACTTTTTGCAAAGTGTGCAATCTCTTCTTCCCCTTACCAAATTGAAATTCAAAATTTAAGCCTGACTTCCCAGAAAAGGTGATGATGCTCAGTGTAAGGCGGTTTATTCCATCTGATGTCTTATTATCATTGCTCACTTCACTTTTCTGCTTTATCACAAAGTGGTTGTTAAAGGAACCAGTGCACCCTTACCATCCCTAGTTAGCAAGAAAACTCAAGTCTCTTTGTTTAGCAGGCCAGGCTTTGCTAAGACTGCCATTTTAGGGCTGCATTTAGAAGAAATGGCCATATCATTGGTTTTTTGTACTGACTGGAGTGATATTTATGTTCAGTATGGCCTGATGAGAGGCAAAAAATGTGTAGTATGTGTACTCAGAACAGCTCTGCAGGGACATCCAGGTGAAGAAGAAAAGACTGGGATGGAAGTGAAAGACCCTAAGTGTAGACCTGCCCAGTTGTGGGTATAGACTCCACCCTTGACAGAGAAAGAGAAGGGAGCTAAACCCTGGGAGAAGTGAAACTCTGTTTCTGATCTGGATGAAAACATCCAGAACACTACTGTTTTCTTTTCATGCTGTACATGTGCTCTTTCCTGCCACCTCCAGTAGGATGAAATACTCAGATGGTTTCCTAGATAGAAGCTTACTCTCTGTGTGTATGTATATAAATATGATATCTTCCTTCCAGTGTTTTAGAAATAAAAAAAGAAGTTACTCTTTGGTAGCAATGATGGATTCCAGAATGCACCAATGAAGCTCAGTAGACCCTGGTAAAGTATAACCTCCCCTCTGCAGGGGGGGGAAAGCTGAGCAACAAAGATGAGGTGACTTGACTACGACAATGTGAGACAGAATTAGGAACAGGAATCAGGAATTTTGTACTTAAGTCTTTGGCTTTCTGACAAGATCACCTGTCTGTCATCAACAGTCTGGAAACATATGAGTCGTGGCTTTGTCTTTAGGAAGAAGAGATTAAATCCAAGTGGGTTATTTCAGTTTGGTCTGAAAGGCTCAGTGGCAGGTGCGAACTTTCTGCTTCCTGTCATCCAGCTCTTAATTGCAGTTTCTTTGCTGTTTGGTGTAGCATTCTGAATTGCAATGAAGTTATGCTACAGCAAGACCATACAAACGTTGCTCTGCTGCTGTCTAGTACCAAATTCTTCTTTCAGGATGGGTCCTTCACAGTGTGAACTGCTAAGCGTGACCAAATGTCAAGGCTTGACTGCAAGTGCTTGGGAACTTGATATAGCTAGAAGTGTGATAGGATCTGACGTTGCATGCAGAATGGATGACTTCAGGCATGTGTGGTTATTGCCCAGTTCTCCTGACACCCGTACAATGTTGTGAGCTTTTTTAAGGAGACAGGACGTCCCTCCCCCCAGGTGAAGAGAAGGATTGAAGTGTGGGTTAAGGTTGGCAGGACAGCTTATCCTGCTAAGGTTAATGAGGAAGAGCAGAAAGCAGGTATATTTCATTTATGATACAGGGACTTTTGGAGAGAGAAGTAGGGGAGAAGGAAACAAGCTGTTCTTGGAGTACTCTGCTACAAGGTCTGTGCAGTTACCACCACTGCCTAAATGTGGGCAGTCACTCTGGAGATGTTTGCTGCCTTATGGTCTCCAAGAAAACAGGAATGATCCAAAGAACAGTAGTCACTATGCCTAGGAAATGCTTGAGTTCCAAATGCTGCACGATCAAAAAGTTTTTTGTTCCTCACTTGCTCTATGTTGCTCAGTGGGACAGCTTTTCTGGTGGGCAGAAAATGGAACACTGGCTCCTTGCTAATACTGACAACAAGGTGTCTTGGAGCCCAGGGCTACTACAGCTAGGTGCCCTACTAGTGTTTGTCCTTGCTGGCTGCTCAGGATCCCTCGGTGTCTGTGATCTGGAGTACCATAGTGAGACTGGGCTGAGCCCCTCATGAAACAGATTTTAGCAGCAAGGCAGCTTATTTTAAGAGAAAGGGAGGTACCACAATCAGCAGCAAGAGTCCTGATTCCTTGCCCTGCTCCAGTGGAAGCTGGTGAAATTCGCTGTGGCTTCAGGAGAACTTTGGGACTGACAGGCCTCAAGGGTCTGCTAGGATGTTGCTGTAGCCTTAGGCATGTGGCTACAAAAGAAGGGGAAAAAAGCTGTGATAGAATGAGTCAGAGGAAAGGGGCAGGAATAAAGATTGAATCCAGCTCCATATTCTACAGAGGAAAATTAACATTTCTTTTAAGCCAGCGAGATGGCAGAGCCTGGCTGCACAGAGATAAGTATGTACAGGAGCTGCCCAGTGGGATTTTACAGGTTGACAGTGTTTAGCATGCTGCATTTAACAGTTTCATAGCCAGCTTTTCTCAGTGACATGACACAAGGTGAAAAATCTACAACAGGAAGGGGAGGTGCATGCGCTGAATCCTACAAGAAATGGTTTCTCCACTCTGTGACCTAATGAATGCCTGGATGAAAGAAGAGGTGAAGCAAGCATGTGTGAAGGGCAGGTAGCTCATATCACCTCTGTCCAGTGAAGTGACAAGGAGTTTAATGAGGATACCCTGACAACAGACTGTGGCTGTACTGCCTATACAGGCAGATCGGTGCTGTTGTGAGTTAGCTGCTTAGAGTTTGTATGTCTTTAATGGGGGCAACCTCTGAGGAACTGAACATCCCCTGTTGTTTGCAGTGGTGAAGCCAGCTTGCATATTCCTGCTTTCTTGGCTCTTTGTCACCACACAGTAAACTGGAGCACTGGAATGGTCTGGCTTAAAGTGTGCTCTTTCTTCTTGGCAGGGGAAAGGGAAGAGTTGTTCTTAATGATCTCTGTAACATCTGGAAACAGGATTTTTGTCTTGGTACACCTGAGGGGATTCTGAACTTCTGCACAGAGATGGGAATGAGGAGCCAGAGGGTGACTGAAGAGGAGCTTTCCCCCCCCCCCCCCTTCTCCAAATGTGACCTCTTTGGAGGCAAGGAAGAGTGTTTCTGGGTTTAAGAAATTCATAGCTTGCTTGGAAAGTCTAGACAACCATTGATAACTGGGCCTACATGAGTATTTGAGCTCAGTGTATCGCTTGGTGTGCGCCACATGCATTCACAGTACCTTAGCTCAAGTTGATTTCCTCTTTCCAGGCTGTGGGGAACTTGGGCTCACCAGTTTTCTGATGTACTTTGGCTCGTACCTGCAAGAGGCCCTTGTAGCACTCAGATCTCACCTAGCTTAACTTGATTGTGCCAACTTTATTTTCTAAGTGGGATACTGAGATGCATCATTCTGTTGAGACAGAAAGGTGGGGGCAAGACAACTAGATCTGCTGGAATTCCTTTGGAGGATTAGTGTGAGCTGGCTGGAGCCAAGCCAGTCTTGATCATGACCAACAGGATTAAGGTTCATGTTTGAGCCCCATTCTACCACTACTTCCCCATCTCACATTCTGAATTTGGCTTGGGAGATGAGGACATCTGACATGATTGGGGAAGAAACCTTGTCTGGTTAGAGAATTCTAAAAATTTGACTCAGTGTAACTAGCAATAAAAGTCTGATGGGTCTGTGAAAGCTGTCTACTAATGCATCCTAGGAAAAGGTACTGGGGAAGGAGATGTGTTATATAAGCTGAAGGGAAATGCCAGTGGAAGATGACCTAGTCCTCAACAAATTGAGGCTGCAAATGAGAAGAATGCTTCCAACCATCAGAGTGAAGTTGTGAAGCATCCTTCCCACGGGAACAGTGGAGAGAAAAACTAATTGTATAGGATGTTGCTGGTGAATTACAGGACACGAGTACCCATAGTAGTGGGGGCTGGACTCAGAAACACAGAACATCCCTTCCAAGCCAGATCCTACTTTTTCATTTTCCATGCTAAGCTCCCAGCCTTGTGAAAAGTGGTGAGAAATAAGCTTCACTTCTACATGCAGGTTCTTCACCAAGGAGTGGGGTGAGACCACTTTGAGCACATCTTCAGAAGCGATCAAGAATTTTGTGTGGAAGCTTTTGAGAGGAAAAGGTGCTTAATGTTAAGCTGTAGTTTAAACCTGTTTTATCACCACTGGCTTGCTGTGTTAAGGAAGTTACAAGATGAGGAACTATTTGCTCTAAGTACAAATAAGTATATTTTGCATATATTTTTTTTTAATGGAACTGCAGGGCAATATTGACAACCTGAAGTTAGTCTGGGCAGAGGAAATGAACCATCAAATCTCAGCAGAGAGGATGAAGACTATAATGCTGTCTGCTGAGAGCAGTACAAGATCCCTCTTGAATATCAGTGGAAAATGACGATATTTTCACAGGGTGGATATGCAAAACAAAATAGATACATGGTTCACAGTCAAACATTGGCAGGAATACCTTGGTATCAGGAAATCATCTTCATATCTTCTGAGATTCTCCTAAATTAAATGGCTGATGCTTTAGAAAATTGACATGAGTTATTTCAGGGATCTATCCCCCAAGTTCTTATTACCATGCTGTTAGGAGAATGTCCTGATTTTCTGCAGTTAAACAAAGATAGGTAACTGTTTAACATTCTGTGACTGAAGCCAGTAGCTGTATTAAATTACTGTATGTGCAGAGACAGATACCATCCGTAGGAATGGAGTTGGCCAAAATAGGATAATTAAGAAGAATGGAGTGACTTACTGCCTCCACTAGATTAGCAGCTGAACTGTTTGAGAAAAGACAAGACCAAATGACAGGTTTTGCTTTAATGTTTTTAATAGCGGTACTTTTTCTCAGCATCTATTCCATCTGAACTCTTCTGACTCTTCTAAATTATTGTGGGCAATCTTTATATGTAAAAATGCCTTGTATGGTCAACAACTTTGCTCTTTAATGACAGGTACCATGTAAAAGGGACTTGTCAGACTGGTGATCTCTGGTGCAGTTCTTAGTGCTGAAAATGTTGAATTGTGTTTCTGTAGTTAATACACAGTCTGGATGTTTCCCTGAGTCAAAGGCTCCCCCTGTGTTGTTACTCGTTGCCTCTCTGCGTAGCTAAAAACAGATCTTAGCAAAATTTAGTAGTATTCTTCCATCTTTGGGCCTGCCTGCTTACATGATCGCCAATAATCAGCTGCACAGTAGCAGTTTGTTTTCTGCTATCTGGCTTGTTGGAGATGATATATGTACTATGAAAAATAGCGTGAGATGTTTTTCTTAAGCTACGTTAAGCCCACTGTGCTGACAGCAGCAAAACAGAACTTGTTTTGACAAGGACTTGAGCTAACATGACACAAAAGCTAAATGCAGGAAAGATGAGGATCTCTATCAGACCTTGGTGATTTTTTTTCTTTTGTGGGTCATTTTTAAAAGCCTTTTCCTGGCACTCTCCTAGGTTTCCAGGGTTTATTTTCTGAGCTGTCACCTTCTCCACAGTGTGAAAGAGACTCCTTGTTTGTTTGTTTTTTTCCCCCGTTGGTCTTTGTTGCTTCCAGCACAAAGGCTCAAGATTTATTTTGAGACTTACGGATCATTACAATATTGATAGTGTTGCATCTTTATGTGGTTGTGATATGTCACCGTGAGTTGTTGCTTCCAAGGAGACTGATGCAGTTTGACAGGAGGAAGACAGTGTCACATCTCATGACATGTTTCTTCTGCACCATGGGGCATATATGAGGAGTTAGAACCCCAGCACAGATGGCTTAAGCTTGTAATCACTCTATGTCTTCTCTCAGGCAAGTGTGGGCAGTTCAAATCATCTTCAGGGCATGGATCAGATCTTTTACTGTAACCATCAAGGGGCAATTGCTACCCCAACAGGTCATTGAACCAGCTCATTCTGCCACAGTCTGAAAGATGGATTGCTTTAGGTCTGGCATCTATTCATGCTGAGATGGGTATGAATAAATCCTGTGCTCCAGTGTGTAAGCTGTTTGCATAGCAGAGGTTGGAAAGGTCCCATTCTCCACCCCCCGCAATGTTGCATGAAGGCTTTGCATTACTCTGAAGGTTGAAATATTTGAGGTTACAAGAATAAGGGTGCTGAAGGTTAATGGACTCTTAAAGAGTCTGTGACAAATAACATTAATGCTTTTCCATTGATCGCCTATATTGGGGGATCCTATTGGTACATACTGGGGTTCCCTCTGGGCCTGCCCAAGTTCTCTTGCTAAAGGAGGGGTGCCTATGTTCAGGTATCTTACCAGCATGATGCCAGGAGGCAGCCATGGTCTGCACCTGGTAACCAGGGTTGCAGAGCCAATTGCAAAGCTTGCCTGTTTTGTAGTTTAGATCTAGTGAGTTGATTGGGGCCAGGATTTCATCCTGTTGCTGGATATTATTTTTTTCCTATGGATATTTTCTGCTGGGTTCTCTCCTCTGGATAATGAGCTTGCTGCTGCTGTGCAGCAGAGAAACCACAGTGATACACAGGAGCTGATCGTAACAATAAGGAGCCACTCCAGTGTTGTCTGGTACATGAAGGTGACTAGAAAAACCGCTCGCTCATAGAAGTGTGCTACCAGAAGTCTTTCTCCGCCAGTACTTGTTCAGCATTCACCAGTCGCTGACACGCAATAATTAAAAATCAGTCTTCCCCAATGCTGCGGGGTTTGGATGACAGTCCAGTTCCCAATGGCCAGGTAACAAATGGGCCTTATATTAGTAACTGGGAACCCTGCTGCAGGAGCCATGGAGACCTTGTTCCCTGCGAGGCCATCCTGACCATATTGCAGAGGGGTGAGCTGGAAAACTGCCTTCATCTGTTGCATCTCTTCTCAAACTGCTGGTCCTCAAAGAGAATACTGAGTAAAGTTGTAAGTGTTGGTAAAGCATTCTGGGATTGTAAGATGGGAGTAACATTAGGGTTCGTTAGAAGAATTTAGAAGACTCTTTGACCTTTATAATGCTGAGCCTCTTTCCGCTTTCACTGAAAGTGGCTGCAGAGCTCCCACTGACCTCATCTGTGCAGGACAGAGCCAGGAAATGCAGCATTTGTCTTGTTGCCTTGCCCATGGCGATGTCAACAGCTCTTGCCAACTGTGAATCTGGTCCTGGCAGGCAGATAAAGGAAGGAGGAGTCCCTTAATATGCAGGAGAAATGATTAAGTTTTATAATGTGTTGTTACAACAACCAGCTCTTTGGGTTTTGCCTTTGTATGTCCATGTGCTTGTGTTGCGCAGGAGACAGAAATCAATAGCAGAGTGCATGAGGCAGTCAAGGGGTCAGTGCAAACCCCTCTGAGAGAAACTGTCGCCAGTGTAGGAAGGAGATGGGGAGAAGCTGAAGCCTTGGGGAGCAAGGAGTAGGGTGAGTGCAGGATGGCTGCAGAGAATTAAAGGGCTGTGGAAGTTATGTTAGGATGTGGCTTAAATGGTAGAAAGAAGTACAGCCAGCAGCTCAGCTCATGCAAATGGACCAGGCTCATAGGTCAGCAGAGTCCTAGCAATTTCCAACAAATGAGATACAGTGTGCTGCAGTGAGAGCATAGTCTGAACACTATCCAGTACTCCTTTCAGGAACCTCAGAAGACATCACTGTCTCAGCTGAAGGACTAAAGTAGGGAAGAACGTCAGCTAGGCCTCAGAACAGTGAGTCTTACTGTTGGTGGAAGAGTCAGCCTCCTGCCCAAAGCAACTTCTATGGGTGTACTTCATTCAGTTGGAGATGGTCTACTATTTATCATTTTGTACCACTTACTCTGCAGTCATATTTTCCTGGATCTCTGTATGTGTTTGAGGACTGGATCTGTTCCATAGTTTTCTAAAGGACTGTTGTACCTATCTGGTGTTGTCCTTCATGGCATGTAGTTTATATAAGTATCAAAGACTTACTTCTAACCCACGCTTTTCATTGTGCTAAGGGAGCGTTATGAGATACAGAGCATTGCTTCTCCCTGCCAGATCCTTGTGTGTGGTTGAGTGAAGGACCTCAAACCCAGGCTACAGATGGATTATTCCTCTTTTGTGGTTATAATAAACCTCCTATCAGTGGCCAGCATAGCCTTATGTTCGATACTTGCTGCAGTATCACACGCAGACTCAATGCTCCATCTAGCCAAAAGCCAGGCGATAAGATAGGATGCTCTCAGCCTTGCTTTCAAAGAGACTTTTGCCCCTGTCAGAATCACTCCAGTCTCCCTAGGCATTTTCAAATAGCACCTGTGTGCAAGAACACAGGTGCTGAGTTGCATCTCCAGTCTTGCTGAGAGCTACTAGCTGCACACCGGAGTTTGACACTGTAATAATAGATTTCTTTTGTCAGATGAAATTAATCTTGGATTATCTGCTTCACCAATCCAAATACAGGCTCCTACATTAGCATCCACTGTCCTTAGGCTTGAATCTTTCGGCAAATAGATGCAAATTGGAAAACCTACGTAAGTTAACCGGGGTTGTAAATCGCAGCCACATCACACGTGAGCCCAGGAGGTAGAGAATAGCTTTCAAAGCTTTCAAACCACTTCCCACAAATTGAGAGCGAGCGCTGCACTCTCATACATCTTATTAAAGCTGTGGTGAGAAACAGGCTTGCTAATGCAGTGCCCCTGTGCTTGAAGCAACCACTCCCATTTAAGGAACAAAAAATGCTGTCATCTACCTCCAGCCAGTAGAATCCAGATTAACTTTTGCCCTCTGAATTAACACACCAAAACTTTGTAATGAGTCACTTGGGGCTGCACTCAACAGATCTGACACAAGCCTGCTGTGTCAAGAACTGTACGGTGAATCAGAGGAACACTTTGCTCTGTCTCTCCTTCTCCCTGCCTGCATCACCTGCAACGTTTGGGTTTTAATTTTGGCTGGTAGGTGCTTCTGAGAGGAAAAATTGTGACAGGGTGCATAGTGAGGACTGTCAACACTGTGCATCGCAGTGCAGAAGTGCCTGAGCTAGTGAAGAACCATCTAGAACTGGAAGCAGGGTTGCCAGGGTGAAATATTTTTGTACGTGGACCACTCAGATGCTCTGGCATAGCTTTCTGGATCAAAGAAAGATATTCTGTCCTTTGCTGTGGTTGTGTGGACGTTAACCCCTTTGTCTTTGCACTCATTGCTGAGTGTCAGATATACCCTAATAGCCCAAGATTTAATTTCAGGAAAAAGGCCTATGTTTTCCTGGCTGGTGTTTTGTTGGGTTTGTTTTGTTTTGTTTTTTCCTTTTTTGTAGTTCAGACTACATCCCTCCAACTGAAGCCTTAGAAACTTTGGAACTGTAGTCCAAGCATGATTTAAAAGCATGCTAGGAGTGCAAATGCAATTAAGGTACCTTAACTGCCTTTACTCTGCCCTGCAGCAATGCAAAGGAAAACAATTTGTTTTTAAAGGTTATTGTAATCTAGAGCTTTAAACTCTAACACGCCTTAATCATTACTGAATCGTTATTGAAGAAGTTTACCTTCAGTCATAAACAACTGCTAAGTAAAATGTGCCTTTTACATTTTTATTAGACGAATAGCACAATAATAATGGTCCTTGTGGCCATTTTGTAAAAGACTGAGGCAAGTATCAGTTAGCAAATGAAACAATGTCAAGTCTCAGCTGACACTCTTAAATAGCCTAGTTGTGATGCTCCTTACCTTTTTTGGCTTCATCTGAAGAAGGGAAATCAATGTATTGTAAGCTGCATTTCAGTACAAACTGCATGTTTCAGTCCAGTCCTGCAATCACCCACTCTAGTGCTTAGCTTGAGATTCCTGGTGACTACTCACACATTTAATGTGAAGACTGACTTACATGTTTTTCTAGCATGACGGCTGGATCTGTCTTCCTGAAGCTTCAAATTCCTTACATTTTGAAGCACAGGGATGAAGGGCAAAAGAAAGGTCTTTGTCAGGTGTGCAGCAGGGCTGATTTGCTAGGACCGCATGGGACTGCACTCTGGGTAACTGCTACCAGCCTGTCCTCACCTCATCTTCCACCATTTTGTTAATATGGTTTGGTAGGTTGTATGGGATCACGCAGGAGAAGAATCTGCCCCTTAAACTGATTTATCTTAAAGAGATGGAGAGCTTAGAGTGCATGTTTTTCCTTTTTTTTTTTTTTTTTTTTTTAAATATCTTTCAAGACAAATAAAAACCTGATACCTTTGTCAAAGGACAACGTTTTTAATTTTTGGTTGAGTAAAGTGAAATTCTTCATACTGCATGAAGGCTTTTATCTCTCTGGGTCTTTGCTGCTACGTACCGTCCTGTGAGATGCAGGATGAGGATTTCAAAACCTGTCACTGTTGGTCTTGTCTGTTGTCTGTGGTGTGAGGGAAGTTGAGCCAATTGTGTACTTGGAAAATTTCCATGTTTGTAGGAAGGGAAGGACAGACTCTGTGGATCTGTGCTGCTGCAAACCCTTCTGCTGGCTGTGCTTGAGATCCAGTTGTACACCTGCAGCTCAGCTGTGCTGGGCAAGGATGCTCATTACACATTGCCCTGCTTATCAGGTGCACCGTTTTGTTAGTGCCTGAGCTGCCATAATCTGACACTTCATTTGGAAAGCATTCGCTGTCCTCTCCTGACAGCATTCTGTGTTCCATATTTTTTTACGGCTGGTATAATCTGAAAATCAAGTACTTCTGGCAGTTTTCGTGGCTCCATATAGTACACTATATCCATCTGAGCAACTGCCATTTGCCTTTAATCTGTCCAGATCCAATTATTTTAAGTATCCACAGGTGAAGCATTAGAGACCACATGTCCTTTCCTTTTAAAAAAGGGAACTCTTTGTTTTATCTGTCACGGCTGGAGGTGGGAGCTCAGTTCCTGGTCATCCACTGGCATGTGATGTGACAAGCACTTCTCTGTGCCTCAGTTCTCTCATATGTGCAGTAATACTGCATCACTCCTCCATTTATAACATGGTTGGAAGTCTACAATGTGCTTAATGTGACCAGCAGAGGCTTGTACATCTGGCTTCTTTCATTTGTTCAGTCTAGTTTCATTGCAGAACAAAAGTTTATTCAATATTATGCTCCTTTTGAAGGTAAAAACAGTGATACTGGAGCCTTTGGTAGCAGGCATGGGCTGGGCTGGGACAGTTAATGAAAGTGAGGAGAATGGGGAAAAAATCAGTTGTGTTTGTTAGCTCAGTGTTTCTCAAATGTTTCATGTTGGCAACACTATTTGAAGTGATAATAATAAAGTCTAAGCTCTCCACTCCTATGCTTGCTGTGCAAGTGCACAGAGGTACGAGTGGTAATGGTGTTATGCCAGTATAATTGCTTTATAGGTTTGTTTCAAGAGGCTAGCAAAGAGCTCTTGGCTATAAAGGGTTAGGGTGTGCAAGGAATGCAAGAGCAAGATTTCTTTTGCCCGAGATCATAGCTGCATGTTCAGCATCCCTCTAATCCTCTTTTCCTCCCTGGACTGTTTCTTGAACTCCTTGGGGGATTTTGATCCACCAGTAGAAAACCCCAATCTATTACTCAGCCATAACTGCCTGTAGAAATACACCGAACTTAACCCAACACCTCTGAAATCTTGGGTCAGTCTGAGTGAGAGAAAGGTCCCCATCTCTGGTGGGTTAATACATTGCCTCAGTTTCCCCACTACTCTGACCTGGCTGCAGTCTAGCGTGGTTTGCAGTGCTCAGCTGTTTGCAGGTACAGGACACAGTGCTTGTTTCTCAAGTAGCATACACTGTCCCAGCAGTTGTTCCACTCCTGTGTAAGGCCAGATGGACTGGGGGTTGCTCCAAAAGAAATCTCACATTAGCATGTGTGCATGCTGTAGGGAAGACCACTGAAAGACTCAGCTCTTCAGTGTCTCACTCTGCATGTGGATGTGTAGCCCATTCCAGAGATGGCATTTTACAACAGTGGCAGTGTTACAAGCACTCAAAATGTACAAGAGTGATGAGGTGCCTAATTTAAGCAGCCTTGTCTCCTGAGCTCTGCAGTGGTGCCGGGTCAGTGATCCAGTTAGAAGATGCTGGCACTTCTCTGTGGAAGCAGACCAATGTCTGGAGAGGGTCCCAGGAACTGGACTTTTTTTGGCATGGATGTCCCCACCAAAAGTTGCAGCCTTTGCTCAGCTGATAGAGGATTTCTCCTCTCAGTAATTAATTCTGAGCTAGAAAAAGCTAATAATGTCTCTTTAGGGGCTATTTGGTGATATTTAACAAAAAAGTTTGTGGTCTCAGCTGTAAAACAAATAGGCCATTTACCCCCTCACAACAGTAGCTACCATGGTTGGCAGTAATTGTCCCCTCAGTCCCTGTTAGTCACCTCTCAGCCAGAGAGCTGAATTGAGGCCATGCAGACAGAATGATCTCCTTGCTCTGACACATTTCTGCCAGCTCAACCTGGGAGCTCACTGACAGCGTGATAGAAAGCAGCGCTTGGACTGCATCCCTTCTGGTGCCAGCAGAGCTTTCAGCCAAACACCTTTCACCTGCCTTAGGTTGTCAGGGCATCTTTAAAGAGGAAGACCCTATGGCTTTGCCTGACTGACAGCTGTGTGAAGGAGTCAGAAGAACCAGGCAACTGTTTGATACACCACCACCTCTGCTGGCTGCCTGCGAGGAGACCCAGTAAGTCCTGGACGTTCTCAGCCAGCCCAGCACATGTGGGCACTGGGTTGGCTGAGGGAGACACCCACCCACCTGGAACAGACAAGGCCCATTAAGAGTTAATGCCGGCAATTAGAAATGAGCTGCAAGAGTTGGAGGTTTCAGAAAGATGACAGTGGGTGTGAAACACTGTAACATTCCCATTAATTTGAAATGTCTCCTCTCTGGCCAGAAAGAAGTGCCCAGATTTTTTAGTCAATATTAATTTTACACTTGGCACCACAGGAGAGTGTGAACTGCTGAGTTCACAAAGGGTCCATCTAATAAACAGACAATAGAAAATCAGAAAAGCAAAGATTGAGTTCACTTGCCCAGGTGATGAGAGTATAATAACCATGAGGGCTGCAGAGGGCAATGGAAAATTCTGAGCTATAATGAGGAGTCACAGCAAGTGCCTGTGCTGTGGCTTTCTGATGGGCACAGGTAGGAGCAGTGAGAGAAGGTGGGATGGTGTAGCATTGTGCGGGAGGGAGGAGGTCTTGGGTCTGGAATGAGAGACAGATGAGGAGGAGGATATCACGTCACAGGTGTGCTATAGGAACGGAGCGCCAGATAAGAAAAGGCAATTGTTCCCCTGCAAATGAATCTCAAGCCTGATCTCCATCTGATTTCCTTTAGAAAAGAGTTTGAAATTTTAGATGGGTTCCCATGTGCGTGCCTGCTGCCTGTCAGGTCTGCTCTGCCCCTTCCTGTTTTGATCACCTCTCTGGCTAGATTCCTTTAAGCAAGCCATTCCTGTCTCCTGGTGGCCTGCAGAATACTAGACATCAGGCTTTCAAAGCTGCAGTGATTAGCCAAGTAAATACTGCAGAAGTAAGGGATGAACTTCATTCCAAAGAGCCAGATGCTACTAGCTTTGTAATAAACCTGGAGGAAACTCTCTGGGAACAGGAGATAATTATAAGGAAAACAGATTGCTTTGAGAGACATGTTTGCTTGCTTTCCTCGACTTTCAAGCAGTCTGCGAAACAGTCAGCAAAGTCTGAAAAACTAGGGTTTTTTATTCAATCTTGTTGCTAGCACGAGACTTTCCAAAACCAGAAGAACTTAATTTTAACACTGTATTGTAACCAATCCACAGGCACTTCAAGCTTACATGTGTCCTTGCGGTTCATGCCTTGGCCTCTTCTTTCTTCCTGGGGTAGCAGGGTCCAAAGCTGGATAATAGACTGAAGACTCTATTTCCTGCTTTGGCTGAGACGATGTTTCAAAATAGAGATGTGTTTCAAAATAGACTGATTTTTCTGCAGAATTGTTCTTTTAATTCCCTTCCCTTTTCTTCTTAATGAACATTTTTTTGTATCTGTGGAATCTGAATACTACCTTGATTGAAATGGTACCACTGCTATCAAAATTCAAAGCCTGTATCTCAACCCCCAAGCCACTGAAGTACCTGACAAACCTAGCACCTTGTTAATGAATACATCCTGAGGGGCCCAGATACTTTATTTTCATTTCTGTAACACTGTTAGTGTTTTTGATCTGGCCATTAAAGTAGCAAAGTGAAAGAGTAAGAAGACGCCTGTCTCTGCATTATCTGTCTGTGACAAGCTACCGGTGGATGCTGCATCTGATCAGCTGTAATATTCAGGACTGATTTCTGGATAGAAAGCCACTGATTTTGTATAAGAACAGAAGAGGGAAAAGAGGTCTAGCCTTCTCAACATAGGAAGCAGTTGTGATCCTGGCAGTGAGATGAAAAAAAAAAATGAAATGCAGGGCATGCCAAGTCCTCAGTAAGAGAGAAAATGAATGCCCTGGTAAAGAAACATGGAGAGAACAAAGTGTGGTTAGACAAAGGAATAAGGGGGTACATGTGAAGTGCATGTGTCAGAGAAGTGAAATGGGGCAAAAAGACTTCTTTGGAAGAACAAAGAATTCCCAGAAAAAGGGAAGGGAAGGTCTGCAGACAATTCCTAAAATATACCTAGAATGAAGGTAGGGATGGGAGATGGAGAAATCGTACAGGGGTGTGGAAGTAGAGTAGCTGGATGCAGAGACCTCCTGCAGCATGAGACATCCCCTTCTCTCAGGGGTGGCATGGCACCAAATGTTAGAGACCTCCGTCTGGGCAAAGCCATCAGCCTGCGTGAATACCATGTACAGATGGCAGACTAAACTATTGGACCCAGGTCTCTGGACTATCTTAACTGACGTTGCAGCTTCTCAAGTCTGTTCCTTTTCAAGCCCCCAGGTGCATTGGTGAGGTTTTCTAGCCTACAATCTGAGATGAAAAAACCCTCATGCAATCTGGAGGTTTTACTGGGTTTTCAGTCAAGGTGTAAATACTCTAATTGCAGCCATCTTTTGGCACCCAAATTTGCAACACTCCTGAGTACAACCAAAAAGCAACATCTATTTTGAGGTGTGAGTTCATGTCTATTGTGCATGCCTTTGCAGATGCCCTGCAGTTGGCACGTGGTCTTCCCCTAGTTCTTGTTCCCTGTAACCCAGGAGACTCATCCTGGAACTCCTGGGGTGTGAAACAAGGACTTTTGGACCTCTAGCAGCTGTATGCTCCCCAGGGATGGGTAGAGCTGGGGGTCTCAGCTGTTTTGTTGTTGGTCTGCCAGCAGGAAATCTCACTCACAGCATTGGAATGCAGTACAGTGAGACTTTTTTAACCTTCTTTCACGTTTGTGAAATGTCTGCTTAAAGGTAACTAGCTATCTTTGCACTATGGTGCTAGCTGTGCTGATAGTCGCTATATCTGGGGGTGGTGGAGGGATAAGGAGGGGAAGTAAAGCTCTGTCTGTCATCACAACTTCTGCCTCAACTGTTTTGGTATGCAAGTAGAAGAATTCTTCCCATCTGCATTTCTGCAGTGAAGTGACACCTCTTTCAGGCCTTCATAATGTGAAGGCTTCATAAACACAACCTCTGTTTTCTACCTTTTCTTTTTCCAAATGTGCTCCTTTTGTCCATTTGTCTTAGGCCCTCAGTGTGGTGGTTGGCAAAGACCACACCAGGGCTCTGCTGTCTGACGTGATTTTGATCAGGCTAGAAGGGTTAACCTGAGTGATATGCATCTGTTCCAAGACAACCACCCACCTAGTAAAATGCTTCATTTGGCCAAATGGATGGAAAATTAAACTACTTGAAAATATATACCTTTTATGACTGGTACTGCTCTGCGATGGTGGTAGCATGAGGCCTTGGTATGGATTGGTACTGGGAAAATGTCATTTAGTTTCACTGTTACTTCCTGAGTACAGTGATCATTGATACATTTGTAATGAGGTCCACCCTTCTACATAGAGTATGTGAGAGGGGTTTGCGTAGGAGGATGTGTACAGGGCTTCATACCCAGCTCTCGCTAGGCCTTCTTTCACTCTGAGCTCTTTTACCTGGCTGCTTGGTGAGGGTGTTGATAGCACTTTCTTGCTCCCCCACTCTGTCCCAGAACATACAATGCTGGCAAAACAGATTTGTGATTTGGATCCAGAATCCAACATTTGAGCAGCCTTGAACACTAACAAATTGCCAGGACTGGAAGGTTTCACCTGAGGTCTGAGGAACTCAAGGATGAAATAGCTGTATTGCCAAAGGCAGTGTGTAACATTTCTCTTAAAAATTTCTTGGCACCTGAAGCATGGAGGGTGCGTAAATATAACATCAATCTCTAAAAAAAGGGTTTGGGAGGATCCAGGAAACTAAAGGCTTGTAAGCCTGGCATCTGTAGTGCATAAACTAGTAAAAGCTGTAATAGAAAAAATATATTTGACAGTAAGATAAACACAATCAGTTTTGGAAAAGTCAATGTGATTTCTGTAAAGGCAAGAGGTTTGTCTTGCAAACCTCTTGGAGTTCTTTGAAAAGTATGTAGATAAGAGGGAAACAGCTGATACTAGGTTTCTATAAGACTTTTGGCAAAGTTCTTTTACAAAATACCTTATTGGGAACCTGAGCAGGCATTGCCTAGGAGAGAAGGTCCTGCAATGTATAAATAATTGACAAAGAGACAGGAAACAAGGTAGTAGAAGGGAGAAAAGTTATCCCAAGGGAAGGATGTTGCCAGGGAGTTTCACACGTTGGTGTTGGGATCTGTAACACTGAACGTTCAGGAATGACCATTGAAAACAGGGAGAACAGTGAGACTTCAAACTTTGCTGATAAAATTAAGTTATTCACGACAGCAAAGGCAGTGGTCAACGGTGAAGTATTGTTGAAAAACCCTATGAGACTGAATGGCTGGCTGGTAAAATGGTGGATGAAATTTCATGTGGATAAATGTGAAATGAGGCATGCAGAGAAAAACAGTGCTCACTGTGGATATAATATCATGGGCTTTGAGCTGACCATACCACTCCGAAGGAAGATCCTGGGGTTATGTTAGATAGCTCCTTGAAAGCATAAGGTTAAGCTTAGCAGAAAGACAAATCAAGTGCTAGAAGTTAAGAAAGGAATAAAGAACAAACCAGAAAATACTATTGCACTGCTCTGGATGGTGTGTGTGTGGTTGGTTTTGGTTTTAGTGTTATTTTGCGGGTTTTTTTGTTTGATTGGCTTTTTTTAATTAAAAAAAGCCTGGTATGCTTTTACCTTGAATACAGCACATGGTTCTGTTTTCTTCATCATCAAGGAGTATACTAGATGTGGGAAAATTCCAAGAATGGCTTCTGTATAGGATTGAATGAGAAGTTGTCTTCAGCTTGGAGGAGACATGACTGAGAAGTATAGCCAAGATGGAAGAGCATGGATAGGATTGACTGTTATTGTCTTCCCTTATGCAAGAACAAGGGTTTTCCAAAGAAAACCTTGGCCTGAATCATCATGAATGTTCTTACCTGTTTTGTTCTAGGGTGATTTTTCTCATGTACAATAGAATCACCTCTCCTAAGGAATACTCTCCCCTATCTGAGTTTCTTTCCTAAAAGGGAAGACACAGTCCCCCTAGGTAAAATCCTGTGTCATAATTAATGGATTCACTATTCTGGCCCAGCCTCCAAATAGAGGTTTGGCTGTGGAGGGAGTTTCCTCACCTAGATGAATCACTGTCACTGGTGTTTATGCTATACATGTGTGATAATCCTTTTGATCTCTGTAGGCATCTGGGATTCTTCTGCTTGGGTAACTGGCAGCTAGCCTAGCTCATCTGAACTGGCAGCTGCAAAGGTGGAGACTGATCAGAAATAGCTGGAAATTGGTAGTACCCTTTCTGGAGTCCCTCTTCCCTTTGTACTTTGAAGGTATTGCATGCCTTATTGCCATGTTTTCACCATTACTTATAGACTCACCTTTGTCATCTTTGTCATCACAGCACAAGACCTTTCATAGGAGCTCGGTAAGTGGGAAAGTGGGAAGGTGGAGGCTGGAAGGGGCAGGGCTCGAGGTGTGCTTCAGAGCACCTGCATATTCAGCCGTAGTCTGTCTTACTGGAGGCTAAATACACCTGAATTGCTGCCTGCAAATCCCAATCTGTGGCTTAAAGATCTCGGGAAAAGCATTGAGGTGGACAGATATTTTATCACCAGCAGGCTGGCTCCCACCTGCAATAGCACATGGCCCCATCCAAAGGTCAGTCAGGAGGGCTGAACAAGACCTTTCACACCATGTAGGCTTCCTCTCTTTTATGTGCATCGTTACAGACATCAGCTCTGATACCTTGTCTCTGTGCAAGGTGTGTATAATGTTTAGGTCATAAAGATTAAGGCTTGTGTTCACCCCTGGGTATTTAGCACTTAGGGAGAAAAATCAACACTTACCAGGAAAGCCTGTGTGAATGGCTCTTTTCCAACTCATCCCTACTTTTCCATCACTTCCCCTTACCTAGTCCTGTTTCTCTGCCACAGTCTATCAACACACCATTGTTCTCACCTTGAATAAATCCACATGTGAAGCGTGTCTAGCAGAGAGGTGTTTTGGTGGATGTGTATTTGCTTGGGAGTCCTTGGGGCTTTTCCTCTGGGGAAGCCATGGAGAATAAACAATTTGCAAGAGTTTAGAGTGGTGCTGCCAGAGTTATGGAAGACAGAAGTGGCATGAGTACCCGAGATCGCAAAATGTTGAAGTGCAAGTGAAGTGTGCAGAGAAGAGGGTGGGAGGAAACCAACCAACCAAACAAACAAAAAAGATCTTAAGAATAGATTTACCAGAAATTTTAAAATCAGGTTTTCCTAGTGTTTGGTTTCTAACAACTTGTAATCAGCTAATACTTGTGCTGTCAAAGCAGGTGTTTGACCATCTCTGCTGGTTCCAAGTTGCATGTGTTTCAGTTACTGGTGGTTTCTGAAAACCCTGTCTGCTCAGTGGCGTTTATGCTCATAGGTATCTTGGTAATGGGGAAGAAACCTTCAGAGTTACCGCTGGGAAATGTGTGGGGAGAGTGCCACAGTGTGGTGACACAAAAAATGTCATCCTTTTCACGGAAGGTTTACAAATTTGGCTTTACTAAGCAGGTCTCGCACTTTAGTGCTTGCTTTTCAATGCCTTTTAGCTCTAGGGCCTTAAATATTAAGTCTGCAGCTAATTTGCTTTGATTCTGCTCTGGGGAAGAAAATGCTTCCTTCTGAAGCTTAGCCGTTTGTTTTAAGATTGAATGGAAAAGAGAACAACAGTAAGCAGCAGCCACCTTGCCAGGGGCACAGCCTGTAGGCTGTACCTGTGCTGTAAGCCTGGCACTGGCCTCTGAAGCTAATCCATCAGTATGCGTATTGGTTCTTTGCAGACATCTTTCCAAAATAGCCTGACTTCATGAGGTCTTCAGCCTGATCATAAGAAATTTGGTACTATTTAGAAGTATATGTGAGCTTCCCCCTTTCATTCTTCCTTTCACTCTTTTAAGACCTAGAAGGATTCAAGTAATGGTATCTTGAAGCTGCATATGGGCTATACACTGCAAAATCGGGGAACGGAGTATGGTACACGGTGCCATTGTTGCTCCTTTAGTGTGAATCTACTTGACATAGTGTCTGGGGGACACCTCTGATTCTCTTGCTGGGACACACCAGCCTTCATTCTACCTGATAACTTTCTACAGGAACACTGTAAGAAGGACACAATCACTACAGGAGCCCCCCTGAGATGTATGTTGCAGTCTTCAGAATGGCCCTATTCAGATATGGAGGAGAGACAGATTTGTCTGTCTTACACTGCATCTCTTTTACAGAAATTCAGACCTTCCAGCTGGGATGCTAGTAAAATCCTCTTGCCAGCAAAGCATCGTTGTGTAGCTGTAAGTATCTCTTCATAAGGAGCTACTGCATTTCCTTTAAACACTCTACCTTTATCTGGTAGATCCTTTGGATGGCAACCTAAGGGATAATTGTTGGCCTGAGCTGTGTCCCACAGAAACATCCATCGTCCTCCATATGTACACCTACCCCCAGTATTTGGGATGCTGCTTGCTATGCCTGCCAGTCTGTGTTCCCCAGCCATGGGCTTCCTCCTCTGCGTCTTAGGGGTTAGTAGTCTCATATGGACTGCTTGCCGTGGGTCCCTCGTGCTGATGCTCTTGGTTGCCTCTGGTCACAGATGAGAATTATCCAGCCTTTACTTTCTCATTGGGACCTAGTCCTCATTCATACTCAGCTATCTGCTGGTGGAAGGTTCATTTTGTGGACAAAGGTCCTTCAAGGCCATCTCTAGGCCGTCATTCACAATGTCTCCACATGGCTTCATTGAGCAAGGTGTGAGCTCTTTCTAATTCTAGCTGCACCTTTCTTTCCTGCAGCAAAGCTGTTCCCTCTTCGCTTCTTATTCTCAGCTGTCCCATCTTCCTCATCTGCATGTTGTCAGGAACAGTAACTGTCTCCTGCTATAAAAGTAGAAAAGAGTCAGCCTTCTTACCAGCTCATAGTGTTAATGGTGTTGCTTTACCAGGATTCATCCTTCCCATTGCAAGAGCCAAATTGTAACATCTCCGGTAACTGACAGCATTTTGGGCCTGAAATAGTGAAATATCCTTTGGTGTCCCCCATGTGAATCACAGGCTTTGTAGGACCAGTGGGATTCCAAAGACTCTAAAGTAATACCCAGCCAGTTCAGGGGATTTTGCAGCCATGGAGAACGAGTAGAAATTAATTCTAGTTCCTATGAATCAGCTTTTCTGGCCTTTTGATAGATACAATTCTGCATGGACGTACCTTAACCGTGGCCTAGTTAGAACCTTAATGTCATAGAAAAGAGAGCTGGGAGGCAGCCTGAGAAGTTGCCAAACATGCTTCACTTCTAGGGGAAGCCTTATTACTATCCATGCCAATCCTTGTACATGTGTGTGACCCGTTTTTAGCTTCTATATGGGCAGAGGCTCCGCAAACTTGTACCTTATTCCAGTGCTTTGCTGTCCTGACCATTAAGTCATAGACTTCTGCATTTAAACTGACTTTTTATCCTATCCACATGTTATTGCTCTCCTAGGTGCAGCACTATTCAGAGTATTTGAAAGCCATTATCATGTCCTTTCCATTCTCTTATCTCTAGGTTTAACAACCATCTTTCCTCACAGGCCATGTTTTCTAAGCCTCTGATTTTTGGAGGCCTTCCAGCAAGTCCACAACTTTCTCAAAGTGAGATTTTGTAACCCTGCATCATCCAGAGAGTTTGAATTGCTGTTGAACATAATACGAAAGAATTAAGAAATATAGTATTATGGGGCACATGTCTGTTACAGTGGTAAAACAGAGCATGGCAAACCGCTTTCTTATCTTCTGAAAATCACACCTCAGCCTAATCTCCAGTTAAAATATAATAATAAGCACGTATAGAACAATTACTATGAAAATGTCCTTCATTACACTTATGAGATACAGGTTTGTGCACACGAGAGGTTCTGACAAGATCAGGATAGCAGTGAATGAAGCTCTTTATATACACCTGTCTAACAGAAAGGGATTATACACAAATGAATCTGGAGTTGGTGTTAGCCTACGTATATCGCACTATACCACAGTGACCAATCTAGTTTCTGGAAGAGTGAAGATAAGGAATAGGAATGCAGGCAGTGACTTGCACTGCATTGTGCTAAAATCTGGATGTCTCCTAAAGGAAATTAGTAACTATCTTGCAGGCACAAGGTAGCCCTTGTGTAGGGTGAGTCTTGCTGCAAACACACAAAGCCCTCTCAGGGCATAAATATCTTAGCAAGTCACTCAAGAGTGGAAACCTTGCTAATTTGATTCTCCCCCTCCCCCTGCCCCATCTAAGGAATGGGAATTTGAATGGCTCCTGTCCTCTAGATTTGGATGCTGCTGTTTTTCTGCTGATTAGTCCAGCTCATGTTTGTTCCTCCTTCACGGGACCTCCAAAAGAGAAATTTCATCAGAAGGTGCAGTTGTGAACAGGCTTCAGCCCTTGGCTGGAAACTATTCTCCATAGCGGCTTCTCCAAGGTGCTCTGGGGGAAGAAGCAGGATGGACAATGTTGAGGCAGTCCTCTTCTGCACCTGACAACCAGGATCCAGGTCTCTGTTTAGCACAGCACTCTGCTGGTTTGATGCACACTGAAAACAGGCAGCTGAAATCTTTGTCTTTCGGAGCTCGCCTCTTGGCATTGAGGCTGTCGAGGGGAAGAAATCCTGGGATTTCAACACAGGAGTAGAGGGAACAGGGACCAGATCTGCCAGTCTGCCCAAGGAAAGCTTTGATGGTATCCTCACGTACCTAGCTGGATGGAATCAGCACATGGTAAAACTGTTTTGCTGGCAACATCTTACCTAGATGTTGATATCTAAGATACTGATCTTAATTCCCCTCCTTGCAAAATACACAACTACTATCACACCATAGAGTGGCAATGGACACACTGGTTAATTCATGTTTGTAGAGCAGTTAAATGGTGTGGTAAAGACAGCTGTTGTAAAGTCCAGGGGGAAACAGATAATTTTACCTTCTGAAAAAGGGTTGCACAGAGCAGCAGAGAACTGGCCAAAAGGGTAATAAGAAACAGCAGTGTTCACTGGATGGAAGGGACAGCTTATGAAATGAATGGGGATGCTGTAGAAAAAATTGGTTTGTGTTCTTAAGGGCTCCTATGATCCTTGGCTCTTAAAGCACAAGATTGGAAAAGAGGAATTAATTTTGCCTCTGGTTTAATGGCGGTCAAGGCAGCTACTGAACGAGGGCATGCCTCTTTAGGACCCCTCTTCTTAAAAGGTATTAGTATTTGAAGATGAGAGTGGCACAAAACTTTTTTTTTTTTTAAGCTTTACAGTGTGACACTTAAGGAGCTCAGTCTATTTAATTTTTTAGAAGAATAGTGTGAGTGGACTTGATAACAGTGTAGAAGTATTGCTGAACAGGGAAGGTAGGGAACAGGTAGGCTGGGTGCTTATCTGAGAAAACTACATTAAGAACCAGCACCTGTGCTCTGAAAGCACATGAATCAAATTGTAAATTAGGCACCCTTTTTAAAGGGGATTAACCACTGGAACGCATGTCCAAGGGTAGTGGTTCATTCTCTATCCCATGATGTCTTTAAATCAAGAACACATGATTTTCTGGGACCAATGCTTCAGTCAAGTATAAAAGTTTTGGGCTCAGTCCAAGGATAACAATGAAATGACAGTCATTTATATACAGAATGATAAAATCATTTCTCTTGGCCTTAAATGCTAATGAAATTATAAAGTGTGGATATTAAATTAAAGACACTATCCTCCAATATATGCCCAATAAAGATTAAACAGGACTCCGTGTGCCTATTTTATATCTGACATTTCCTAACTAGAAGTTTAATTTCTACAATATTAATAATGTTCTTTAGCACTTGTGGACAGTCAACCATCTCTGGTTTAGTGCTGTAGAATCAAGTCTAATACTTCCTTGCCAGGAAGTATTTGCATGAAATGCAGACTTCTTCATTTCATACAAAGCATAACTATTCAAGTTCTGACCTAGTCATTATGATTACACTATGTTTGTAGAGCATGCATACAACTTTGTCTCTAGTGATATTTTTAAAAATTAAAATATTTTTCATTTAAAAGCTGAAAAAAGTTTGTGTATTTCCGTACAATACAGTAGTGTGTATGCAGGAGGATTTTTGATAGATTAGTTAGATATATTTAAGCATTTAGATTAGTAGATAATAATTTTCAGACACTTGAATTCATACACTATTTTATGATTTTTGGATTAGACATTGTTGCAGGGGCAATTAAAGGCTGCTTTTTACATTTCACATTGATTTCATTTTATTAGCGGTTAGGAGCTCCAAATAAAGTCTTGAGCCGTTTTGCCTAAGACCTATGTAATTACATGGTGGGAAATTTATCTCTTCCCAAAGAAAATATTGTCTAAATAAGATTGTTACCTGTTTTGTGTGTTATCCCCACTTTGCATGCGGGAAGCTGAGTACAAAAAAAGGTGACTTTCCTGAGGTCGTGGAGGAAGCACATGGCAGCCCCAAGAACTGGACACATTTCCAGAGCCCCCATGTACATCTTTAACCAGGACATCATCCCCGTGTTAATAAGGTTGAGACAATATTTTCCAGACTGCAGTAAGTGATTTAGGTGCCTTATAAACATTTTCAGAAATTACTGAGGAACTCAAGTGATTGCAAATCTCTTATATGGATGGCTCTGAGAAAAAAAATTAGTCTTCAGTTTATTCAATTGCACTGTCACTGTAAGCAATTTACTACTTGACATAAAGAAGAGTCTCAGACTTTGTCTCTAAGATACTGTAATGGGTTTTATACAGGTACAGGTTGAGATATCTTAATTCTCTCATTTTGCTAATGGTGATGCACCAGAAAAACCCCAATATACGTCTTAAATATACCAAGTCAGTCATATGAAAAGTCTGCATTCTCCTTTGCAAAATACTTCTGGGGACTTTTGCCAGCTCTAATGGTTGTTCACATAATTAATACAGAATACCTAACTTAAAGCCATGCAGCATCTCCTTTCTAAATAGCTTACACTCAACAGAAGTCGGCTTCCCATTTTTGTTTGTGGCTTATAGTGAATGCCCCGAGCGCATTTTGCACTTAGATTAATAACCACTTTGTCATCACAAGCCTTCCTGGGGCTACCCATTTGGGGTTGTTTTGTTTTGTTTTCTTTCATAAAACAGAGTCAGCATGATTCTTTCTAGCATTTGTAAAGCGAGAAGTCTGTGAAATGATCTGTCCTTTTTATTCAGATCATTCATTTCACATTTGGAAACTGGCCTTATTTTTAGTAAGCAGGGCAGTGGTACAAGCTGCCTGATGTAAGTGGTCTGGTTGGGGATTTTTCTTATTTTTGGTTGTTGCCAGTTTAGTGTGAGATTCCAGGCGGGTCGAAGTGAACTCAGTTTCACTTGCTGTCACTACTCAGGACTGCCATCAGAAGGAGATCGCTGGCAGTGCTAGTGCTGCTTTCCATATCACTAACTGGGAGCGCAATAAATAGCGTTCAGCTCATTGTAGGGCTCCTGAAATGAATGTGTGCAGAGACTTCGGTTAGCTGCTTCTCTCCAGTGCAGAAGCGGTGTCAGCTGCTGGATACCTCTGTCTTTCTCTCCTGCCTTCATTGCTAGGTCTGCTGGGGTCAGGTCAAGTGGTGGTACCCAACTTCTCAACAGGTAATCTTGTTCCTTTCTTACTGCATTAGCAAGCCTGCATTTGAAATGCGTATGTAGAGCTCATCTGCAAGACGTTGGGGTTTATTAAGGCACAGGAATTAATAAATTGCATCTCAGTAATTGAGAGAGGCTGTCTGGAAGTAGGTTAAGGCACAAAAGTTGCTGCCTTGTATGTCCCCGTGCCAGGTGCCAAAACGCCTGTCCTTGTCAAGAAACGTAGAGGGCCATTTCCTGGTTTTGCACAAGTGGACAGTGTTTTGCAGATGGCAGTAGTTGGCCTGAACAAGATAGTAATTCAGCAGAAGAGCAAGGCTTGATGCTATCTGAAATAAGAGATAACTGTGATTTTAAATTTTGTTTTAGTAACCACAGATTTCTCCTTATCCTTTTATTTC
Source organism: Sagittarius serpentarius (assembly GCA_034782735.1). Classification (NCBI taxonomy): domain Eukaryota; kingdom Metazoa; phylum Chordata; class Aves; order Accipitriformes; family Sagittariidae; genus Sagittarius; species Sagittarius serpentarius. Next base: position 5,594,743 of record JAVKLA010000036.1, on the reverse strand, counting down.
CCTGTAAATGCTGTTGTTTTTTCTCCACTGACTTAACTCTGCAGTGCTTGGGGAGCTTACTTTTTGGTGAAAGTGTCTGGACAGAGACTTTAAGAGAAGAAAGTGTCTTTTAGCAAACATTTGAGTCTTTCGGGCGAATTCCCTAAGGGAGAATTTTAACAGGCTCTTAATGTGTAATGCTAGGGAGCCTACAATCCACACAGAGGCATTAAGTGTCACTGATCTGGCTTGATACTTTTGGGAGAAGTGCTGGAAGGGTGTCTAAGACCTCAGGGAGTGGCCTAAAAGACTTGGGGTCCTGAGTTTGGTACGTGAGTTTCCTTGGACAGAGACAGTGAGCTGTCTCTGGTTTCAGAGTGGGTGAGAAGTGCTGTGCAGTTCAGCAATGTGCTGCAGCTCTGAGGAACCCTAACTCATACTCCAGTGCTGCTCTGTGTCAGGTTCCCAGGGCAGGGAACTCCAGCTTACAGCTTTGGGCAAAATTGGTGCCACGAGCCTTCAGCTTCCTGGGGGGAAGAGGGAGAGGGTGTGTTTTGCTGCTCAGTAGGATGTGGCTAATCCTGGGTGGTATTTCTTTAGTTGCGACAGCCTCTCCTTTGTGCTCCTGAACACAACGACATGGTGGAGGCTGCTGGTGCAGTCTGCTACTAATGCCCTACGCTGTTCTCTTCTGCTGGGGGTTCTTAGTGTTACTCTACAGAAAGGAATTACTTAATCCTCAGTCCCTCCACCCCAGTTTGAGGGCAGGCGTTAATACTTCCAGTGTTATTCCATAATCTTATAGACAGAAAGTGTGACGTGCAGAAAGATTATATGATTTGCCCAAGATCAGAATCAGGAACAGATTCCAGGTCTCTCTTCCTCTCTGGTCTTGGTATCCAGCAGTGTTTTTCCCCATCTTCCCTGAGGTGGTTAACTGCTTCCTTGCTTTGCCTGCTCTGACCATAAGAAGCCTGGGGCCTTGGCAGGGCTTAGAAGCTGGTGACGCTGAGGTGTGATTGGGGTTGAGCCTTCCACTTCACTGTGGAAGTATGTGGCAACCTTTAGGGCAAGTCCTGTGCATACAGGAATGAACAGGACCTCAGTGCAGCTAGGACCCCACACAGGGCCTGACTCATTCCACAGGCAAGTGCAAAGCCTCCCTTTTCTGAGGAAGGAATGGGAATATTTTAGGCTAGTGACAGCAGAGCCATGGTGGTATTTCTATGATTAGTTGTGGTATGGATTAGGATGAGCAAGGTGCCTCTCAGAGTAGTAACTGGCTCAGGTATCTGGACAGAGAGAGAAATAAGTTGGCAGGCACTGCATCAAGCACAGGTTCGTTCAAGAGAGTGCTCTTGCAAGTGTATTGATGTTGTGCTGAAGCTGAGTGCTCATGATCCGGGAAACAGGAAACAGAGACTGTCCACATCCATATCATTGCTTGAAACTCAGTAATCGACAACCCTTTTCCCATGTAGCTGTGCATGTGTCTAATGTAAAAAAAGCTTCTGGCACTATTTCCTAGTGGACAGGTCTTTAGTCTATAAGCTGCTATCCCAGGTGGTAGCATCTGCCTACCTCGCTGGCTGTCTCAGAAGAACAGGCACAGACAGGATGGCCTCTTCCTGGCTCACTCAGGTACTTTCCCCTCAGCCCCATCACCAGCACAGCTCAGCAGTCAGGGAACTGCGCACCATTTTGTGGATGGGGAACTGAAACACATGAAGGCACTTTCATTAGAGAAATCTGTTAACAAAGTAGAAAACGTAGCTCTGTAGATAGAGCTACAGAAGTTTCCACTCAGGCCTTGAGCTCGTCCCTAGCACTGACGTGAAGCATGGAAGTCCGTACGGTTCCTGTATTTTTGTCCTCTGTAAGTTTAAATAGTTTCTGTCTTCTGAACTGGATATTTTACCAGTCAGGATACACTGGAGGTGGTGGAACAGCTTGCTGGTTGAATCAGTTTGGAAGCTCATGCTATTAATGTTACACAGGAACTGAATTTTTCCCACTAAACTGTTGCTTAGCCCGTGCTTCTCAGATAAGTGAGAAGTTAAATGTCCTCACTGAAAATAATTTTGAGAGTAAGAATCCTCATCATATTCAGAAGTGTTGAGCTCAGATTAGAAAGGGTGTAAATGGCAACCAAAATGATCAGGAGATATGATCACATCTTGGGAAACTGGAACACGCTGACTTGTTCAGCTGGGCAAGATGGGGGAGATCAGATTAATGTGTATATCTGGTAAAGTATACTTAAAAATGGTGGAGAGAGGAATGTTGCTACTGGATGACTCTGGTGATACAAGAACAACTGACAGTAAGTTGCTCATTTAAAAAAAACAACAGGCAGGGAACTAGGAGACTTTTAAGGATGAGACCAAAGAAGGCTTAGACTTAGCCACTGAATGTAGTTAGGGAAATCACCTAGAGAGGTTATTTATGTTTTTGAAATGTGATTTATGAGACTGTGGCAGTTAACGTGCTGTTGCCACAAGCTTGATTTAGTAGCCCATAACTTCCTCATTTCACAGAAAAATCTGGCAGAAAACGTGTATTAGCCAGAGTGTTACTACCACTGCTCTTTCCCAAGGGAGATAGTCCAGCACTTGGCTATCCTGCTTTTCTGGTAGAACAGTCCATGGGCAACTGTGACAAGCTGTGGTATTTCTTGATCTGCTGCAAGATCTGAAAAGACGTGAGCATTTGATTTCTCGGAAAGTGAAAGTAATTTCTCATAATGTGACTGCAGATCGTTATTGCTACAGTTATTGGAATGAAAGGTTTCTCTCTGCTCAGTCTTCTTAGTCCTCTTCTTTAGATGTCTTGACTAACAAAGTCTTTTATCCTCCTCCTGCTTGATGCAGGGCTTGGGTCAAATCCTTCCCTCCCTCTTTTACTAGAGGGATTGAAGACTGACCACATTCACATCAGTGAAGTTACCCTGGATTTACTTTGTCACACGTGACAGCAGAACAATGGTGCTGTGCTACTAAGTGGGAGTTGTGCTTTCTGGATATTTTTTCCTATTATTATAGAGACAGCGGCAGAGTTAAGGCTATAATGAAGGGTCTTTTATAATCACACTCCTATTATGCTTTGAAAAAGGCTTTGTGAGCTTTGTATTTCATATGTGGGCACTGCAGCTAGACAATCATTTTCTGGCAGCATTTGCTGTGAATCGTGCACACGGTTTGGGGGTTTTCGTATGATGTCTCAAGCATCCCTGTGTCATGTTGTGTTTCTCCCGAGGACACAGCCTAAAATTTAACTTCCCTGAGGAAACAAACAGGAAGGGGTTCTGCCATTTAATTTACCTGCCTAACTCAGCAGGCTTATCCCCAAGGCTTCCTCTGTAGTCTATGGAAAGAGTAAAGTCCCTCAAGAAAACAATTCAATACCCTGGGTTAGACTACAATTACATTGCCCCCAGGAGGAGCTTTTCTTTCCTGAGAATTTGGGATGGTAGAAAAACTGGCTTTGTACACCTTTGCACCTAAATTAGGTGCAAAGTGTTAGACTGTGAGAATCCCCTGTCCTCTGCCAGGTGCCTGGGAATGGTTCTGGGACATGAGGTGCTTTGTTTTAGGTGATGTCTCTGCAACAGAGAGGTCTGAATACTGCCAAAAAGGTATATTCACATTTCTGCATCACTTGCAAAGCTGTGTATATGGCTGACATAAAGACGGCCTAAGACCCACAAGCATTTGGATAGGTTTTTCAATCTTGTGCCCTTGTGGACAGTGTATAGGACTGGAATTCAGCCCTGCTGGCTCCACTCCCATCAGGGAGTGCAGTGACCCTGGGAAGCATGCTTCGTTTTTGGTATACAATGGAAGTCAATATTGGTTTGGGGTTTATATATATGTATATGTGTATATATATATATAAATGGAAAGCTATTGTTGAGAAATTTGAAGTAGAATTGCAGTGGGTGCTTTTGCTTTGTATGCATCTTACGTTGAGTCATGTAAAGCTTACAAAAGCCTCAAGGACTGATGCTTGTATAGCTTTGCTTGTGTGTGTTTCTTTTCACACCAGGCTTCAAGAAGCATATGCCTTGGGTGGGTGATGGGAAGGTGGAAGAGAGATGTACAAAGACACTGCTGTCTCCTGGCAGTCTCTGTACATTTGTCTGCAGTCCTGTCTGTAGAAAGCTTGCCAGATATTTGAAAGACATGGTAGAGTGTATCAGTGTAGCAGGATTTAGAAAACAATCATTGTGCAAGAACTGACTTTCTTTGCATCTGGGGAAAAATTAATTCTGTACACTGTGGTTGCTCCCACTTGAATAGTGGCATGCAAAATTTGGATTTAATGCAGGTTTCAGTTGCAGTGAACTCACGAGAGAGGTTGTGTTAATAAAAGCAATGGCTTCAGTGTCTGTTGTGACTGCGTACATTTTGTTAGAATATGGAGTGAAGGCTGGAAGTTTTCCTGCTGCATCTGCCAGTGACGTTTTCAGATTCTGCATGTCCAGCCTGAGGTGACCAAGCAGACAGTGCAATCTGAGATTGAAAAATAAAATGCAAATACTTAACTCAGCCCTTCTATATCAGCACAGCCTCCCCCAGATATAACTGCATCTGTTACCGTTGACAATACCTGCCATACCCTATAATTCATCCCATTCCTTATGCTTTGGTATTACTGTGGAAAAACAGGGAAAAACATGCACATATGATACTTTCCAAGGACACGTTTATATTTCCTCTGCAACTCTTTTCCACATATTAGCATTAGGACTTGAATTCCAAGAGGTACTGAATCAGTGCTTTCAAATTACTGTGATCCATGGGTAGAAGCTGTGTTGTCAAAGCAGCCTTAATCTTTTTGTAGGGACCTGGCTTGGACAGCACTTTCACACTTGTCTATTCCTATTCCCTTTCCACAAGTGGCTGAGGGGAGGCTCAGGCTCAGGCTCAGCCTCAGGAGGCTTCAAGCCACCTTTGCGGCCCTCTGGGCTGATCCAGCAGCAGATGTGCGCAGCACTAGCCAGGGCTGGCTTAGACCTGCCTTTGGGAAGAGGCTTCTCTGCTCCTAGGGCACTCCAGGGTCCATGTACCTCAATGACTCCCTCCTGCCTCAGCCACCCCCAAATGCCAGGACCAGCACAAGGCCGTTTGAGCCCCAATTCTGACCAGTAAATGCGGACACAGGAAACAGTAGCTGGACCAGAGGGCAGAATATTTGTTGTCATCTTCAGTTAAGGCCCTCTCATCTTTGCAACTTGAACATCTGATCAAACTACAAAGCTCTGGTAACAGTTTGTAAAAGCACATCTCTTCTCTGAAAGAGACTGCAGAAGTGTTTCGTGCTTGTCTTTCAGGGACTTGGTGGCAACTGTGTGTGGCTTGTAAGTACAAAGAAACTTTTTTTTTTTTTCCCCTAACTGTCTCCCCTCAGATGCAGCCTGAACTCAGGGACCTGAGCTATGGTCTTTCCATAACCCTCTGATTGGAGGTTTGATAGAAAAGCCAAGTGTTCAGCAGCACCTGTGACCTGGGTCCCAACAGTGTGCACAAAGGGACATCCAGGGAGTTCAATAGGTAGGGTTGCTCATGCATGAACTGGAACTGAACTCCAGCATTATTTTGGAGAAAACAGTCACAATCTTCTACATGGTGCAGCTGTGCTCTTACTTTGCAATACTGCCTTTATTGCCTCAGCTAGAGCTTGCAGGAGGGAATGAGAGACCTAGCAGCACTGGAGGCTGATGGGACAAAGAGCTGTTTAAGCACGCTGTTACCTTTCATTTAACAAGCAAGAAAGGAGAAACAGAACAGATAGAGTAAAGGGCTGCAAAAAACATTTCTGAGGTGGAGGTAGAAGAGCTTCTGTAGGCAAGGCAGATTACACCTGCAACGTCTAGATGAGAAGGAGAAGGCAATGGCTTTACACAGACGGTAGAAATGCATTGTTCATCTATATACTCCTGCTTTCTTAAGCAAGCAATGATGTTGCTTTCCCAATTGCGCTATTCTCAGCTGTTTATTTTGTGGTAAGAATTACTGACAGAAGAGGATTCAGCCAGCACTGCTCACCTCTGTCTACCCAGGCTCAGTTCCCTCAGCCCTTCTCATCTTCTTGAGCCCTCCCTCCTCTGCAAGAAGGAAAGGAGAGCTAAGGTCTGGGGAGGCTGCAAGTGCCTTCTTCAAGCAGATAGCAAACTGGGAGCTGAACTCAGATCCTTGGCTAGGGCTTACCTCACACGTAAGCAAGACCAGTGACTCCCACCTCTCTTAATGTGCCTGGGATTCAGGTGCCAGCTGAGCTTCTGGTCAAGGTCTCTTCCCTCCTCTTCCTGCTTTGGGATGTGAGAGTGTAAAGGCTCACAGTCAGACTGCCGCCTTCTCTGGCAGACAATGCCAGGGGAGAAACCTCAGGCAGAAGCAAGGAAAGTCATTGGTTTCCTATGTACCCTCAACAGCTCATGATCTTGGTTATTTCTTAGAGCAACCAAGTCAGATCAGGGCTCATTCCAACCACAGCAGGCACTAAGCAGAGCTTGGGGACAGGGAGGAGGCTGACTGGCAAGCCTGCTGATACAAAACTTGTAGTAGACAAACCAGTGCTTAGGATCCAAGCAAAACCCAGGTCTGGGTGACTTCTTTTGTACTGTAGGTAACCGTGAGCCTCACGCAGGACCGGAGGCTGAGCGCTCTGAAATGGGGTCAGGCCATCTCTCCAGACAGTGCCTGTTCAGTCAGTGATTAGGAACAAACTCTTGAGAAGCAGCTCCAGAGCCAAATTCACCTCTTAAAGAGTCTGTACCCTGATACTTGCTCTCTCAAGCATCCTGATATAAGGCGCTCTCTGCTGTGGATTTGGGTCTCAGGATTAGCTTTGGTATCTGACAGTACAGGAGCTCCAAATGAAGCTTTACCCTTGAACTGGGCATTTACAACTCACTACCACCAATTTGTCTCCCACCTCCTTCCTCCTCAGGCAAAGGAAGCCTACAAAGAGGGGAGTTCAGAGAGCTGAAGACATCATCTTTGTCAGTTTGGATGAAACTGGCCAACAAGGGGGGAGAGGTTGATGCAGGTACCAACACACTCTGGCACTTGGAGCAATCAGCTCCTTTGGCCAAAAGCCTCAGAAAGCTGAGGAATGGGCTATGTAAAAGAATGCTTCAGTAATATTTATAAAGCATGATTGTGCTTCTAAATGTCTGCTGTGTCCCAGACTCTTCCAGCCGATAAAAACAATATCGAGCTGTCATGCCTGATTCTTACCGTTTCATCCTTGCAGATAGAGGAGAATCTGTAACAAGATAGGGAAAGAAAGAGGAGACAAGTTTTCTTTCCCAGTCCATGGAAAAATAACCTGTTGGATTATCATCTGGAAACTGTGGAAAGTGCCAACATGAGCAACGAGAGGCCAGTGAACCCCAGCTCATCTACACTAACCGAGGGCCTGAAGAGAAAGAGGGGAAGACCAAAGAAGCAGCCACAGGTGAGGGCACGTCGTCCTGAGAGGCTGCCTGAGGATGCTGTGGCATTAGCCTGACAGGATTTGCAGGCAGCCCTGGGAAGCGGCTCGCTGACAAAGAGCAAGGGAAGCTCAGGTGTTCTGTGGTAAATACTATTGCTATTCAGGAAAGCAGCAGTATGCACACCATGGGGCATCTCAGCTACTGGCTTCAGAGGTGCCTCTAACGTGGCAGGCCATGACTGTTCAGACCAGGAAATGGGAGGAGAGGAGCTAGCCAGATCTCTATTCTAGTCTGGAGACTTTCGGCTGTCATCACCCTCTGTTTCTGCACCAGTAGTTAGATAGAGTGGAGAAGGCCAAGGCCTTTTCTCTCCCCATTCCAGGCACTATGGTCAGAGTCCTGGGAACTTCTTCATTTTCCCAGCCCAAAAGACAAAGGGGTAAGGGTATTGCTGGCCATCTTCTAATGCATGTCACAACTGGAAAAACAGAGACAACCAGATATTTAGTGGTCTGGGTGCTATTATTGGTGTAAGACAGTCTAAGACACATTAGAATGTGAAGCTGTAAGTTGCTCCAGGGATCATCCTGCTTAAATTTTTTTCTCCTTTTATCCCAGGAGGAGGCTGTGGGACCATTGCCAGTGAAGAAACCACGAGGAAGGCCGAAAGGAAGCAAGAAAGTGACTACTATATCTGGACAAATGGTAAGAGTAAATGGCTTATATTCTTTTACGGAGGAGAGAGAAGCTGGCTGTCCCTTCTTGAAGCATTGCTAGAGGGACAAGCAGGGAGTTTCTCTTAGCTTGAAGACAGACAGTGAAAGTTGCCGCTATTCAGCTCAGTTTTAATTGCCACTATTGGATAAACCAGTTATTGTTGTTTTAGTCCTAACTCACCTCCCAGCCTTCCTGTGTTGCCACTGCCTGTTCAGCAGCTTCCTTCTAGTGTTTCTCCTCCACCATTACCAAATAATCTCAAATGGCATAGTCTGGCAGGCATTTCCTCCTCAACTGTCTTGTATCCCCAGCTTTTGCCTTTTCTGCTACTTGTCTCTCAAGAACTTTATACGGAAGTCACCTTGGCCAGGTTCAGTGTATTAATCACAGTGCCCAGCAAATATGAAAGCTGAAAATATTTTTTCCCCCTTGTTTTCAATACAGGTAGAACCTTCTGCTGGGAAAAGGCCAAGAGGGAGGCCCCGCAAGTGGGTGAGTACAGTGTTTAGTCCTTTTCCTCTTTTCTAGTCACAGATCCTGGGGGATTTTCAGTTGCGTTTGCTCTTCTCAGGCTCTGTATCTGCAATGACATTCTTTCAGCCTAGGTGGCCTGGAAATCTAACACCCTAGGGAAGCTCTGACTGCCTTTCCAGTCATCGCTAAGATTCAGCTCCTGAAGAATTCTGAGAGTCCAGGAGAGCTGCTGTACTTAATGCAAGACATACTAGTCTTCCACAGTACTTTCCCAGGCTTGGAATGTCAGACTGGAAATTCCGTTCTTTCTGGGGCAGAGGGGTTGTCTTCCCAGGATTCTTGAAAGACTGAAGTGATTGCTTAGTATGTCAATTTGTCTCAAAAGAAGAAACTTAAAATTAAGCAAAAAGAGAAATTGGTGAATGATGAAACTTTGAATCCTGCCAGCAGGAGGCTCTTTTATGCAGCAAAGGATTAGAAAGAATCAGTAGGTGAAGATAGAGCATTTCAGGCATGAAAAAAAAGAGAGCTTTTAATCAATAAGCATATTCAGTCCTGTGAATGATTAATGGCATGTTATCTATCATTAGGAGTGATTAAAAAAAAACCCACAACAACCACAAGACATTATTTTGTGTATATCTGTTACCACAAAAAATTCTAGACCAAACCTAAGCTGTGCCCTTGCTGCAGGAGTCCATAGTTTGTTCTACAGCTGCGGTGCTATGGGAGCGGTAGGTTAGGATGGAAGGAGACACTGTTTGATGCAGCAGAAATAGAGGGACAGAGCAGTCCATGAGGGCTGTGCAGGAGGCTTGGAAGGAAATCTCCACCAGGAAGGAAGTGGCAGGATGTGGGAGAGAATTGAAGACTTCTCTAACATGAGAGTGACCTTGGCATACAAGTATTTCTTGAATAGTGGTGGAGGGAAACTGCCTGCAAACCCAGTGCAGAACTGAATCTTCCAGACGAGATCTACTCCATAAATCTGTCTAATTGCTGTTTCTTCTTTGAAATCCAGATGAGAAGGTCACAGTCTAGTTCAGCACATAGCTTTTGCTAAAAGCCCATTGCTTTTGCTAAGCACGTTTATATTATGTTATTTAAATACACTGTGTAAGGAAATCTGGTATGTTACCAGTGCTTAAAGCAACCAGCTGTGGAAACTGGGATCCTCAAGCTGCATGGAAAAGCATTGGAGGCAGAAATGGCTATGTCTTAGAGACCAAAATATCTTACCCAGTGAGTTCTGTTGGTGTCATCTGTGGACTGACAAATCTCAAAGAGAAGCAGGAGGACCTAGAAGGACATGAACAAAGGACAGTGTTCTCCCTTTCAGTAGTGGTAGGGTGCCATGGCCAGATTGTTGTGAAAAGCCTGAAGTGCATTTGGAGGACAAAGAAACATCTCTGGGCTGCAAAGTAGAAAAAGAAAAATAAGATTTTCTCTTTTTTTTTTTTTTTGAAGGTTGTCTTTGTTTTTTAGAGAGAGGAAGAAATGAGACAAAGGAAAAAATAGAAAGCAGCAGCAAATCAGTAGAGAAGATGCTCTTTTATGAATTAAATGCAAGCAAGCAAGAAAAATTACTTGAACATGTATAGCCCAAAGAGATATATACTAGAGCCATGCACATTGGAGAGGTATCAGAAAGGCATAAGGAGGCACAGCCAGTCCTAGGTCTTGATTCCCTTTCAAGGACAGAGTGGATCAGAAGGAGCTCAGATACTATGGGGAAGATGTTGTTATTTTCCTGCCCAAAGACTCTATAAGCAGGGATACATAGATTGCTCCCTGGACCAGATGAGGAACACTGTCCTGTTTAAGCAGAGTGTCCATGCCAAAAGGGAATGTGAGAAGGGAGGCATCATTATCTGCTGACAGAGAACAGAGCTGAATGTTGCCAAGCTCGAGTGAAAATGCCAGGGAAATATAGCTAAGTGTGAGACACAGCATCAGCCTGAACTAGGGCTGGGGAGAGGGAGGGAGCTGTACAGCCAGAAAACATACCTCTGACTCCCCAGGTAACATGGATCGAAGATAACTTTATAAAAATAAAGTGAGAGATAGTATAGGTGTTCACTGAAGGATTCTGATTGCAGGGTTCTCCCTGCTCTGACAGCTTGTCCTGGATGAGAGGGTTTCTCACCCATTCATGGAAAGGCTGGGTGCTGGCAGAGCACTCTTCAGATGTGGTTGAGACTGTTTGAACTCTGGTAAGTTATAAATTGCTTTGCAACAGAATTTCAGACAGACCCCGGAGGCAAACAGATGGAAGTTTCAAGGAGCTCAGAAGCTGACCATTGGAAGTTACTCTGAAGTTGCAACCCAGCTAGAAAGCAATAGCCAGGAGAGGAGTATTTGTGCTAAAAAGAAGCACTGACGAGAACAGAGCAACATCACGTGGCATACTCTCACTAGGTGAAAGTAGGGTCAGGGACTGGCATCCAGATGGTTGCATGAGGGCTAGCAGCCAATCTGAGTGCTGTGACAGTCCTTCCTTGGGAGCAGTGAAAGGCAGCAGGACTTTGCAAGTAACTTCAAAACAGTCTGGATATTGCTGAATTTGAGATGGGTAAGAGCGATGTTCATCAGCAGGTGCAATTTGACCCGACCATGTGCATAAGGGGAGGCAAAGATTGAGAAGAGAGGGGGAAGGAGGCCTCAGGTACTACCTTGTCTGGGACAGTGGTACAAAGGGGTGTGTCCTGTATGTGTAACCATGCACTACAGTGCGTAAATGCAAATGCAGAGGCCAAAGGACTCCAGAGGAGCTGGCAGGCAGTTTCTGGAACTAGTTTATGCATTCTTCATCTAGTCTGAAATACGTAAGTTTAACCCTCAGGAGCGTTACAGTGCCTTTCTGCTTCCTGTCTGGTAAGGGAAAGAGCAGGCAATGAAATTCCGCGGGAGGAATAGATTCAGTTCCCGCTTCTCCTGTTGCCGTGATGCAGTCTGAACAGGGGCAGAGAAACCTTGGCTGTGAAACTCTGTTATTGCAGGGTTCAGGAAAGTCAAAAAGGTGAAGTACATACTATATAAAGCTGAGGATCTTATGCAGGACAAGTCTGAGAGAGGGTTTCAGAGCAAGGGACAATTAATAAAACACCTGCTGGTAGGGCTGTCTTGTGGTTAAACTGACAGGAATCGTGATAGAAGAGATGGCTTCAGCCCTGCTTTGTAGTTATTCTGTGTGCCTTACACAGCTGCAGAGAGAGAGACACACAACCCCTTCCCCCCCCGGACACAGGCTCCTGCAGCGGAAAAAGAAATGGGGGCAGCCAGGCAGTGTTGAGAACATGCTCCCCAGCATCTTGTGGGGTGCAGACACCCATGTGTGTACTGTCAAAAGCCAACATCTGAAATAAAGCTAGCTGGAATAGTTTCCCTGTCCTATGTTATCTTTTTGTTGTTGGTGGTAGAAGTGCAATTTTGAAAAAAAAATTTCCATGGAAATTCTTATGTTTCTGTAAGGATAATCTAATTAAAACACTTCCTTATATACTCAGTTGGCACTTTATTCTTCCTCAAGACCTTTATGCCACACAGAAGCAGCAAGACAACAATTTGGAGCATCCTGATACCTCCCAGGATCTACTAATAGTGGTATTGAATATCTGGTATCCCTCAGCTGTGTGTACACCTATGCTTCTTATTATTTTTTTAGAATCATATAATAATTTAGGTTGGAAGGGCCCACTGGAGATCCTTTAGTTCAAACCACTGCTCAAAGCGAGTCTAATTGGATCAGGGTGCTCAGGGATTTGCCCAGTCTGTAAACACCTATAGCATGCTAGAAATATGTTATAGCCATCTCTCATGTATAACAGGCTGCAGATGAGGTCAGAAAAGACTCTTCCAGCCATTCTCTTCTGTAACAGATTGTAGTAGCTGCAGTTCTAGGGTTAGGCTTGGGGTTTTGTGATTAAATTAGTTGAGTTGTGTGCCAGAGCTGTAAGTTAGGGTGTTCGTTACTATAAACAATGAGCTGCATAGTAATTTGTTAAAAAAAAAAATCTTTGCTACATGCCAGTTTATTGAAGTTCAAACTTCTTGTACACTGGCTACTTTTCCTTTTTTTTCTTTTTAATGTTTCAAAATGTGTTATTCTAACTTTGGTTAGCGAAGCATTCTGATGTTTCAGTTCAAACAGCTGAGGAGTTTTTGGGGGGCAAAAGAAAATCAGAAGAAAAAGAACAGCCATTTGGTTTTTGATTTTTCGATGGACAAAATGTTTAGTTGTTCAGGACAGGAAAATATCCTGAAATACAGGAAGTGTTCTCAAGGATGAAAAAAATTTCTCCAGAGCTGCATAAAGGGGAGATTTTTTTTGAAGTCTGGGTCCTTGTGTCTTGTAAGACTGGTAATATGGTGGCTTATTATGGATTCATTCAGAGACACTTGTGAATGTGTGTGCACACTACATGCACTGGCACTTGCTTTTGCCTATGGCTGGACATTGGAAGTGGTGGCAAATGGGCATGCTTTCAGGGCTGCACAGTCTTATTTAAATAACATTCATCAAAGGCTTTTTGCTTTCCATCGACTTGTTTATTTGCAGTTTTATCTCTTGATACCTAATTTAATGTGGGGTGTTTTGTTTGCTTTTGGTGTTTTTCTTTGTAGCCTCAACTAGTGGTCCAAGAAGGAGTGTCTCAGGAAGGAAATCCTCAGGGAAGCAGTGACTTGAATTTGAACTCGACGCCAGCCACACAAGGTTTGAAATTAGATAATCATAATTACACTAGACTAAACTGTGCAGCCATGCTCCTGGCAAACCATGCATGTACCCCCAAAGCTCTATCACTGGTTGCAATAACTCTAGTAAACCTGACAGAGGAGAATTTGGAAGGCTTCCAGGCACATTACAACAGGAGGGGTAGCACATTCCTTCAGTCTAATTCAGCTGTGACAACTTCAGCAGAAGGGGAGACAGAAAAGAGGGGAGAGGAAAAGAATCTGTATCTTTGTCTTTCCAGGAAGTCATGTATCTGAGGTTCTGGTCACTGTTACAGGTATGTGGCTTAGTGAACTTGTCTGGCTGTGTTATGTAGAAAGTGAAAATAGCCTACCATGAATGTCTTGCCTTACTTGAAGAAAAATGAGTTGAAGATCCCTTGACATTTGGGACCAAGCTGAGTGGTGTGGCTGACACACCTGGGGGACGGGATGCCATCCAGAGGGACCTAGACAAGCTCGAGAAGTGGGCCTGTATGAACCTCATGAGGTTCAGCAAGGCCAAGTGCAAGGTCCTGCACCTGGGCTGGGGCAACCCCCAGCATCCATACAGGCTGGGGGATGGGGGGATTGAGAGCAGCCCAGCGGAGAAGGACCTGGGGGCGCTGGTGGATGAAAAGCTGGACATGAGCGGGCAATGTGTGCTCACAGCCCAGAAGGCCAACCAGATCCTGGGCTGCATCAAGAGAAGCGTGGCCAGCAGGTCGAGGGAAGTGATTCTCCCC
>JAVKLA010000036.1:5562843-5580573 GCA_034782735.1 Sagittarius serpentarius | reverse complement strand
CTGCTCACCGCAGGGGGGTTGGACTTGATGACCTTTGATGGTCCCTTCCAGCCCAAGCCATTCTATGATTCTATGACATCCTAGTATTCTGGATTAACTCCAGCATGCCCCCATGGCAGTCTTGCTCTCTCCCGCCTGGCTTGTACTCTAAGGCAGTGCTCGCCACTAGTGGCTGGCACACTAGCAGAGTTGCTAGTGCATCAGCAGCACAGAGAGTGACGACAATGGCAAGTTTCTATATAGGGCTGCAAAGTTATCTAAGCTTCTCCAAGATGAGATGCCAGATAACTGTTATCACTGTTGTAGGAACTTACAGATGCACCACCCAGAGCCCCAGCCTCACTACAACCCTGGAAAAGTGCAAATCTAAGTTCAGCCTGTACCGTTCAGGGCCGTTTCTGAGGTCGATGCCAGGAAGACTTGCAGGCACCTGAGTCCTACCTTCAGTGAGCAACACAGAAAGCTATTAATTAAATATTTTCCCTTGAGTGGGAGGGGGAAGGGACTAGCAACCAAGGAGAGGCAGATGTTGCCTTGTTTTGCCATGTGGTCAGCACAGCTGCTCCCTCATCCCGCTGCCGTTAGCGCTGTTGAGCATGGCGTGCGAAGCAAGCTAACTGACGCTGGGCAGCCAAACCCAGCCTCAGGTTCTTAGAAGGTCCCTGGAAATGCCAGATGATAAAACACCGGAGTAGTTAACCTCAGTTGCTCGATTCAGTTTCCTCTTGGGCTCCTGCTCCCATATCACTTCCTGCCACCGAGTTGTGTGATGACATCAGCAGAGCCGCAGGCTTACGGATGATGAGCTCACCTCCGGCCCAGTCGCTGCCTTTTTGTAGTACTCTTAAGCATCACCCAAAACCACAGCCAATGTGGGTACTTTCTTCTTCCTTTCAGTTTGAGTGGGACCGAGGGCAGTGACATGAGGAATATGTTTCCCTCCTGTCACAATGAGGTAGAACCAGATGTGACAGGATAAGCGGATGCTGCGGTCAGTGGGAGACAGCAGCGCGGCACATGATACTGCAGCACAAACCACTCTGTGTCTGCACGCTTAGCACCAGGGATGGAGAGGAGAGTTTTACTGTTGGGGAAGGTGTGCACTTCTGTAAGAAAAAAAACAGCCAGCTGAAAATCAGTGGGCATAAGCATGTACAGTATGAAACCTGGCAGTCTTCTGGAAAATTTCATAACAGTTGTTATTTGCTCAGGAGCTTAAGATGGAGTGGTAATCCTGTCTTAGGAACTTCTGACTAAAATGGAAAAGAGGAGACTTACTATTCTTACTGGAAACTATAGATCCTGTGGCTTGTTTGCAAGTGAGATGCAGCTGTAGCAGCTTTCAGACAGGTAGCTTCTGGATGAGCCCATTCTATGCGTCTGGGTTTAACTTAGATATTATATGCCTGCAAGCTTTTATGCTACTTGTGTAGGAGGCTACTGCTCTGAGATTTGTTAGCAGGAGTCTGCGATCACATAATAATCTTCTGCTATAGGCAAAGCCAGAGATTTGGTCGTTGTGGGGTTCGTTGGTTTACTTTTTCCTTTCAGGTGAGGATTTTTGAGCTGGTGTGGTAGAAGGAGGACATGGCAGGATACATCTGCTTGCTCATCCTGCAGGTTGTATGCTTTACAGTTCTGATTGGGAGAGAGATTTGCCCTGGGCTTCGTGTCTGCAACATTCAGGAAGATTGCTGAAAGAAACAATGACTGACCCTCTGCTTTTTCAGTCAGTCTGTCATGGGAAGAATCAAGAAATAGGAAGAACCAAACTAGAAATATGCAAGACTTGCAAGCCTGCCATGGGGCAGAGTGCTGCTTTAAAGCTAGCTGATGTTTTTCCTTTGTAGCTGTGGATCCAGCTCTGGTTTTCCTAAGGCACTGGTTATGGGTGACTCCAGGTTAGCCAGGAGCAGGCAGGGGTTTGTTAATGGTTCAGGCTTTATTGTATTGCTACCTGCAGGTGCTCCTGATCACAACTCAGTTGCTGAAGTGTTTTGTCTGAGCCAAGAAGCATTTGTCTTCTCTTCCATGACTACCACTACCGAATGATTGATGAAGCCGATTTCAAAGCCTCCTAAGCCACAAAAGCAGCCTTGGTTTCTTTCGGTATCCTTGCTTGGCTAATGGAATATAGGTGTGAGAGGGGAAAAAGAACTTGCTTTATGACAAAATTTCCAAGACCCAGTCCAAAGCTAGCAGCAGCCTTGGAATCTTGCTCCTTTTTGTCTGTCTTTCCTTCCCTGTGTTGTTCTCAGTACAATGAGAGATGGAGAAGCTGCAAACTCCTTTGTCTTGCTTTGTTCCCTCTGCTGCCCCAATGGTCACCTCAGCTTTCCTGCACCTTAGCTGCAGATCAGAGCAAGCCTGTGTAGCCAGAAACATTCCCCATTCCAAGACAATTTTCAGACCTTCTGTGCCTCTACTTTCCTGATGTTTATGACATTGGGTAAGGCACTTCTGGGACTTTGTGTCTCATGAGGATCCAGGGTGGCAGTTGGAAATACATAACTGCTCACAGCAGAGGCTGATCACATGTGTTTGCATAGCAGAAGCCAGAAAATTTCACACAGACTATAACTTTTGTGCTCTCAATAGCCTCGTGCTGAGGCCTGCTGCCAGGGAAGCCATTTGTGTCAGACTTTAGCCTCAAGTTGGTACAAGAGCAATAAGAATGTTGTTGTGAAGACCTTTGGTCTGGAAATGGATCCTTGCTACCTTTTAACCTTGCACTAACTCTGTAAATGGGGCATTTAGGCAGCTAGGCTCCTGAACCCAGAGCTCTAACCCTCTCTCTCCCACGATCTTTCCCTTTAGGCATCATTGGAAAAGACGGTTCCAGGCCCGGCAAAACTACTGGTCTTAGGAGATCTCTGAGTAACATCCCTGCCACAGCTCAATAGTGTGCCGCCTATTCGTGTCTTGCTGAAGCCAGAGGACTGGAAAGCAAACAATTTCTAATGTCATATTTCAAATTCTTCCTTTGTAATAATTTTGGCCAAGCTTTCTCTCCTGTTGTCTGCTGCCTTACCCCAAACATCCAGAGAGGGACTTAAGGGAAGAAATGGCAAATGCCCTGTCAGAGAGATGCCTTTCACAGTTTGTAGTATATCTTTTGTGAGGATATTAATCTTTCTTAAAAATACTTGGATAACATGGTGCCTTGCCCCGCCACGGACTGCAATAGTTCAACAGAAAGATAGTGTTGACTCAGTAATGCAGAAACAGTAAAGGAAACCTATTTACACAGCTAATTGCTGAACTTATATATCATACCATCTCTGGTAGATTGACAGAGCAGTCCCAAGAGTTAAGTTTTGCTCAGTTGCCCACAGAGATTGCACCTGAAAGACAATCTTCGAGTCCTTTCTTTATCAGAAAGAAAAAGCCTTCATGGCATTTCCAGATTACCTAATGCTATTGCTCCAGTAGTCAGTAACTTGGATGCTTTAGAGGAAAGTTCACACCCTGATGTCTTGGGGATTGATTCTGAAATTTTTTATCCTAGCATTATCAGCTCAGGGCCATCTCCTATAACTACCTTTTGGCCTGGTGGCACTCGCCCTGAATTTGATAGCAACTCTGAGTGCACAATGTTTACAAGCTTAGTCACAGCCACTGGATTTCATCACTTCGAAGGAGTGTCTGTAAAGAACAAGTTACACAAAGGTTGCTTCCTTGCAGAGCCTCAGGATTCAATTTAAATTAGTTGTATCTTCAGTCCATAATGTGCGTATGTGGGGTCCTCTAGTGTTGCAGCTATGCAAATAAAAAACTGCTGATACAATTTAGTTTTGGGAGACAGCAGTAGCCAGTCGGTCTGAGATTGTTGCTGGCTGCTCTCAGTCTCACATTGTATGCAAATTTGTGCTTTTAGTGTCAGAGTTGATCTTGCTAAATTCTGAGGAACTGAAGGTATTTCCAATATCCGGTTGCAAACAGTGAAATCCCGGTGGTATTTTCCATCTCGTGGATGCTCTGCCTGCCTACTAAAGGGACAAAGTGGGTACTTCAGTTATATTTGACAAGATGTAAAACTGGCTAGCTTTACAGTGTTAAATGTTTAAACAGAACGTAAATGGCTTTAAATTTATGACAGTGCATAGCAGAAACTCATGAAATGGCAGTATATATTGAGCTCATTTATTATCCTTTCATCAGAGGTCTGTTCCTTTAGCGGGTATTTATTTTACACAAGAAAATGTATGCAGAATTAAGAGGAAGGGCTGATTGGAGATAATGGGGGGGGGGAAGGTTTTTTGCCTTCTAGGTCATTTTGTCCAGTCTGCCCGGTAGTAGTGATCAGAGTTCTGATCCTGTTAATTCTGTGTTGTCTGGTTTGCTGTAACAGTAGTTCCCTGTGAATGGAGTTTGGTGGTCTCAGCAGGAAACTGCATTACAGATAACCTTTGTGCCTCCTCTACCCCATAGCAGAGAAATCAAGGATGAAATGGATTAGATCACAGGGACTGACCTAAATCTTATGCTGTAGGATGAGGTGTGCTGCCACATATGGCAAGAGTTTGACCCCCTTCTCCTGCTGTGTGGATAAATCCAGGTGGGATATCATGCACACAAATCTGTAACTGTTGATGGTTACATAGGAAGATCCAACTGGTGTTCCTCTGAGTTCAGGTTAGGGAGCTGCTCTTCTTCAGTGGACACACAAGGTCAGCTGCAGTTCATATCTGCATTCAAAGGCCACTCCAGTGGCAGACCAAGATGTTTTACCAGCTTCTTTACCCGATTTTCAGGTTAATTGGCAGGTTTAGTACTCTGCTTGCAAGGCTGAACTGCCTATTTAATTAACCCCTGTTACCTGAGAGTGATAGCTGTTACAATGTGAGACTGGAACTTCAGCTTCCCCTAAATGGATTAGGGATTGCATCTGTATAAGAGACTCAAGCTTTTCTTATGACATCAGTCAGACCTTTCTCAGCTGGTGGCGCGGACTAGGGATGGAAGCTGCCTCAGCTAGACAGCAAAACCATTTGTTCTAGGTAAGCAGTATTCCTCTGGGACATGGATAAAAAGTACCTTTCTCTTAAAAAAAACCAAAAAAAAACCCCCCAAAAACCCAACAAACCCCAACCTAGTGTTTGCTACCTCTTAATACTCTTGGGAAGCCACAGCAGAAAACATGTCCCCATAAAAATGTAAGTGCTCAAGGAGAACAAGCAGAATTCCACACTATTAGGACCTATTCTGTGTGCAGTTGAAAGCCCAATCCATAGCTTCAGCTTCCATGTTTATGCAGAGACTTGGAATGAAAGTCAATGCCTATTGTGGGCAGAATTCCAGCCATCTTCAGAGAGCTAGGATCTCACGCTGGATTACTTGGATTTTCTTTTTTGGAACGATAAACACTTTTTATTTCCCATATCGTTACTTACCTTTTCTGCATAGCCAGATCCTACCTCTAAGCAAGTGTTTTTAAGCTCAGACAGTTTTGGTCTGACTCAGTCTAAAATAAGAGGTCATTACAGTCGGATCAAAACACAGGAGATGAAGGAGGTTTGTTGTCTAGCAAAGTTTTGAAGATTCTCATGAATGGTTTTGGTGAAGGCATAAAGAGTGTTGGCGACTTCCAAACTAGCCTTGGAGTTTGTTTTTAATAAAGGTATAAAACGTAGCACCTCAGGCTTCTGCTTTGCCTCCTCCATATGCAACTTCTTCACCACACATGCATACCACCAGACAAGGTGAGTTTCTCTTTAGCTGTAGTTTTGGGGATAATAAAACAAGATTTGGTCATTCAGGAGCACGCACAGATCTATGTGAAAACAAGGAATAATAAGCATGAGGCATCACGCATGGAGGAAAACAGATAGGCCCCTTTAAACCCAAACGTTGGTACCTAATTCCATCTTCTTGTCTATCTTACAGTACCTTATAACTGGCTTGATTGGCACACAAGACAATTCTGCTTCATGTGTACATCCAGAAGTCTCCACAGCTGAATCTGCTTATGCCCCACATCGTTCTGTGTGCCATACAACTATTTAGCTTTTCATACAATTAATTCTGTTCCTGTGCATAGCCTCTTCAGTTAATGTGACAGCTTTCCTAACTAGTCCCAAGTTTTGGGTCTGTGGGCCAGAAGATGAGGCAGAACGCAAATCTGAAAAACACCAACAATACCACCATGGAGCTACTTATGCTGCTGACACAATGTTCACCCCAGTGTGGGCAGGCTATGGTGGACAGAGCTGCAGGTGAGCTGATGAACCTCTAGTTTGTCCAGGAATTCAGCTGGTGAAAGGGTAATATGGCGAACAGACAAGTTGGAATTTGTCTCTCTGTGCTCTGGAGGCCCAGGATCTGCTAGGCTGGAAGCTCCTGCCTTCCTGACTTCTCCACCAAGCCTTCCTGAAGACGTCTGAGGAGTTTCCATGTCATGGAGCCCTACACTCTGACACCCTCTCCCCCCACCCCGAGCCTGTCCTTCCAAGTTTTTCATGCTTACTTCAGTCTTTGAGGGAGTAGGGGAATTCACTGCATACAAATTACCAACAGATACTGAGGATACACTCCAGCAGTTTTCTGTGGAAGATGCAAAGGATGGGGAGCGGGGAAAAAGACAATCACACTAGATTTCATGTAAATAGTTTAATTATATTTCAATGCTTAAAACACAGAAACACTTGAATTAAATTACATCATAATGCTTCTGCTAAATTGTACATATACTTGCAAGAACTGTGAGAGGAGGCGCTATTGAACTAAAAGAATACTCCAGTACAAGCCCAGCAAATACCCGTAATATTCTTTTAGTCTTATTACCTGTACTTCTTTAATCTAAGGGCAGTCATCACAGGATGAAGCCTACCATTACAGGAAAAATGGTTAAAGAGAATTCCTCTGTAGATGTGTTTGTTAGACAAGATATATCTCAGCATTAATGTGGAACAGGGTGCATGTTTTAGCACCTGAGCTGGCAGGTGCACTGCTTGGCAGCTGCCTGTGCAGCACATGGAGCTGGGTAAAGAGCACAAAGTAGGCTGTCGGTTTGTGGAAACCGTTCAGCTTATGCTTGCCCTTTTATCGAGTTTAAACCAACAAATGAGGTTCCAACTCTAAGAGTTCTAGGGGAAATGTTATGATTTAGGACAGCCATGCACCCCTGTTGCTGCTTGCATCCCTGTCCTGCTGCAGAGTGTGGGAGTGTGACAGTCAGTGACGCGCCAGCTCCTGAAGGGAGAAATCCGCTGTCTCTGTGGCTGGCTGCCCTCAGTGAGCACTTGGAGGAGATGGTAAGTGTGTATGTGGGGGGGGTGGGTGTGATTTATTTGCTTCTCAGCTGGTCACAAAGGCATAACCTCTGGGAAGACCCACAGATAGTGTCCAAATTCTAAGGAGCTAAGCCAGATTACACTGAGTATTTGTACCCATGCACCTTCCTTCCAACAGTATCGCTGCAGTGCAAACACCAGCAGCAACCAGCAGCCTGGGAGTGCCTCCTGCCAGATCTCCTGGGTGTGGAGGATGGACTGTTTTCCACAGGTGATGACACTCCTAGCCCTGATACACTCCCAGAACTCCCTGGTTTTAAAAAGAGAGATACTGAAAAATTAAAGCAACTTAGCCCTGTAAAACTGCAATGAAAGAGGATGTGTCAGTGAAGGAGGGAGGGCTGGTAAGCAACTGTGCGCTGCAAGGGTCAGTGGCACATGCCAAGGAAAGAGTCTGCATTTAATAAACACAGGAAAAAAAAAAAGATTTGGGAGAACAAAAACTAACTGGCAGGTCCAAACTTGCAACGAAGCACATAATACCTGAATTACCATTCGGTGAAGCATCTCCTTGTATAAAGCCTACCTTTAGATCTGCATTCAAATTTTGGCTTGCCCCGATTCCCTTATGACTGGTACTGTGGATGGAATATGACCTGACTGACAAACGCATGTACTGCAGAAAAAAATCAGGAGGTGATCAGTGCATGGCTAGGCACTGACGCTTGCATTGCGGGCTCTGCTGCTGGCCCCCGGCCGCTGTGCTGGCCTGCAGCGCTCAGGGCTGGTGGCCACCAAAAGGCTCTGCAGAGGACAGCCCCCCATGCTGCACTGCAGCATGCCAAGGTGGCCAGAGACCCCTTTGCAGTCTCTTCCCTCCTGCAGCCCTGAAGGACGCACAGGCAGAGAGAAGCTTCAGGGTTACAGGGAAACTCCTGGCTTACCTGTCCGGTCCCACCTTCTGCATTAGCAGGTAACATGAGCAGAGGCTAACACAAAGCTCCGTGTTTCCTTCAGCAGGAAGAAGAGAAGGCTCTGACTGCAGGTCCTGGCAGGTAAGGAAGTACGAACCAGCTGTTCAGTCACCTCTGGGGGCAGACATGGGCTGTTGTAATATTGAGCCAATACATGTTTTTCCTTATTTAAAAGAAAGTATTTCAAGGCTTGATCTTTTTTTCTGGATAACACTCTGCACTGTAGAAGCTTCCCTGAGCCAAAGTGGGAGGGGGATACATGGTACCGGAATCCCAGCTGTACTTCAGCCCTCTCTGTGGCCCAGGCAGTGTTATCCCTAGCTCAGTGGCTGGGAGTCACATAGCCAGACATTGACACTCCCTGCCTCTAGTTGTGTGAATTCCCCTCTGTCTATACGACAGCCCTAATTTGGGATATTCAGCCGCTCCCTCAGTTAAGATGTAATCAGCCAAATGTTCACCATTTCACTTTTTAAAGCTAGCGAATTCCCAAAGCTTCAACATCACCCCAGGCGCACGTTTATCAGCAGCCCACGTGGCACAAGGGGGATAAGGCCATGGTATGCGTTCTCCCTGGCGTGCCCCAGATTACCACTCAGCTAGGGGAGTCAGCTCTCCTTGCTCAAAAGGGCTTTGCCACCAGTCACCCCTCCAAGATCTGCCAAAGCCGCGGCACTGTATGGACAGGCTCATTCATCGCTTTCCTTGGGGTCTGGTGGCACAAAGCCAACGAGGAAGCTCCCCGAAACATGCATCTCTCCTCCTTCCCTGACCCAGAGAGCGCGCACACGTGCTCTGACAAGTTAATCTACAACAAAGCAGGCACTGTTCCTAAGTGCGCAGCTTGGTAGATGGTACCAGTCAGCATCAGCCCAGAAAATGGAGCTCAGGACCTTTCAGTGGTAACAGACGCACCAAAAAATCACCCCTGCCATCACAAAGGGTTTGCTTCCCAAAGTGACGACAGTTCCCAGTGCTTGTGCCCATTTGTAACACAAACCAACGGGGTGACCAGCTGGGCTCAGTGGATCGGCCATGCTTGCGGGAAGTCACTGGTTTGTTGGCTTCATCCTCCCCAGTCTCAGCACGATCCCAGAGCAGGGGCAGGTATTGTTCATGCATTGATGGCATTGGCAACGTCTGTGAACACAAGACGGCTGGGTCTCTGGAGGGCTCCTTGACTTGTCAGCAGAATCTGCATTGAAGCAGTGAAAGATGAGACCCAGCAAGTCTGCCTTTGCTCAAGTGCGTGTGCTTGGGCACAGACTGCACAGTATTGTAACTAGATTTCGCCCCTTACTAAGGGGAGGCTGGCTGGCTAACATGGCATTAACAAGGCTGTGACAGAAAAATACAACAGGCCAGAGAGCAAGTCGGCACCTCCATGCCAGTTTAAAATCCCCACATCATTGGATTACTGGGTCTCGCTATTTATATATACAAGGCAGCATGAAAAGACTTGAAACATCAAGAAGGCCTGGAAACATGCCATAGACTGAACTTTGGCTGTTGTTTGAGACTCTCCCTCTCTTATGGTTAAGCCTTTAAGCTTGCATACTTTCCAAGCAAGAGTTATCTATGTATTAGCAAGCTCTGGAGGAATCCGAGGTATCCTGCTGGCCAGTCCCTATATAGGAAGGATCTGCTTTTACTGTGCTAAGTTTAACTCTGGCCTTGTCATTTCCCCCCTTTACTACCTGAAGGGACATCCTCTGTGTGCACTAATAGAGGGATCTGATGTTTTCCCACTACGCACTGCTCGGAGGACTAGATCCTTTGCTTTTATGCAACAGTATTTCTTGCTTTCCCGAACCAGTGTATGAAGTATTTTGACTATCTTTCATATTCCAGCACACACATCTCCTTTGTGCTCTTTAGCAGGTTAGGAAGCATGTGTCAATGTAAATATTTTGTAATTACAGTTGTATTTATCTCATCTTTCCCTTTCTGCCCACACCAAGCTTGCTACAGATTATCTGAAGGTGTAAAGTGGGTGGAAACTGAGAATTGTTTGGGAGAACTCCTGCTCCTGGAACTGGAAAAGCAAGGGAAAACACGAGCAACACAGAGCAGCTGGTGAGGAATTCAAGAAAGGAGAGATGTCTACTCTAAGGGGAGGCTACAACACTGGCTAAGAGACATACCTGTTCCAACCATCCCTGCTGGCTCTGTCTTTCAGAAAGGCTTTTTGTGTGGTGGTGGTGACAAAGGAAACAGAAAACACTTGAAGCTGGCTGCAAACGATGGCGAAAAGCCCTTCTTCCCTATTTCTCCTACCTCTTGGTACACTGGGGAAGGAGACAGCTTCTTGTCAAAGACCCATCTGGACCATTAACCAAAACCAACTGGCCAAGCTATCAAGCTCTTTCCTAACTCACAATGTAGTAAGTCAATGGTCTCCGAGGACCTTATCATTTCTCAGCATGCTACGTGGCTTTGAACACTCGCAAGTGTCAAAGCCTTCTTCCCAGATATTCAGATAGAGACCTCTCCTCCCTTTTCTCTTTCTGAGCCGTACCTGCTCTGTGCCCAACAAGGTTGGCATGGAGGTCTGACAAGACCAGATGTGCCATGCCACAACAATGTGCAGGCTTTCTGCCTGCGGTCTTCAGGGCTTGCAGCACAGTTAACTGTTACGATCACAGGCTTTCCCTCAGCAAGGCCTTGTTTCACACTTGCATCCTTAGGCAACACACGGATACCTTAAAACTGTGTAGTTATTATTTGCTTTTCAGGGCCAGGGCAAAGGAGCCTCAGTGCTTTGTGGGCATTGAAGCCCTGTCTCCCAGAAAATGGCATTCATCCTGCCAGTCCCTTGTGGTGCCCTGGGTGGTAAACTGTAGTAAACTCATCCTTAATTACTGAAGTTGCCCTTTTCTTTCTCCTAGTTGAGTAGAGCCAGCACTGTACCTCCCCAGGCTGTTCATCCTAGATGCCTGACTCTTCAGTCCATCCTAAGCACTCCAAAATGCCCAAGCCCCCTGTCTCCAGGGCTGGCAGAGATGGGGGAAGTTCTCCTCAGGTCTTACATGGTTTCCTTACCCTACAGCCCTACAAAAACTCTTTGACTCTGTAACAAAAGCAGTGCAGGTACCAGTGGCTGTAATAACGGACTCGCTGGCCCCTGCTGCCTACCTTGCTCTGCGATGCCTGGGAAGATGCTGCATCTCGCCCATGTTCCAGCAGTTCCTGCTCCAGTTCATCCTGTTCCTCGGTGGGATCAAAGTTGTACATGGGCATGAGCTGGTGCCGTAGCTTCTCTAACCTGCCCGTGGGAGGGAAGAGAAAGGGTTAGCTGAGAACGACAGATGCCCAGGCTGCTTTCCTCACCCCACTGCTGAGGCTTTCTGCAGGCCATTTCTCCTGCTGCACAGGGATTCTGCTCCTGTTGCTCTTGCTGGATAAGGGTCGTGTCATGTCCTGTCCTGCAGGGATGAGGGTAAGAACCTACTACACACAGCTGGCAGGAGTGGAAGATACCCAGAGTGCTGTTACAGGGATTAATTGCCATCACTAATCTATGTTGGCAGGCATTACGCACAGAGGAATCAGACAGGGATTTAAGTTCCTGCAGACCTTAAAAGATCAAGCTTTATGTGGTGGGACAAAAGGGATGGTGAAACATGCTGGCTAGGCATTTTGTGACTTCTCTCCCTGTCCCTCTGCCCACAACACCCAGTCCTGCCATGTCTGCCAGCAGAAGTCCACTTTTAGCTCCAGTAGCCTAAGAGTAGTACTTTAAGGGTTGAAGTACATAAAAATAAATAGAAAATAATAAACAGTAAATAGAAAATAGGAAAGATAGAGATTCTCATAGGAGGCTGATGCCTGTAGACAGACTGTTCTTACTCTTGTATCATTGCTCCAAGTGACAGAGCTATAAAGTATTACCCCAAGGGGTCTCCATAAAAACCAGGTACCTCAGAGATGGAGGACGGATGGGTGGGCATGCTCCTGTGAAAAGACTGAGCCCTGCCTTAGGCTGTAGCTGAGTTTTGGGGGGTGGGAGAGGGAAACACACATGCAGTTACTGGCAGCATCACCACAAATATCTATTTTGGCAAGTGTTAGGATGATGCATTCCCCCCCCGCTTCTGTATGGGTTTGCCAACACAACCATTATCTCCAGCAGAGCAACATTCACAGGCCAAGCATTAACTGCTCCTGTAGCTGTACCCAGATCTGGGCTTCAGGGGCTGGCTTGGAAATTTTACAGCGGGCAGCAGCACTTCTTGAAAGTCTGTGGCCAGGCCAGGCCTGCCACAAGGAGTCAGGCAGGGAGGAGGTACCACATCTAATGTATCTTCACCAGTGTCTCTGCTGTCAGAGATGGAAGAATCAAGATGTGCATCTCCCTGCATGCCGCTCTCCTCTCCTCTCTATTTTCAGCCAGAAGCTTAGCAAGGAAATTAAGATGCTAAGTCTGGGGCTAGAAAGCTGCACCTCTGCACTATACTGCTGCCAGTTGCTGTGACTGCAGCTATAGAGGCCTTCAGCCTTGTAAGGCCAGTGTCGTTGGCCCAGGCTGTTGGAAAACGCAGGGATCTGGGAGTGGCTGAAATGTGAGACGCACCCCTCTCATGACAGAGTTCGCAGCTTCTTTATACACTCATAACCCTTTCCTCCATTTTAGTGCATCTCGTAGATGAAGCATGAAGAGTTTGCAGGATCCTTAACCTCCTCCTGCTCAACCATGTTTTCCTTTCCAAAGCTGCAGAGAAGTCTTTGAAGCTCTGGTGTTAGAAGGTGGGCCAGTACCAGGAGTGCGGTGTCCCTACCCCTGCCTCATTCTCACGCAGCTGATTCTCCGTAGGCTTGTTCTCAGACAGCCATCCATCCCTTACACTCTCCCCACCTCCTTCCGAGCTCACTCTGGATTTTGAAGCACTGAGTTCATTTCAGCCAACAACAGATGTTACTTACCTCTTCCTCTTCCTAATATACAGAACCTGAAGGAGAAAGAAAACCATCATTACAACAGTCCCAGTAGGATGGGGAACAGCTGGGAAGAGAAATTTTGGGCACAGGGCACAGAGAAAGGAGATGTAGCAAGTCTGGCGTTACTGCGCACCAAAGCAGGGGGAAGGGAGAAGTGACAACCAAAAATGAAATTTCATGTGCATCAGTGTAAGCTCGGTAGCACATCATATCTGACACTAAGTGCTCGAGTGGCCTGTTATTAGGTGTGTTAGTAGTAGTAAGAGTATTAGGGGTAGTATTATTAGGTGTAGCTCAGCACACTTCTGGTGGCTGCAGGACGTATGTTGCAATTTAAGAGTGGATGAAGAACCTTCCCTTTGTGGTTTTCATCTGTAGATCTCCTACAGCATAGAAGTGCTGTTACCCCCTCCCCAGTACAAAGGGAAGAAGGAAAGAGGGCATGCTCAGTGACTTGCCTCGTGTCAGCCTGTAAGAGTGGCTGCGCTGGGAAGAAAGTGAGGCTTTTGGCCTCCAGAGCCTTGTTGTGAGAACTACGAACGCTGGATGTTGCTCTTGGGAACTTATGACCGTTTCCAGGATAATGTTTCCAGGTTCTCTTAGGGGCTTTTGGAAAAACTCCTCCTTGGGCCTGAATGAAATTTTGCAGTAGTCCCTTTCTGTAGGCTCCTCTGATGGTTGTATTAGTGAAGCTCTTCCTCATACGAGGAATGGGAGCTTGCTGCTACCTTCTGTTCTCTGTTGGCAGGTAAACGATCTGGTTACATATAAAAAGAACTGCAGCACTTGCATTGCCCGTGTCAGGCCCAGAACTATAGTTTCTGAAAGCTTCTGCCTACAGCATTAATGGCAAGGTTAGTTACGCAGCAAATCCTCAAGGACTTTGCTGATACCCAGCAAGTAGAACCTTGGAAATGCAGTCCAGAATGAGTCTAGCTAAAATGGATTCAGGCCACTTCAATTCAAAAAGCCATGTCCACAGGGGAGGTTAATGTGGTTTCAACAGTCTGGTTTAAAAGTTAATTTGGATGAACATTCTTGTGGCCTGTGTTGACAAGGTTTAAATCAATGCAGCTGTTCCAGTTAGCAAGTCAGAACAGAATCTGCTTTTGCGTTCCTTTAACTGAACTTCCTATTGCTGTTAAAAATAAATACTGATACTACGTATGGCTTCCTCTAGGCCTGCTGAGCATCCCACTCAGACTAGACGTCAGGGAGACTGCAGAAATATTGGAGCACTGGATAAAGGCCTTAAAAAGAAACAGATCTCAGGAACTATCAGTTCCCAGCAGTTCTGGGTGAGTTTTAGTAGAACGCAAATAAATTATTCAACCCAAATCTGTCCTAAAGCCCCTTTGCCACCCTCCACCCTCAACAGACAAATATTTAGCAGGGCTCTCTTACCATAGCTACAGCCAACCCAATCACAGTAATGATCCCAAAGGATAGCAGCATTGTGCTCATGCCGGGTCCAGTGTTGGCCACATCTGGGATTTTGGTGCTGTTGAAACTGGTAGTCTCAGGGCTTATGGTAGCTGTTCCTGGTACAGTCACATCCAGAGTTGTCCCTGGGTCTGGCTTGGCCGTGGTGGTGGTGCTGTGATACAAGTCATGCACAGAGGGTGAGCTGTAACTCATCCTGCCAGCTCTTGGTAGCTCCTTTTACCAAGCTGTTGTCCTCACCCATCAGCTACAGAAGCGGAAAGCTGCCCTTCGTATCAAGGACCCTCATGTGAGACCTATCCTGTAGCATCATTGCTGATGGTTTTTCTTCATAGGAACCACACTGGTTTCTGCCTGGGAAAGAAAGAGAACAAATGAACAGTGCAGAGCTCTTAGAGATGGGCACAACCTTTTCCAGTTTCCCAATTCACTAGTACAGTTTTTGAGAGCAGCTCACAGATGCCCACTTAAAATAAGAAAAAGATTTCTCAGGGGTACTGAGGGCCCCTGAAGTCATGCCTGATTCACTTGCAGTCAGTGATACGCTCTTCCCCCGCTGCTTCAGCTCTGCCTCCTTGCAGGCACTTGACAGACCTATGTGGGGACAACCTCAGAACCCCTGTCTTTGGTCTGCTCCAGGCTGAGCCAGGTGGCCTCTATCCACCCTGGGAGATACAGCATTTTCCTGCTTCTGTCTCTTGCTTTTACTTTTTGGAAAGTTACACAGCTCCCCTTAAGTTTATCAGTGGGAATGTGTCCAATAAAATGGCACTCAGCTGTGAGGCATGCGTATCTCAGGCTGCTTTTAACTGAATCCAAAGTAGGACTTCCCTGTTGTGGTAGTCACTGGTGACTGGTAAATCACTGCAGTATCCATCGCCCCACTGTCCCTCATCCCATGCACTCTAGAAAGGCAGCTTCCTTAAAGCAGTGGGTTGTACTGGTCCCCCATCTGCTACTAAAGACAGTGAATATTTCTCAAGTCCCCCATGAAAGCACCCACACAAGCTTAGTCACGCACTGCTAATGATCAATATTAATTTTAAAATGAGTCTGATTTTGGACTGGAGTTGTGAAATTTGATAGACCTATTCATGCTGAAAACATGAAAGGCTTTAATTGCTTCATGCTTCTATTGTGCAAATGATCAGGAGTTGCAAAACACCAAGGGATGATCCTATGGGAATTATTTGCCCAACTTTGTTTATAAAAGCACTGTATATAACATTAGTTCAGCAATTGCTTCCGTGAAAATGCAGCTGCCTCTGGACCAGAGCAGTGCTGACCCTGAGAACTACTGTAGCAGCCCTCTGATGATTTCTCTGCAGTTGAGCAGACATTACATCTCTGGGCTGGAATGCAGCCGGACGTAGGGGTTAATGAGCTCTGAATGGAAAAAGATGTGCCTGCAAAGAGAAATGAGCCATTGTTCTGCACCACTCTGTTCTATTCTAGGCAAGGTTATTGCGCAGTTCCCATTACTATGACGCCTTACTGCTGTCCATAGCTGCAGTAAGCAGTGTGATTAGCATCTGTCACTAACAACCGAAGCAGAGAAATCACACCAGGCAAAGAGCACCAGGCCGCCCTGCGGTCAGTCAGCAGCCGGAGTAGCCGCCTCAACTTGCACAGTGCTTGTCCTCCATCTCCCTGAGCAGGTAAATCTCTCGCCACACACGCAGGACCTGTCTCACAGCTCCCTGTGAACTTGGGAAGCAGGAGTTGCTGGGGCATTATGAAGTGCCCGGGAGAATGCAGGAGCTGTCAAACTCCCATGAGTGTCTAGAGAAATGTGAAGACAGCAGTTCTGGTCTGGTCCCACCTAACATTGTGTTGAGACGTGAGTTCATTGCAGCTGAAAGGGACCATGTCCTTCACTGACCACCAAACCATGCACGCCTAGTTTGAACCATGTGGCACCTGGGTTTCCCCAGCCATTACTGACCACAGTGGAGCTCAGGTGTAGTGGGCACTCGGGCACAAAGATGGCAAATTTGAAATCCCAGTGCCACAACAGCAGCAGCAGCAGCTGTAGCCCAGCAGGGAAAGGGAAGGATTTGTTGAGCAGGTATTGGGCAGACTGAGCAGCTGCTCAGAGAGAATCATCGATTTGTGCTATTCAGAGAAACTCTCCGTGATGATAATTCACCACCAAGGAAACAAAAAGTGGAAAAAGAGCCTAAGTGAAAGGAGCGAAGCAGGCTCAAGGGCTTTGTGAAGTATGGCTCTAGATCTCAGACAGTTCCTGAATTCTGGAAACAAAATGGGTTTCATCTCAATGTGGTGTCAGTTTTGGGAAACCACTGGAACTTGGATGTTGAAGCTGATACTAAGCCTTTGGGTAAGACCCCTTTTGTACGGACCACACACTGTGCTGCTGTGCATTGCTCCTCTGAATAAAGCTAGGCTAGGTTAAAATTAGCCAGCTGAAAATCTGGTCAAATGGGAATGGTGGCTCTTGTTCATGCTCTCAGGGTCCTGTCCATGCTGAAGGATTCCCAAGCCCAGAGACCTAGCTGTAGAAGTGGCCCTGTATGAAAGGTTTCTGAATAGGCTTAGACAACCAGTTCCAGGTCCAGGTAAGGGTATTTCTGTTCCCAGGTTTCCTTCTGGTCCAGCCCTGGGGAGGCTGAGTGCAAGCATGGCCCAGGGCCCAAGGCTTACAATGCTAGAGCTGGGGGTGGATGATCTTTCCCACCACCCTCCTTTCCCAGTTGTCATCCTGGTGCTGGAAATTGGATCTGCAGGCTGGGCACACTCCAAGTCTCTGATGGCCGCTCTAGGGGCTGGGACAGCTATGGCCTGTCACTGGCAGGTTTCAGCATAGTCCATGCACAAATAGAGCAGAAGAGGAACCAGATCCTCAGCTGCTGCGAGCTGGCATTCTTCCACTGCCTGCACCAACAGAGCTTCTCACACAGCCAGGATTGCTCTGTGCTGGGCTCTGCTGGGTCTGGGAATAGAGAGAACATGTTTGTTTCTCTCCTAAGCCAGCATTTCCAAACTGGTCTCTAACAGGCGCTGTGGTGGCCAACACCTCTGACATGCAGAACATCATGTCAGGCACTAGCTTGAGGCTCCTGGCTTTTCTGAGCCTTGGTTTTAATCTCTCTGTGCTGCAGTTTCCTCTTGGGTACGACAGC
>JAVKLA010000036.1:5527100-5561335 GCA_034782735.1 Sagittarius serpentarius | reverse complement strand
GCCGGCCCCCAGGTAAAGGGGCCCCGCGTCAGCGCCGCGGTGCAGGCCGGGCGGGGTGCCTGGCGTTGGCCAGGGTGTTGCGTGTGCAGGGAAGGCCCGGACCGCTGGAAGGAAAGGCGGGCTCCCGTCCCGGCGGTGTTCTGTGGGGCTCGTTTACCACCGGAGAGCCGCCCGGTCACTGAAATGAGGTGTGGGTGGGCAGCTGCCTGGCTGGCAAATGGGGACTTGTACCCCCTCCCCCGGTACGGCCAGCGGGGCTGTGCGGGGGCCGGTTTAGCTGACCGCTAACCCGGCAGCAGAAAGGTTCGACTTGTATGGCGCAAGCCCCGGCTCCTGCCCGAGCCTGTGAGTAAGGCAGGGAGTGCAGGGTAGGGACTGAGAGTGGGACAGGCTGTGCCTTTAAACGGCCACCAGTGTACGTGTTGGACTACAGCGAGTGGGGAACTGGGGGTTGAACGGACTGAGCCACAGAACTGCAGGGGAAAAAAAAAAAATCTGTTCCCCACCTGTGTGCAAACAGGTATTTGCACCAAGAAGTAGCATACAGGGACTGTTCTTGGCAGAGACCTCACATCAGTAGCTGGTCTCCTTTATTAATAATGACCATAGTGGTAGTATTGTTCTAGCCATAGCCAATTAAAGTCTTATCTGCCTCCCTAACAACACAAATGTCTAATGTTTTATTCCTTTAGTGTTCCTCTTGTGGCTGTATCCCCAAAACAGGGCCTGGAGGTGGGAAGCTGCTCACGTAAAGACTGTAGCTGTCAGACTGCTTATGCATAACGTAAAGGCAAGTTTTCATAGAAGCTGCTTATCTCTCTGCTGGGGTTAATGAAGATGGTAAGAAGGGGATCCTGGGGCTCTTAGCGCACCTGCCCCTTTGGCAGGTCTTGAGATCTTTTCTGCAGGGTATTCTTTCTGCTGCTTCCCTGGGCTCTGTTTGGTTTGATTTTGCAAAGGAGGGTGGTGGAGACCTGACTCTTCCCACAGTTTCACTGTGTAGCAGGAGCAGAGCAGGCCCCACACTGCTGCCTGTGCAGGTCCCCCGTGCAGCAGGGTCCAGGGCTGCTGCAGGGGTTCAGTGCCAGTATCTGCCCAGGTGGGAGCTGACCCAGCCTCCCCAGATCTCCCTGCAGCAGCACTCCTACAGGGTGGAGAGCCACCCACCCTGGGTGGTGCTGGCTGCTCAAGAGAGGTAGTTAGTTGTTTGTGTGGTGGTTTTCTGGAGGAATTGGAGGAGGGGAGGTTTGCGCCTCTCCGAGACAGTGATGAAAAGCAGCCATCAATAGAGGAATGGGAATGGGCGCTCAGGGAAACCCGCAGTGGCTCCAGGGACTGTGAGTCAGAAGGCGGGGGGGCCCTCATTTCTGATGGATCACAGTGGGAAAGTGGGGTTGTTGTTCTGTTTGTCTCCATTAAAACACAGTTCCAAGTGTGATATGCAGCAGCTGTTTTACAAAGTTTAATCTTCTTTGTCTCCTGCAGTCATCTTGTTTGTTTTTCTTCCCTCTCTGTCTGGTTCTGCCTGTTCTCTCCTTTAAGAGACTGACTTCCCTCTGGCAGGGTTTGCGTTTTCTGGCCTTTGCATCTTTCAGGTGTTTCTCTTCCCTCTAGTTGTACCTTGTGAGGTTTTCTCCTTCCTCTGCTCTTAGCATCTCAGCCCTGGCTCTGCAGCCCTTTGCCTGCTCTCTGGGGATGGTGACGGTATGGAAAACCCTTGACGCATGGAGTCAAGGTCTTCTGTGAGCACACCCGCTAACCTAGGACTTGTGGTTTATGAACAGAGAGAGGAATAAAAGAAAGAACCTAGGAGAGACTGAAGGTCTTCCAGCAGGGAACTGGGGTGACCCACCCATGGGGTGGAGAACCAAGGGCTGGAGCTGAAGGTTGGTGTGTCTGTGGCTTTCTGGGACTAAGAACAGGCAGTAGTGTTGTGGCTGTGTGTAGGCACGCTTGCTTCTGCCCTGCCATGGGTACGGACTGGCCTCTTAGTAGCTCTGGCCTGTGAAAATGGGAAGCTCTGCCAAGAAATGGTTAGCTACCTGAGTCTTTTCTCAGGGTAATCCTTTGTTACTCTCAGGGCGTGAGTAATTGGTTTTGTAGCTGCAGGCTGGGATTAGGGCAAGCAGTGTGCTTGCTGTTAGAGGGGAACCTGTGATTTGCTAGTCCAAGAGATTCAGCCTGTATTCTTGCCTCCTTTTGTAGACCAGAAGAGCTGCAAACCAGTGCCATTTTCATGCTACCCTGAGGAGAAACCACTGACTGGGGTCAGCTGGTGCTTAGCCACAGTGGCTTGTGGTAGCACCAAGTGTCCTGTGACTCTCAGCGCTGACTAGATCAGCTGATGGCAACGAGGAACACATGTGGAAGCCAGGAACTGATTTCACAACAATGACATGCCTCACCCACCCACTGCTCAGGAGATTGTTGGGTCTCTCACTTCGGTGCATGCCAGGGGGATTGAGTCAAAGTAAAGGTCCTGTCCTGGGTCCAAAGCGGTCATCTCTGAGGCAGAGCTGCAGTGCAAGACCTGGGCTCGTGACTGCCACTGATGTGGTCAACTACTGGCAGAAGGTGTTTGAGACAAATGGGATCCCTGAAGCACGAGAATCCAGTGAATATATTGTGTCATTTGTCCTGGGAGCAAAAACAGTTAAGTAATAGGAAAAGAATAAGGTCTGTGTGTGCCTCTCACTTTGTCACTTTGGTTGAATCCCTTACCTTTCTTTTTATCTCACTTACAGGAAGTATAACAACTTTTCCTTCCTTAGATGGCAGGGAGGGTGGGACATAGTTTATTAATGCCAGTAGAACACTTGGGGTTTCTTAATTGCCTTCTTTTGCAGAGACTGAAATGTAACCCATGACATATATGCCCCCACTGTACCCTGACTTGCTTGGTGGGATGATTCTTAATTTTACTTATTTTTCTGAGCCCCGAAAAGTAGCAGAAGAATATTTGGACAGGTTTGTTTTTAAACATGCAGAGAGGTTCTCCTGATCATTTGTGGTTTTGAACAGTCCCAGGCATATGTGTTTGTCAGCATGCTGGGTCTCCCTGGAGGATGCCCTTGGGAGGGTGCAGGGGACACCCAAGTGGCGCAAGTGGGCAGGTTTTAAAGTGACCTTGTCTTCAGTTTCAGAGCTTGAATTCCAAAAGCCTCCGCACTCCCCTTACAGCAGTGCAGCAGGAGCAAATCCAGCAGCTGAGCAACAAGCGACTAGAAAGGTAGGAGCATCCTCTTACAGTCATTCCTTTGGAGGGTTTTCCTTCAGTTTAATGCAGCCAGAAGAATGGTAGCGGAGAGAAGGCAGAAGACCATTAGCAGCTGACATGTCAAGTAACAGTGCTGTGTTGGTCTCCCACGGTGACTCAAGTGATGGGCATTTGCTGTTGTCAGGTAGCAAATCACCTGTCTGTCCTGTCTGGGAGCAAAGAGGGTTTAAGGGATGTTGCAGAGGAGCAGGAAACTGGCAGTACTGACTCTGAGTTGGGTACATTTTCATTAAGCCCTTCTGTGCTTACAAAATTTAGTCTTGGGCCCTTCTGTCTGATTCAGGACTCTCTTCAGCTGCTGGTCCTATACTGGTCTGTGGTGTTGCTGTGCTTTCCTTTCTAGGCTTTGCCTGCAGAGGGATTTCCCTGGTGTTTAGAGGTATCCATGGCTGCTATAGCTTTGGTCTTCATTTGGCCTCCATTTGTTCGCTCTGTGTGAGGGGTTCTCTTACTGCAAAAATTAAATGGGCTTGCTGTGAAGGAGCTACCTGGAATCAGACTGGGCCTGGGAAGTAGTGCATGGGGAGAGGAAATATTCAGGAACTTGGATTATTTAGAAGAGTGGGAGATGCTTGGGAGTATGTTTGGAGGTAGCATCCGCCTGCTTGTTTACGTGAGTGTGGTTATGATGTGGATCCTTATTTTGCTGTGCGGATTAATCCTGCATGACTTAGAGTAGGATGTGAGGGTTTCTCAGGGAGTCAGTGTGTTAACAGTGGTTACTGTTTGTAGGATCCGAGTGTCTTCCCTGAAGTTTTCCTGCTGCTCTTGAGTCTTGCGTTAGGAGCAGAAATGCAAAATTCCCAGAGCTGTCTGACTTGCAAGTTGCTCTGTCTTAAGTGCTGTTAAGGTTGCAAGAAATACCTGCTATTCTACATGAAGCAGTGAGGTATGGTGCCTCACAGCAGCTGAAAACATGGCCCCAAAATTCATAGAATCATGGAGGCTGACAGGAACCTCTGGAAATCTAGTTTACCCCTCTTGCTCAAAGCAGGATCAACTACAGCAAGTTGCTCAGAGCCATGCCCAATTTGGCTTTTAATACGTCTAAAGATAAATACTATACAAACTCTCTGGACAGCCTGTTCCAGTGCTTGACCACCCTCATGGTGTTTAAAAAAAAAAAATAAGGTGGTGGTGGTTCTTAGGTCTAAATGAAATTTTCTGTGTTTCAGTCTGTGCCCTTTAGCTGTCTTTTCACTGGATACCACTGAAAAGAGTCAGGCTCCATCTTCTTTACTTCATCTCACCAAATACATATGGTTATTGATGAGATTTCCCTCCCCTGCCTCCCCCAGCCCGAGCCTTCCCTTCTCAAGGCTAAACTGTCCCAGCTGTCAGTCTCTCTCCTTGTATGTCAGATGCTCCAATCCTTTAATCGTCTTAATGGCCATTTGTTGGACTTTATTCCAGTATGTCCATGTCTCTTCTGTACTGGGAGCGCAGCACTCCAGATGTTTCCTACCAGTGCTGAACAGAGGGGAAGGATCCCCTCCCTTGACCTTCTGGCAACGCTCTGTCTAATGCAGCTCAGAAAGCCATGGGCCACTTTTGCTGCAAGGGCACATTGCTAGCTCATGGTCAGCTTGTCCACCCGAGCCCCAGGGCCTTTTCTGCAAGGCCGCTGTCCAGCTAGTTGGCCCCCTGCCTGTACTGGTGCATGGGGTTATGCCTCCCCAGTTTATAGGACTTCACGTTACTTTTTGCTGAATTTCTTGAGGTTCCTGTCAGCCCATTTCTCCAGCCTCCTGAGGTCCCTCTGAAAAGTAGTGCATCCATCTGGTCTGTTAACCACTCCTCTCAGTTTTCTGTCATCTGCAGACATGCCAAGGTTGCTCTTGGTCCCTTCACCTAGATCATTAATGAAGATGTTATGCTATATTGGCCCCACTATTGACCCCAGGGGTACTTCACTAGTGATCACCCTTCAGCTGGGCTTTGTGCCGCTGAACACAGCCCTCTGAGCCTGCCAGTTCAGTCAATTTTCAGTCCACCTCATTTATCTAGTTCATACTTAATCAGCTTGTGTATGAGGATGTTATGGGAGACAGTATCAAAACCCTTAGGAAGGTCAAGATAAACAGTATTCATTACTCCCTCTTCATGCACTGAGCTAGTCATTGTGTCATGGGTGGCTCAGGTTGGTCAAGAATGATTTCTGCTTTGTAAATCCATGCTGACAAGTCCCGGTCACCTTCCTGTACTTAGTATGTTTGGAAACAATCTCTAGGACTATTTGTTCCATCACTTTCCCCAGTATGGAGGTGAGGCTGACTGGCCTGTAGTTGCCCACGTCCAGTGCTTGATAACAAACTCTTTTGTGGGAATGGAGCTCCCACAGCTCCCTGAGAGCACACATGCACGTTGCAAATGCATTTGGGAGCCTTGGGGGTGTCTAGGTGCTCACCCTCAGAAGGGTTATCTGGTTAGTAATGAGGTAAGCATGGTATTGAGTGCTTTTCTGTGTTACGGAGTGTAGTCCTAAAGTGTTCACACTTGCTTTTGCCTGCCACAGAATGCCGGTGCAGTATGTGCTTGGCGAGTGGGACTTTCAGGACCTGACTCTGAAGATGAGACCCCCAGTATTTATTCCTCGGCCTGAAACAGAGGTATGAATGTGGAGAACGTGGCAGGGGCGGGCTTGAATCTGTGGATTACATCATACAGTACAATCATAGCATTGCTATGAAGGTGCCCTGTGTATCGTGAGGTTGTAGTGATGAGGAGGTCAGATCACTTCTTTTAGAACAGGGTGGTATTCTAAGCTTGCCATCTGGAACTGATGCTGGTGAACTTTGCCTCCTGGCTCAGAGCGAGAGATGTTGCAAGGTAGCGTATCACTTCATTACACAGAGATCTATCTCCATTGATGGAAGGGCCTGGCTTTTTTTTCTTAAAGCTGTTACTGCAATGCTGCTACTGGAAAATCGTAATGGATTCCAGGGAGCTTGTTTGTCCATGTACAGACTAGAACAGTGCAGGCTGGTAGGAAATGGCACCTACCACCTGTCTGATGGCTCCACAGTGGTTTCTGGACCAACACTGGAAACTGAAGGGTTGTTTCCTGAATGGTAACGAAAGGAACACTGGAAACGGAAGGGTAAGTTTTGACCTGGGCTGGAATTAAACATGGATGTCGGTTGTAAGAATGTAAAGGACCACCATACATGATCAAGTTAAAATTCCATTTTCCCCAGTGTTCTTGCTGCTAGGGAAAAGCCTAAGAACTACATGGTGACACTTTCCCTGACAGTAGCCTAGTTTTCAGCTCATGGGCCATCCTAGCAAGGAAGTCTTTCTATTTACTAGTCCTCAGGAGGTTGTAGGTTTTGTGAGAGGTTGTTTTTTTTTGTTTGGGGTTGGTTCTTTATTTTTTGTTTGGTTTTGTTTTGTTTTTTTCTTCTGAGAATTTGTTTTCTTTTGCAGCCTGTGTTAACTTTTGGAGATGAAGTGGTCTCTTTAGCTTGTCCATTTAGGAGTCCCAGAAGCTTAAACCTGTTTCAGTCTAATAGTCATTTCTTCAATGTTTGCTGCTTGGTGACTGTTGTAATGTGCTGGCAGCCCTCTGCTCAGGTCTCTGTAAGTAGGGGCCCATGGTGTAAAAAGAATGAAAAGGATCATTCAGACAGAATGTCCCCTACTGACAATGTCAGAAGAGGTGCCAAGGACTGAGTGGGCTTTGGAGATCGGAAGACCACCTTTGCTTTCTCTGGGGAAGGGATAGTATTGGGAAGGTGTGAAGAAAGCAGCAGCTCACTAAAGAGAGGATGCAGTCTGCAGAATCCTTCATCTGACACCTTTTATTACACAAAAGTTAAAAGGCAAAGATGGCCTGTGCTTCCATTGTGCCCTTTGAAGAAGAGGGTGCTGCTGAAATCCATGAGAGGATTCCAGACAATTTAGTGGGAGTCAGCACAACTACAACTTAGACATCCTCTCATCTCAGCCTGTAGAAAAATATTCAGAACCAGACTCTTGATTTGGTGTGGGGAATCAGCAGCATCTCATTGAGAGCCTGCTGGGCCCTAAATCATAGTGATGAGACTGGTGTCCAGAGAGGGTGTGAGCTCTCTGTTGTGTCTGGGTTTGATCACTCTGTGGCAATTAATTTTGGAGTGAGGGCTCTAAGGAATAGTTTTGCCAGTTGGAACCCAGCGATGGTTAGCTTTGTTATTGTCAACGGTATTTCTGCTCCAGTTGATTCAAGACAGTATTTCCAACCTCTAACTCCCCGTTAAGTTGTGGATGAAAACCAGGGAGAACTTGCATGTTCTGCAAGCCAAAACATCTGCTGGCAAGGCTTCCTCTGGTGCTGTGCTCTGATTCTCTCCATGGAGTGCCAGGGTCCAAACAAAGGCCTATTGTGTGGAGTGGAAGCCGGGGTGGCTAATGCCTGAGAATGTTGTTAATTGCACCCACATGTGTGATTTTGGTAAAAGCATCTCTGCTGGCCCAAACTGAAACGCAGTGCTGTGTAACATGCTGTGTTTGAAACCACTTTTCATACCCTGGTGCAAAAATGTAGCATAAACAGCTTAACCTAAACCTTGTCTCT
The DNA here is from genome assembly GCA_034782735.1 of Sagittarius serpentarius. Taxonomy (NCBI): domain Eukaryota; kingdom Metazoa; phylum Chordata; class Aves; order Accipitriformes; family Sagittariidae; genus Sagittarius; species Sagittarius serpentarius. The sequence goes on along the minus strand of JAVKLA010000036.1, from coordinate 5,553,503 downwards.
CTGGGAAAACTTTCTTTGATGTGTCATTGTACTTACTATGAAGGCATATTTTTAGCACATTTATTATGGAAAGCCAGAAGTTTATGATGATAGCTCAGGAATGGAGCTCTGTTGGCAACTGAGATTTTTCTTGCGATCTGTTGCTGGGGAGGTTATTTGGGCAGGAAGAGCATGGGGACAAGATCCAGCTATTTAGCAGCACCTGGCAGGACATTGCTTTAGGCATGTGCTGCTTCCAGGAATTGAGTACCGTGTGTAACCTGTTGCACAAAGTGAGTTGATGTCCAGATCCTTTCCTTCTGCTAGGATGGAAAGGTTGGTCATCTCTGACTCAGAGCTTTGTGTGATGTGTTTGGGTTGGGGTTTGCCTATGTTTTGCTTCGAGTAATTTTTCCAGACTTCACTGCACTTAAAACTGTAGTGGAAATTTCTCCTCTCAAAAATATTGGAGTTAGTTGCGTCTGTTGCTTTCTTTCTGTTTAGGATTTGTCTGCAGCATTCTTAAAACCAATAGTGCTGGAACTTTTCACCAAATAATACCTGTAAATAATCCTTGTTCTTCAGGAAGCAGTTCATTATCAACACTGGTAACCCAGGTTCACGTTGCTTATCTGTGACTGCACACACAAGCCACATGGCACGTCTTGTCCTTGGCTGAGTAAATGTGACTCTCTAAATTGACTTGTTAATGCAGATATACAAGCAGCTGCAAAATTCGCTTTCTAGTTATATTTATGTATCTTCTGCAAATGCTTCTGCTTGTTAATTCAAAGACAGTAGAAGGGTTATGACTCTTGCTTCCAGATGCATTGGTAATGGCATGAGGGCGAACACAGTGTGACATGAACCACCAGCATTGTTTCAGTCCTGGGGACAGAGAGACACATGCAAAGAGAGAAGCTCAGTTGTCTGCTTAATTTTGCCCTGTGTGAAATCTGCCCCTTTGTAGCCTATTTAGTTCTCTCTGCTAGCTGAGCCCTCTCCCGTTTGCTCCCTCTGGGAATATTTTTTCAGCACATGTGGCTTCATTCTTCTGTTCCGTGGGAATCGGGTGGGGAGGGCACAGGCAGCTAAAATTAGGAAACTAGCAGGTCCTGTTAAAGCTCTGAGAGCAGGGTAACAAAGCTGACTGCAGTCAGTCATAACTTCTTGGCGTGCAGGGCTGATAGATACTTCCATGAGCAGAGACAGACTGTGTTGGAGGAGAGTTTTGTTAAGCAGTCCTCGGTCTCACCTTCCTCCGGTTACCTGGCCCTCTGTGAGCAAAGCTTTGGACTCACTGCTATAAGCACTGAGTGGGTTTGCCAGGGCTTGCAGAGCTCAGTGTCCTGCCTGCTTTCCTTGTGTGACCACCAGAGCCAGGCTTCTGCAATGGGAAGGTGTTTGGGCCAAAGTTTAGGGGTGTGCTCAGTCTCCTGAATTATCTTTGTTAGGCGATTACTATCGTAATGTCAAGGAATCCCTGTCACAACATTGCTTAGTCACTATGTTAATGGAGAAGATAGTCCTTTTTCTAAAGCAAGGGATTCTAAAACTTGGGCAGCAGCCTTGTGGATCAGAGGAAAAATAGGACAAAGAGGAGGAGAGCTCAGCCAACCGTGGATGCATAATTCCCTTTATTCTCCAGGCAAACATAGGCTAAATGAAGCCTCACCATGACTTCGTTAAGGACAGGTTTGGTTTGGTCCAGGACCTCTCGGAAGGCAGTAGTTTGGGGTATGCGGCTCACCAGTCTTTTACCCCTAGAGGGCACTCCAGGCTTAGGCTCGTGGAGCTCCTGATGGTTCTATTTCCTATTAATTATTATAGCATTTCTGGTGTTTCTGATCCCCTCCTCTCTCAGATGCTGTGTTGTAAAGCAAACAAAGGCGTATTTGTTCAGTGGAAACAAAAATGGTCATCTTTTATCCCTTGCAGCTACTGTGTGGGTAGAGTCAGGTTCTTGGTCATTGAGTTTTCATTTTTGGGGGAGCAAAGCTGTTGGGAGGAGAGCTCCAGTTCTGCTTGGGAGGCTTGTCACAGTTCTGCCATCCCCTCTGACCCTCAGGCCACCCTGGAGTCCCCTGGTGACACCTCCTTGACCTGTTGTGATCTCGGTGTGAGCTCAGACCCTACATGTTTTCTGTCTTGGCTTTGTTGTGGTGGCTGTGTCATGAGAACAGTCCATTGTCCTGTAAGGGGGGCACGCTGCTGTAGGGTGTTTAGCCTGGGAGACATCTTGGAGAAAGAAATTACAAGTCTGTGCCATGCTGAACATTTTTTAGTAGCCGTGCAAAAAAAAATTGTGGTTGTGATCTCCTGTGAGAGCAAGAAAAAAGACTTAGTGGGTCACACTATATTGGTCTGTGTAGTTCAATGTACTATGTCTCATCAGGGCTCGTAGCAGATGGTGGGGGCAAAATTACAAGGGAAAAGATAGGTATGAAAGGATCCCCCCTTCTTCTGACAGTCAGCAGTTAAGGACTGTTCTTAGCCAAAGCTGGATTTGGGGCTGTCCTGCTTCATAATCGCTAATGGATCTGTCCTCCATTAATTTGTTTAATCCTCTTTTGGGCTGTCTAGTCTTCATGACATCATCTGACAGCGAATCTTTCTAATTCTGTATTGTAAGTGGGAAAAGTATTTTCTTTGCTTCTGCTTTACTGCCTGCTCATTTAACGGGAAAGCCTTTACTTCTTACTGCGTAACACATAAACCGTTCATGCTCTCTATAGCATTTGTAATTTTTAGCCCTATTGCTGTCTAATCAATTCTTTTTCCACCTATGATTTTTAAGCTTTTAACTTGTTTCCCAAGATAGATTGTTTCTTTCCCATGATAACGTGCTCAGTACACCAAAACCATTGCTCTGTACTTGCATCTATCAGCTGAATGGCAGTCTTTGTGCTGGGGTGTTCTGCAAAAGCACTTCAGGCAAAGATTTGCTCAGAGAAACCTATCATGAAGTTTAACCTTACTTCTAGCTAAACATAATTATTAAACTTTAAAGAAGGTCAAGCACACAGAGAAGGGAGGATTTTTTCTTCCTGACATGTATATGCAAATACATAGATTGCAAGGTGGGGCCTTTCTCCAGTGCTTTATGTCAAAGCAGTTTACACATTTTCTGTTTTAATCAGTGCTACAAGGAAGCTTTTGATGCAGAATGACCTTTAATTTCCCTAATTTCATTGCCATAGATGGTTACTTTTTGGAAAGGTCTAAAGGTCACACTGTCTAGTAAGTACAGCCATTGATCAGGAGTCAGGAAATTGGTTTGTTTTTTTTCCCATGGTTTTGCTTCTGACTGGTTGTCTCTTCAGTGGAAGGCTGCTTCTCCTTTCTGTGTCACTGGCTTCCCAATTTGGGAAATGAAAAGGATAATGGTGCCTTATCTTGTACATAGCTTAAGGTCCTTTCTTGAAATATATATAGACCTCTGTAAGATATATTAAACATAAACGCAATAGGGCATTATTTAATAGATAAAAAATTATCTATCTGCCAAAATGTAGCCGTAAACAAACATGCTAAAGCTGGAGCGTTGCTGTTGTGTTGTAGATCAGATTTTGCCCCTATGATAGGCAATAGTTTATCAGTATGTTGGAGGAAAACTATTTTCTGAAAGTGAGCTGTGGCACAGAGGCTGGGGAATGGGAATTATGAAGGGATCCTGTTGTTGCTGCAGAGCAATTGGCATTGCCCTTTGAGCTAGGCACAAGTGTTTAATAGGATCACATATGCAGAGAGAAGTAATGCAGCCTGTGCCTTGTGGCTGAGGGGCTTCTGCTGCCAGAAGAGCTTGGAGAAAGATTTGGGGCTCCTGTGGATATTCTGACCACAAGTGCCCATTTCCAGTGGGCTGCCCAGCAGGCTAATGTGATCCTTGCGTATGTTAACAGGGGATTGCCAAGTACAAGTAGCAGGATTAAATAATCTGTTTACTGCAGTGGTGGAATAGTTGCAAAAATACTACGTCCAGTTATGTTACTGACTGGTTGAGAAAGAAATGGAAAACTAGGTTTGGAGAAGAACTAGTAGGTGGATTAACAGCAGGAAAAATCTGCCTTGTTGTGAAAGACTGTTTAGCTCATCAAAGACAAGCTTAGGGGTTAATTACCTGGCACAGGGAGCAGAAAACTGATAAAAAGTCTCTTTGGTTTCATAGAGAAGTATATAACAAGCACTATAAATGCAGGCCAGAAGAAAAGGTGCATATCTTTAACAGAGAGTGTAATTAATTACTGAAACATCTTAGCAGGAGTCTATTGCTGGCCACTTTAAAATCAGGACAGGATATTTTCCCAGGACAGATTTCTTCTTGTTCAAAAGGAAAGGGAGGAAGAAGCAGGGTTATTCCTGGCTAACTGGCCAAGATGAACTATGGCAGTAGTTTCTCCTGGCTCCCTATGCAAGAAAAAAAAAGGCTGTACTAGTGCAGAGGATTACTTTGAAGTTAACAATTTCCAGGAGAGACTCAAAAATGTAAATTTAAAGCTAAAATCTGCTAAAGACAGGGAAAGCAACAGCTGTTCTTTGAAGTCATGCACAAACCTGTTCCCCAGGTTAACTTACATAGACTTTCCTAATATGTTTTCATAGATCTCCATGTTGTTAATGCCTTTATTTTTTTTGGCCCTAAAAGAACTTTTTGAAGTCTTTAGCATTTTAATCTCCCTTTTCCAATTGAAAGAGGGTCTCTATTTCTGTGAGTTTCAGCTGAGTAGCTTAGCTCAACAGCAGTTAGAGCAGGATTTAGGACTAGAACTGGAGAAAAACTATAGAATAGCTATAACAGGAGGGATGGGACTCAAGGGGATTCCCAATGAACAGGGGGGGAAAAAAAAAAATCCATTTCCTACAACCCAGCTTCTTTCAGACACCCAAGTAACTGGAATTTTGGAGCTAGGGATTAGCAAGCTGGACCAGTGCATCTGTCCAGATGCTGTATCTGGCAGTGGTCAATACTAGGATGTGCTGAGAAAGAAAATGCCTTGCTTCTGGAGAGATGTGCCTAGACGAAGGTTTGTGCTGGAGATCTGAGGTACAGCCATTTTACAGTGACTTTGATCCACTCTTTTTGCCCCTGTTGGCCATGGCTAAGTTTAGACGTGACAAGTGTGGTAACTTGTCTTGGGCACTAGCACATATGGGTTGCAAAGGTTGCTGCTTTTTGGTGAAGTAATTTCTGGGTGCTGTCACAGCCTCTCCTCCAACAGATGAAACTGCGCTTGGCATGTGCCCTGACACATCAGGAGCTGCTTCTGTCATGCGACAGAGAAGCCAGACTCCTTCCTCGGCATCAGGTGTGCCTTTACCTGTTTGTCTATCATTGCTTTTGCATAAAGCCATCTTTTCTTTCAGGATCATTGACTCCTTCTGGAATTATTCTGGTGTTTTGCTTTCTGTATGTGCGTAGGGGGAGTTTCATGGGCTTTGTGCAAGATTTTCTCTTCCCTGCTGCGGTGCCAGGCAGAAGAGCCCAGGACAAAAACACCATAGCCTGCCTGCCCACTAGTCACTGGGGTGGCTTGGTTTTGGAAGGAGGGTATGTGGCAGTGATCTTCTAGGACTATTGCCATGGAGTTAGGTTTCCAGCTTGGCTTCCTGGTGTTTTGTCATGTGCTGATTGGCAGCCAAGTGGACAAACAGGAGGGGAGGGGTGATTTGGTTAGTATCAGATCAGGCTCTCTGGAAAGTCCTGGATTCTGAGAACAGAAGTTTCTGGAAAGCACACAAATAAGTAAAACATTCCCAGGAAGTGTGTGAGAGCAGAGAGGTTACCCAGGTTTTCATGTGTCTTTTGCTTTCCTCATCCTGTTTACTAGCCTAGGAAGTTAGAGCCTCTTGCCACCCTGACTTGTACCCCTGGAATCTTGTCTTCCCTGCTTTCCGCAGAGCATGTGGGGCACGAAAAAAGTGTGCTTCTAGGGAGCGCAGTGTAAATTTGTGACCTCCACCCTTGCCTTTCCCATTCCTTCTCTTCTTTTTTTTAACCTTGTACTTTTAATCGCAGAAACATCAGATGGGTCATTCACTGTTGTTGGGCTGTAGCACATGATTGCTTCAACTCTGGACTTGCACACAGCTCTGTAGCCACCGTTGAGCAGTGAGAATCTCTGCTGTTTCCTCCCTACTGTCTTGGTGCTGAAAGCTGCCTGACCTTGCATGGTCTGCTGGTTGGAGCTGTGCAGCTGTGGAGCTTGTGGTTTGGGTGCTGGCAGACGCTGTCCTCACACTTGCTTTGTGCAGCTGCAGTTCCAAGAAATACAGTGAACTAGAGACCTGGCTGCAGGGAGGGGGAGGTAATACCAAGAACCTGTGAGAACATGAGTGTGTGCTGGCGGGGAGGTTGGGGAACAGGAGTTGTGGGTGGAAGGGTGAGGCAGAGGCTCATGGGAAGCTGGAGGTGTTCACAAACTTTTGCGTTTGTTTCGCTCAACAGAGAAGATGGGGGGGGGGGGTGGGCCAAATAAATGACAGCATGAACTTAGGGCGAATCTGGCAGTGAAGCAAGACTTCCTGGAATCGCAAGGTGAACGCAGGCTGTTAAGTGGCTTGGCAAAGAGACAAAAGCTTGAGAATCTCCGAGTACTGGAAATAAAGTAGCATGGGAAGCAAATATTTGTGTCCTCTATATATGGAACTGTAGGTAATAGGTCTCTTCTAGTCCTTGCAAGCTCTTCCTTTCATAGTCAGGACCAGATATTCTTCTCCCTCACAAGGACATCCTGTGTTTTTTTTCTGTAGATTTTTAAATTTACTTCTGGCAAAGATGTAGAGGGTCTAGATACTGCCATCTTCTCCCCACTCCATTTTGTGCTAAGCAACAGAATTTAGGTCCCCAAAAACCCATCACTTGATGCCTGCATTACCTCTAGCCCAGTGCAATGTAAAAACCCTTCCAGATACTTTGCTTTGCACCTAGCTTACCTCCCTCATGAATGCACAGGTTTCAGAGATGGCTGATGCTCTTGACATCTTCTTGAATATTTATTTGCACAAAATCCTGTAAAATGGGGGAAAAGGGGAAGTTCATTGACTATTGCTGTGCAAGAGGAGTTTGCAACATGCAGAGATTGGGATTTAGTCACACTAGTAACTGCAGCGCTGTGAGCTGGCCCCATTCCTAAGCCTAGCCTGTTGCGTTGACTGTTGAGCTATCTGCCTGTAACAGTTGACAAAAAGGCCCTGGAGCACACTGGCGTTGCTGGTGTGGCCTGGAAAGGTGGATGGCAATCCTGCAAGGTGTGGGGGAGAGGACAGCTGTGGGACAGTTTTAGCCATACATAAGATTTGCTCCAAGGGATAGTAGTGGCTACTGAGCTCACTTTTTCATGTGACTCCTAGCTCTTCCTCTCTGCTGCTTGAACATCTCTGTACACCCATCTATTGAATGAAATGTGCAATCTGCCCTTGCAAGAGATGTCAACGGCTCTGAGTCATGGGGGCTGCCGAAGCCATGTCCAGGCCCCTCCTTCCCTTCCACCTTCATGCCATTGCTAGCAAAAGCAGAGAGAGGATTTTAGTTCCTCTCTGGTTTTGTCTGTTTGCCATTCGGTCCCTCCACTCCTTCCAACAAAAGAGGCTTTTGCTGGGGGAAGGAGCTTCTTGCACAGACTAAGGGAGAAAAGATCTTAAAAATGTTCAATTTCCCCACTCTGACACAAATACCACACTTACACCCATGTATATGCACACCAGACTCCAGGATAAAAGCGGCTCTGCCAGTACCTGTAGCACTAGTTAGCAGGATTTTAGTGTAGGCTGTGTTGTTACTGACAATAATGATGCATACTGTAAGCAATAATTTGAATTTTAGTAACTCCGCAGTTGAGCATTCATCCTATCCATTGGTTAGCATGCTATGGGTAAATGTGGAATTGGGTCACACGTCTAAGACATGTCTTGCATTTATGATTTTACTTGCTCCTTAATGCAGGACTTTGGATTTTCTTTTTTATATATATATTTACAGTTTTTATCTACAACAGTAAAAACAAAAAGACAATTCAAGAGCAGCCAAGCACTGTTTGTTTAGATGATGTGGGAATTGGGGTCTGATTTTTGTGCCTTCTGCTTTTCTGCAGGAGGTCGGTTGCCCTCACAACTGTAGACCTGTCTTTTCCTAACTGGAGTTTGGGGGACCTGTTGCCACAGTCTGAAGTGGTGTCATTGGAAAGGTGCAGATGAGGCTTCTGGAGCACTGGGTTCAATGCTCTGCTCTGCCATAGTCCTCCTTTGTGAGTCTGGAATGGTCACTGTTTTACAGTTGCTCATCTGGAAAATGGGAGTTGTGAGGATAAATGTGTTAAAGGTACTGAAGCACTCAGCGTGTTGCAGGGACAAGGCACCTGAGCAAGCCAAGTCATTTTCCTGTTTTGAGAGACTATAAAGACACACTGATGTCAAGCCTTTTTTTTATCCAAAATAGCATTTTTCTGTAGTGAAGGACATTTCTCTCTGTATTGAATCCTGTAAATTGTGTGAGTGAAAATAAGCCCTTTTAAACAGCCTGCCATTTCAGTTTAGAGTGCCAGGCTGTGGAGAATTTACCTAACATATTCTAAAGGTTAATTACCTAGGCTGCCAAAGTGTGTTCTCTTACTTCCCAGTGGAATTTTTATATTTTCATTTCTCAGCCTTGGGAGCTGGTGATCAAACTGATGTTTGATGGCTCTTAGCAACAATGGCATTATATTAGCAGATGTTTGTGCTCTGAAATCTGTTCGGTCTGAGAAGATGTTGGGGTATCCTGCACAATAAAGACTGCGGCCTTTGGCCATCTGCTGTTGTCCCAGTTTCTCTGTGTCTGGGACTGGCATCTCTTTTTAGAGACCTTCTGCCTCTTTGTTGCTCTTCCCCAGCTGTGGCTCTAGTCAGATTCTTGTACAGAGGTAGGGAATGTCTGTCTTGCAGGGTACTTTGTAGTCTTTGTATGAACACTGTAATACGTGGCCAGAAATACTTCATCTCCCAAGATGCGATTTGAAAGTGGTTCTGCTATGTTCTGCAAAATGCTGTAATTTTATCAATTTCCAGTGGTGACATCTTGGAGATGATGGTGTGCTTGGAGAAACACAGATTTTTGGCTGGATTGCTTGCTAAAATACTAAGTAGTATCTGAAGATCACTGTTTCAGAATAATTTTGGATAACTTAATCATTCATGACTTCTGAAAAGGAAACCTAGTGGCAATGGCAGTGGGCTAACTGGACATACTGTCTATCATGGTTGTTGGGTTTTCCTGATTCTTTTGCAGATGTTGGGGAAATGTGGTTTTCACGTGAAAGCTGTAAGTGAAGAAAAGGACCATGGTATCACAGCCAGTTAATGCAGAATTACAAGATGTCTTATTCCAGTGCATTCTGTATTGTCTTTAATTCTTGCTTTTAATACATATGTAATTGCAAATTTAATTCAACATTGAATAATCTGTACTAGTAATTTTTTTTCCCAATTTGCCAGTTAGAATACACCTTCTGTTTTGCTTGTCAATTGAATTTATTTCATAAAAGAATTTATTTTCATAATTATTCAACTTTTTGATTGTAGTGAGATACTGATGTCTGGAAAAGGATGTCGTTTCTTTAGGTTGTCACATTATTTTTAATATCTTTTAATTCTGAACTATTATGATAAATGTGTATTATTGAGAAGTAGCCTTTGCCTCAGTAAGAAGTATATGAAATAACCAAGACAATAAGGCAAGGGAGTCAGGAAGTAGGATACAAAGCCAAAGTAATACTCTAAAAATACTTTCACTGTGGAATGTGTAAAGTAGAAGTATCATTAAAAACTCCAAGCTTGAAATTACTAATGATAAACCTTAAGGAAGTTAATAAATGCTGACAATAGTTCTGCTGTATGGAAGTTACACGCGGATGTTTGTAAGCAGTAACTTGTGCTACTCTAAGATCAGTGCTGGAGACAGATGGTTCTTCTGAGTTACTGTAGAGATTTCTTGGAAATATTTGTAAGTGACCAGAAACGGCTGGTATTTAAAAGAGTGATTTCATGGCTGAGCAGAATTTTTTGGGTGGCTGTTCTTCTGTGGTCATGGAATCATCAGCACCTGCTTCCCCAAACCAGCTGTGGTTACAATCTCTGGCTGTCTTCATTGCAGAAGTGTTTTCAAACTGATTCATCTGGAGCTGTTAGCTGAAAGGCAAAAGCCATTTTTGCACAAAAGTGGGTAGATAAGGTGTTTATTTTTCCCTGTTGTCTGAGTGCTGGTAGTCCTCTAATGATTTCCCACAGTCCTGTTGGGAGCTTGCATAATTGTCTAGGAAAGGAATCCCAGAGCAGCAACAAGGAATATGTGATTTTGGAGGCTGTTAGCAAAATTCCCTTATGACTGCGGTGCCAATGATGACATGGCAACCAGGGCAGGGCATTGCAGTATGGCTCCTCATACCTGAGGCTAGCTTAGGTGTCGCTCACCAAACTTAACTTTGCAGTGAAGACACACCTCTGAGAGAGGCCTCTCAGAATAGTGCCCTCCAGCCTGTGGGCTGCTTCTCATTCCCTCTTGGGCTTTTGGGTGTGAGTACAACAGAGCTCATCGCTGAGGAGCACTAAAAGCTGTGCAAGGCAGAGGGCACAGCCTGGAGAAGCAGTAAGGCTGTTGTCTTTGCTCACCAGACACTCAATGACATGGGCATTTCTGGCTCTCTCCAGCTCAATTGGAGAAGATTTGAGAGAAAACAATGAAAACAGTTGAAGGTGCTTGTGGCTAAAAAGCCCCCGAAGGCCCCAAAAGGCTGTGGCTGTGAAAAGGAGCCTAAAGAAAGTCAAGGAGCCAGTGGCTCCCAAAAGGCTAGTGTGGACACAGCCAGGCTACTGGAAAAACAGCTGAGTTGAAAACGGCAAAGGCTCAGAAAAGCTGATCTGAAGAAGAAATAATGTTACTAGAAGAAATATCGAGTGTTTACATGTTCACATAAAACAAATCTTTCATCTTTACTTATGCTTTCATGCTCTTTCAGCAGGAGGAATCAACAGGCAAAAGGTTCTATTAAAACGGAGCGTTTTGAAGCTGCCTGGCTTTGCAAGGCCTGGACAATGTTGAAATATGCCTGTTTCTCCATCCCAGACTGTGAAGTAGTGCAAGCTTCACTTCTGTTCTCTAGGCACTGGGTGTGTGCTTGCATGCAGAGGCATACTAATGTTTAAAAGCAGTTCACATCTTGTGGGAAGCCTCAGAAAATACTGTCTGACAAAACAGCCCCTGTCTCAGGTGCTCTGCTGCCGGCCATGTTTTATGAAGCTTATCTACTGTAACAGTTCATTTTTTTTATACCTGTTTGCATCTTCCCTCCCTACTTACTGCGGATGGAAATTGGCCTAGCATGAAGGATGACCAACAGCAACAAATACCTTCATAAAAACTACAGCTTTGCACAAGGCATCTATTACACTGCACTGGCTCCTGAAAAAGGCCATTGCTTTACTAAAGAGAAGCTGACCTGTCTGCCAGGACGTGTTGCATTTAAACATTCCTGCTTATGCCAAGAACATGCAGGATTCCTTGCAAAACTGGAAGGTGTAGTTGTCCTGGTAATGTCTTTCATTTGTACCTGTTGGCAAAATCAAGCCAGTTATTCTTTGTAAATTTTGTTAAGCTTTCTGGATTTACAGGACAGATCCAAGAGCAGACGTCTCAAGTGAAATAACCTAGCCATCATGGGAGTGCCTTGGGCAGCAAGGCCTTGTTTCTGTACTGTTGTGCCATGAAAACACAGGGATTGCGGGCACTTGTGGGCACCTGCTGAAGCTGCTGATGCACTCAAGATGTTTATAAGGTTTCTGTCTTACAATTTTCTCCAGTGAATAATAAGGGAAGTTCATGTTGCAGTCTGAGGGAGGCACCTGTGTGCTTTCTCTTGTAGCTAGTCACTCATTTTCACAAACCTTAGAACTGTGCATCTTTCAGACCTCTCCTCCTGTGTTGGATTTTTATATGAAATTAGAGAAGGGATTTAAAAAAGAGGAGATTGATGGGAGGTAGGAGGTAGTGATGGCAGCGATGCATACGGATCCGGGAGCATGGATGAAAATCTTTTCCATGTGACTTTATACCAGCAAAACGTAGTAGGAGACCACAATCTGAAATCCATGCAGGGAGCTGCTCATTTGGATCATTTAGTAATTCATGGCCTTTGCTTTTCATCTGCAGGTTGGATTATTGCTTTAGATGCTGTTAGGAGCTGTACCTCTGCGTCCGGATTACATACCATACTGAGACAGTGTAGAAATCTTAAATTCTGAAGCTTACAAACTCTGAAAACTGGAATTTTGGTGTAAATAAAATGGGGTTACAGAAGATAATGTGCTCCAGCTGTTTGGTTATTGTTTTTCCCAACAGTGCTAGAAGATTTCAGAGGATCTGTGGGAAATTGTATCCTGAGGATTGGTTACTAATGAAAGCACCCTGTAGGGAAGATGGAGCTGAAGTGAATTCTGGCATGTCAGTTCCATTGCTGCCATCTGTGTTTTAAAAATTAGCAACAAAAATACATTTCCTTGGGCTACAGAGTCAAGAAATTAGAACTCCAGTCCTCAGACCACAAAGGTGTAAGTCAAAACAGCCTCTTAAAAATTATTTTTTTTGTTTGTTTGTTTTTGTTAGGATCTCGTCTCTTTAGTTGTGGAGGAAGAATCTCGGCAGTGTGAGAAGAATTCAGGCCTCACCTTTCCAGTTCCTGTCCCTCATCCTGTGATCCTGGAGATTGGCTGTGGCTCTGGAGCAATTGCTCTGAGTCTGTTGCGCAAACTGCCACAGGTGAACTTTTTTCAGTGCTCATGGTATGACAGATGCCTGTGTTACAGGACAATCCCACTCTACTAGTCTTCACTGAGACTTCACAGATAAACTTCTTTGCTTTGATGGGACTTCAGCAGATAAGGTGTCTGATAACCAGGCTCTCTAAGTTCATGCTAGGTAAAAGAGGGATATTTAGCAATTGTTCTCCCCGGCTGTCTGCAGGAGTATTGGAGGCCTAGTCAGAATGAAAGAAGCAAATGTGCTCATTCCTCAGCTGTCACAGCTCACTATTAATCACCTTAGATTGAAGCACTGGTGGGTGTTGGTTTAAGCTAATACCCTGGGCTGTGGGCAAGAGAGACTGAGGCATGGTCATACACTCTATTAGTCAAATTTATGGGGCAGTCATCTCTAAAAATAACCTTGCTGTGAATCAAAAAATCTCGTCCCTCAGGGACTGAAGACTAAATGAATACAGGGAAGGAATTAACCACAGAAGTGTCAGTACTTGGGATCAATATGACAGCCATATGTCACACTGCCACAACTGCCAAACCACTTTTTTGAGGTCCTTTGTTCCCTAATAACAACCCACACCTTTTGAACAGAGTGAAAAGAGCAGGAAGGAGACTGAGATCTGGGTGACCAAAGCCCTTCTTGCCCCTGATTATTGTGGCACGTAATGTGCTTACTGAGATACTGTTGGTAAACAGAAAGAGAAATGAATCCAACATCTCATCACGTGTGGTTAAGGGAAGAATATTCCCCTTTCCTCAGAACTGCAGACCAGCCAGTTCCTTCTCATGAATTAGAATTGCTGTGGCCAGCCTCTCCTCTTGCTGAAGTGTAAGACTTGGTGTGTAAGAATTAGAGGTTGATGCCTGTGTTCCTCCTCCCAGTGACCTGATAAGGTTAATGCTTGAGCTTCATGACTTCAAAGTATAATTACTCTGATTTCCTGAGCTGTACTTCATGCTCTTTTCCTTGCCTGTTAAGTTAAAGAGCTGTGTCAGTCTGTCCTTGTAACTGGTAACAGTCCTTTCCCAGCTGGCTAACACAAATTGCTGTGCCTAGAGAAGTAAGGAGCCTTGACTGATTAGAGTTAGGATTAGCTAAGTGGAGTTTACGGTCTGTGTGATCTCTTTAGTGCTTGAGGCAGAATTTGGCACTAGGGTGCTGAGAAAACAACAGCAACTTTTCACTCATGGACTCAGCTGTGTCCTTCACCTTAAGGGTCAGCTTCGTGTGTGTGGGTGCTAGTCTCAGGCAATGAAACTAATCCTCCTAGGAATGATGGCCAATCACGCCATCGCCTCCAAATACAAAGTAGTTTCTTTAAGCATGCTTTCTCTATGTAAATACTTAGCAACATCTGTGGTTAAAAAACATTAATCAAAGCAAAAACAAGTCAGGCCTTTGCCTGCGCTTTTCCCAAGACTGAATGGAAGGTCAAACAAATCTCTAATTGTGTAGTCCTATCTCTTAATATTACACTGCAGGACTCCCAAATACTTGACACGCAGTCAAGTACCTGCAGTCAATACACACAGTGAATGTGGTGTAAGGACTGCAGTGGAGTAACTAGGCAAAAGGTGTCTGCATAACAGATGGAAAATGCCAGACCCTCTGTCCAAGGGGTTGTGTTAATGCTGGGAGGGATTCTGTCTGCATTAGAGAGGAGAAGCCTATGACATGATGTTCCTTTAACCTGTGTCTGCCCCAGACTAGCCAGAATGTTGAGACTCATACTACTAGGAGCTATGAACGTATCAGGTGATGTAAGTCAGTGTGACTTCATTGCTGTCAGTTGAGTTGGTTTGGTCAGAAGCCTGTCTGTTTTGGTAGGCTGCTGGCAGTGTTGCAGAGTGCCTTCTGTCACGTTAGCAGCCTTACTAGAAGTGATTCGTGATCCCATCGGTGCCCTGAGATGCATTCTTCATGAGCTATTCCTTTTAGGAGCCAAGAGTGAACAGTCAATTGTCAGTTTTTACCTTGCGTGTCCTTTTTGGCAGAGCATGTCTGCTCAGGAACCTTGATGTTGTAATACTTGTTTGGTGGTGTCTTTTTTTTTTTTTTTTTAATGTCTCAGAGCCAGGTGATAGCTATGGATAAAGAGGAGGCTGCTGTGGATCTCACCAGGGAGAATGCACAAAGGTAAAAGCCTGCGTATTACCCATTTTTTGTAAATTGTTGTTTGAGAAAGACCAAGAGTCCTCGATATCTGGACATGTGGTTCATGTTTATCACCACTGGAAACCAGAGAATGTTTAGTTGGTTGGGCTCCTAAAGTGTGTAAGAATTCAGAAGAAAAATGCTTATTATTTACCAGAGTATTTTCTTCTTTGGTTTGTGAATGTGCTTTGCAAAGACAGCAGCCTAAATAAAGCAATAGTACTTACATGCTGACTGTCTTCCAAGGGTTTTCAAAGTGTTTCATGGTGATGACTCTTACCCTGTTCTGTGAACATGGGAAACTCAAGGCAGCGGGTAGTAAGAATGTATATGTCACTTAGGAGGTTAAGGACAACTATAGCCTGAACCTTTCTTCCTCTGGCTCCCTATATCATTATTGCTGTGCTTGTTTCTGTCATTGCTCCTCCAGATATAAGCTTGCACACTCAAATAGCACTTTTACTCTGGTGTGCTAGTGTGGTATCCCTCAGCATCCTCCTTGCAGTCTTGGGTTTGGTGAGAATGATGCTGCTGGGTCTGGTGCTGTTTGGATGACACCTGTGCTGTGGCTGGATGTTCAGAGCCGCTGAATCAAATGTCTTGTGCTGAAGTCAGAAGAGATCTGTATCAGGCTGACCTTGTCCTTCCTAGTGGCTCTGCTTCCGCAGCTGGTTCTTCTTAACTCAGGTTATTCTGGACTGTCACTAACAGAGAGAGCCCCAGAGCGAGAATCTCAGTACGCTTTTGAGTCCAGGATCCCAGTCTCTGTAGACATTGTGAAAAGGTACAGCGCTCCAGTATGTATTCATATCCTCAGTAACTGCTGGGCCCTAGGCATTAATTAGAGCAGTCTCAGAAAAGATTCCTGTTGCTACCTCTTATGGAGTCTAGTACAGCTGTGAGTCTTAAGTGGTCCTCATTAACTGACATTTCTGTCCACGGGGCCCACCTACCCTTTTTTCCCCAAACTGCTGCCAGCATTGGGGCTACAGAGACAGGCTGCTTCTGTCTCTGGCTGCTCTGAGCTGCATCTCTTCAATTCTTGCAACCCAGTCTCAGCTCTTATGTGAGTCTGAAGTGATGTGTAGGAATGAGCACTTCCCAAATTTGTCCCCTCACTATTACCCTTTGCTTCCTAGTCCAGTTATAGGGAATGGGGAGCAGAGACTTCCTTCTGATGTGTCAGTGTCAAACCAAGTTCTGTTGCAATTTTTCATAGACACAATAAAAGCTGGCCAGATCTTTGCCTCCTTGGTAGATTATTGCTCTGGGAAAAATCGTCTTGCTTATTAACATTGCTTGTTGGCTCAGGAGTAGATGAAAGAGTAAAAACGGCGTGCCAGAAAATGTCATATTTCTCCGTGGATATTTTCATTGTGTCCTTCTGATCTTGTCCATGGCATGATGCCCTGTAGCTCTTGGGAGAGAAGCCAGTAGGATAAGCTGTGTTACTGCTTGACTGAAGCCAGCTTGGTTCCTACCTTCTTTTCAGAGCTCCCATATCACAGCTGTGTTCACTAGATGCTTAGGTGAGTCTTGCTCTCACTAAATCAATCCCAGTGCCCAGTGGCCCAGCTGGGCATGCTGCAGAAAGATGTAGGAATCCCTCCCTTTCTTGATGCCTGTGTTTGCTGACAAGGCAGTACCGTAGGTCCTCAGCAAAGGCAAGTAGGACTCGGGTATAAGGCCTTTGTCAGAGCATGCTCTATGAACCCTGTTGGGTAGCCCTGAGGTGTTACAGTGAAGAGCTGGGACGAAGACTCTGCCACTGTGGTGGGAGGAGAGAACATGCTGGGGAAGAGCTGGGCAGTTCTGTTTTGTCTAGACATTGATTGCACTGAGGACAGGAGTTAGGGGACAGTGCAGACTCTCTGCCACAATGTGCTGTTGCTGGTTTGGGAATGCCATCTCCTGTGGGAGGCTTTGAGTCTTTCTCCAACAGCAGATCTCAACCAACCTTGTCTTTCTGACTTTGCAAAGTGCTTCCGTCCTCTGACATGGCTCAAATGTCTTCACAAAAGCCAGAGGCAAAATTGGAGAGAAGAGAGAGGTATTTTGATGGATAGACCATACAGCTGAGGAATTAGAGGTTCTGTTCCTTCCTTGCTGTCTCACGCTCTTTGTCTCTGTGACCTCTCCTGTAGTATCAGGCTGCCACCAAGCACTGAGGCTGCTTTCAGACTGGCCTCTCTTTCCTGTCCCAGGAGCACCAAGGGAGCTTTGCTCGGGATTCCTAAGATTTAGCGGGATCACTGGTCTCAACTATTTTCCCCTGGCAGGGAGCATATTCTGTAGCAAGCTGGAAGCTAGGGACAGATCATGCCAGGTTGTGACAGACTGGAGCACCGTGCAGTGGCAGTCTGGCAGTCTCAAGGCTGTTCTACCTTGGATTAGTGTAGTGAGTCAGAGAGATCAGAATCTTGGCCAAGATTTCTCCCTAAGAAATACTGAGACCTTTATGGACCTGTTTCTTAAAAATAGCAAGCCGGCATGCTTCCTTGCTCGCTTGTGACAGGTAAAGGAGAGGTTTTTGTGTCTTCTAGTGCCTTCAGGGGCTCTGCTGGTGTGAGCACCCTGGGAACGTCTGGGTACAGATGAAAGGCACCGTAATGTGTGTTTCCCACTTAATGTGCACAGAGATGTCAGGGGCAAGAAAGATCATGAGTTAGAAACTAGTATCTGAGAGATCCTAGTGTGTATTTTAAATACATTATACTGTACAGTCTGTGCATGAGCTGTCCCTAAAGGAGTCTTTTTTTTTTTTCCTAGCTCTGTGTCTGGCACAGGGGTTCTGCTGCACTGCATGTGCTGGCCTCCTGGCAGTGTGCCGTAACATCTCATCACCTTAACACTGGCATGTGAGATGAGATCCAAAGATGCCTAGAAAATACACTCAGATGGCAGAACACCGTTAAGATCTAGGTTAGCAAGGAGGCTGGAGAAAGAATATGGCAAACCTGTGAGCATGTTTCCTCCGCTTAAAAGAGCAGGTTTACATATTTGAAGCAGGTGATTTTGTTGTGGGTTTTTTGGGTTTTGCTGTTTTGGGTTTTTGGGGGTTTTTGTTTGTTTGTTTGTTTTTTTCAGGGATGGTGAACTTACCTGGGGGAGGCCTTGGAGATGTAGTTAATATGCAGCAGGGTGGGGGAATACTGCTGCCTGTATGGCAAAGGGTGATACATACAGGTTTTGGGTGCACAGGAGCTGCACCCTGGAGTTACCAGGGTGTGCTCTTTGCTTTGAATTTTGTTCCTTGGGCAAAGAGCACATCCTAAACTTCCTTTGCGGTTTGAGAGGAATCCAGCTGCAGTCAGTGGGGTAGGATATATGTGTATTAGATAAGAGATGTGATATTTAATGATCTGTTTATAGAATGTGCTGTTCATCAGTCGACACAAACATGCCTCCTAATCTTTCTTCTTTCTGTTCTTGCATCTGGAATTTTGCAGGCTGCAACTCCAGGAGAGGATCCACATTCTCCACCATGATGTTTCATACAGTAACTCTTTTCACTGTTATGATCCCCTTTGTCTTTCTCCCTTTTTACTTTGATGGGAGAGGCAGGCATGAGAGACAGGCAAGGGACCCCTTTGGGATGCAGGAGTCGGGAGGGTGTTGAAGTTAACAGAGAAAAAGGTTAGTAAGAAGTGAACCAGTGAAACTTTTCTGTCAGCTGATCATCTGGCCTGGAAATCTCTGAAGGGAAGTCCCTGACTACATGAGAAGGTGAATTGTTCCTGGTTTTAGGTGTCTAAAGGTTGTGTCTGAGCTGGTAGTCCAGGTGCTCTCTGGTGTTACTGATGAGAGGCAAATATATACAGAGTGTAATTCATTCCATGCTGGCATGGATGCTTTAGATAAACACGTATGTGCCTGTCTCTCCATTGATGTTAGAGAGAGCCTGGATATTTAGCTTAGATT
The DNA here is from genome assembly GCA_034782735.1 of Sagittarius serpentarius. NCBI lineage: Eukaryota > Metazoa > Chordata > Aves > Accipitriformes > Sagittariidae > Sagittarius > Sagittarius serpentarius. The sequence continues at coordinate 5,534,665 of JAVKLA010000036.1, read as the reverse complement.
AAATGCGCAGCCTTATTCACCTGAAATTAGGTGAGCTGAACCAGGGAAGGATACCTGTTGTCTTCCTCAGACCCAGCTGAAACCAGTTAAAACTGTCATTTGGTGAGGCTTATCCAGTTAGGTGGACATGTGCTCAGCTGTTTCTTTGCCAGGAGCCTCCAGCATTGTAGATTCATTAGTGCACCTTTCTGACGCTATTGGTTTTGACCCTGTACTGCCTCTTAGGGGTACCTCTGCACAATCTTCTGTCTGCATATCTGAGTTTGTTCTGCCTGTACTCCAAACAGCAGTAAGCCAGCCGGCTCCAGTCCAAAAGCCATGGAGCTGTGTTGGCACTGCACCTGCGTGGGTAAGCCCTGTGCCAAGAGGTTGGCCTGAGGACAGTGCCACACTCACATGGTTACATGATGTCTGATTCAGGGCTGGTATGTGTCAGTCCAAATGGTAGCAGCAGCGTAGCAAGCTGAACTTTGTCTGCAGAAGAGCAAGCGCTTAGATGGTTGATACTGCTGAGAGGGCCTGGCTCTTTTGCTCATTAGAGGTCCTTCTGCAGCTCTGATAAGAGGAAGGCTATGCATTCTGACAGCTAGTCTAAGCTCCCACTTCGGTCTTTGTGGGCCCTTTCAGGTTCCGGTTGTTCCTTTAGATCCAGATGGGCACAGAGCTTGAGAGCATCAAGGTCCTGTGCTTTGTAATGTGTTCTGCTAAGCGGGGCTGTTGATATGAAAAAAATGGTACTTTGCCTGTGCTTAGCTTTGTATCACTCTTGCATTCAAGGTGGGAGCGTGAGCAGGCCAGGCTATCCCAAAAAGAAACAGGATAGAATCTTATTAGAGAAAAGCAGAGCCAAACGCACGTGGGCATGTGTCTGGAGAGACAGCTTCCTGGATAGGATTTTGACGCTGAGCTTATAGGGAAGATTGCTGTGGTTGAGAGCTGGTTGTGGTTCTTTCTCTTCTAGGTTCTGCCAAGCAGCTGCTACTCTGGGGGCCCGTAGACTTCATAGTCAGTAACCCCCCATATGTCTTCCATGAAGACATGGCTTCCTTGGACGCAGAAATCCTCTGGTAATCAGACAGATTTTTTTCTTCTCCTATTGAAACAAGGTTTTCTGTCTGCTTCCTTATACTACATAAAATTGCACAGAAAACATGCAAATGTAGTATACATGTACATAGTGTAGGTGTGTTTGTGGTATATAACAATACAGTGTCACTTTGATATTGCTTACAGGTCTGAAACAATACCAAAGTATTTTAAATATTTATAAAAATGGAAAAAGCACACACTTTGAAATTAACAGTTTTGGATTGGAAACTTGTTTCAGAACACTTTTCCTATTAGACCTTTTTTTTTTTTTTTTGGTAATACGTGGTGTGAGTTTATGAAAGAAAGTACAAGTAATCTGAGCAGCTTTTTGTGATGGAAAAAAAACTTGAGTGGAAATGCTGTGACCCATTCTCATCCCAGTACTTGTCTGAAGCAAACAAACCCCCACAAACACAAATAAGCTCTTTTGGGATGTGGAACTACTTTGTGTGTGCTGGTTCTTCCTCAGAATTGATTGTCATGCGTGTCAGCACAAAGTCCTGCACCCAGCTCTGTACAAGATGTGTGCCAGAGCAGATTCTGAAAGCTGAGCTTTCTACATCCTTACTTGCTCTGCTAGGTTAGAAGGCAGTCCCGCCTGCTTCTTGGGACGGTTGAAATAAAGTGATCCCTTGCTGCACAGCTCATGCTCTCCCTGTCCAGCTAGCACAGAGAACAGATCCACGTGTTGGAACTGTGTGACCCTGGCTGCAGTTGGCTCATAATTTTCAGGAAGCGTTCAGGGGGTGTTTTCTGCTTGTGCTCAACATGGAGTTTCTCAGCCTAGTGGTAGCTGCCTTCTTACTCCCTGTATCTTACACACAAGCTATGAGTCCTGTCACCTGCTATAGGAGTACTAGAGTTCAGGTGTGTAAGGTGCCCCTTTCTCCATGGAGTGTGGCGCAATGCATTCTCAAGGGCATGGCTCATGCCATGTGAATTGCTGTTAATGTCTTCTTATTCCCACACTCCAGCTATGAGGACCTTGATGCACTGGATGGGGGAGATGATGGGATGAGAGTCATCAAAACAATTCTGGCTCTGGCTCCTTCTCTTCTGAAGGATTCTGGGTAAGCAGTGTTCTCTGTTTGAATTTCATGTCTTTTGTTCATTCATTTTTGTAACTTCTGTTTTCATACAGGAAGGTAAAGAGAGAAAATAGTTGCAGAAATATGTGCTCCCCATCTAATAATAGCAGTTTAAAAAACATCAGGTGTATAAGCAAAATTAGCTTGAAATTGGTTAATAAAGGGATATGAGCCTTCCTTGACCAGTGGTAGCGTTTCATAGTCATTATTGAAGTGAGAATCTTTAAAGGTCAAAGCAGCAACAAAAAGAACATGAAAGAGAACAGCAGAGTGGAAAGTAAAAAAAAGGAAGTTTTCTAGGCAGAATAGCTGATTGAAGGAGAAGCAATATAGAACTCTGTGAGAATGGATGTAGATCTCTGCTTCCCTCCCATCCTTTAATTAGGGGAAACTTGTTTATTGTGCCAGGATACAGTGCTGAACATCCCAAGAGAAAGAAGATCAGCTAGGGATAGTTTCTTAAATGTTAAATTTCTCCATGCTTAATACTCAAGACTGATTGTTCCTATTCTCTGTCATGTGGGATCCATTTTGTGATTAAAGATCAACATGCTGATACCCAAAAGTCTGTTGTGCCAGGACATTCACATATCCTGTTGAAAATTCCTGACATTTTACCAGCATAAGAGAGGTCATTGAAAATCTGCTGTTTTGAGAAGAGGAGCAGGAATATTGAGAGGCATACTGCATGCAGAAGAATTCATTCCTCATGCTTTGCATGACCACAAGAGCAGAAGATGCTCCCCAGAACCTCCCAACAACAGAGATTGGTCCCGTGGGGTTGTTTGTTAGGATTGTTTTTTTCCTCCCCTTTTTGCTTGTTTTGTAAGGTGGAGTCCCCATTGAGGAGTGGAAGTTTTTTAAGGTCAGGAATGAGATCCACACCCAGCTTGTAGTTAGTTTGGTGAATTTATAGAGAGTATTCAGTGTGGGACACTTCAGGAATTCTCAGGAGAGCATATGATTGGGGCTTGGCCTCTGTTCTTTGCCTGTTACAGTTGTATCTTGCTGCGCTGTCACAGGCTGTAACCGGTTCCATTGTCTCCACGTGCCTGTAAGCTGGGGTGGTTCTGCCTCATCGCAGGAGTGGAGACTCAAAAATGGGCTGGTTTCATACAGCCTGGCTGCAGCAGGAATCGAAATAGCCCTGCAGTGTCCAGGCCTAATCCTGGTGTACTAACTGAGCTTGTCTGATTAGTTCCCTTATCCCTGCTGCACGCTCCTTTGTGCAGTCCTCTATGTAGGTCTGAATGCTGGTGGTGTTTTCATAACTGATTTATGGAGGTATTTACTGTGGGAAAATGTGTGTACTAACTTGCACTTTATGACTCTCGCCACTGGGACTTAATGTCACCCTGCTTATACAAAAAGGAACTTCGTGCTGCCAGTCCAGTGCTCAGCATTCATGCATTTGCATCATAAAACTTCATTCTGGCCTTAAATCTTTGGGGGCTTCAGAAAGACAGAGCTGGCGGTATCTCTGCATGGGGTTCAAAAGGGATCCTTACATCTCGATACAAGGGTTTAACTGCTTACACAGAGGAGTACCGTGAGAATTCCCCCCAAGATCAACACTTTCTTCCCCTGAAGGAGGCAGTTGAGATCTGCGTCTTAAATGGACAGCTGCGATCTGTTTTAGGATTATTGGATTGCAGTGTGTTTGCTGACCTTCTCATTTCCTGCACTGGAAGGAGTCATCCAGAAAGACAAACCTAAATTTTTGTCAGTTTAGCAACCTAAATGTGTGCATCTCCCCACTTTGTCCTCCCAAATGTGTCATTTCAGGAGCCTGTTTCTAGAAGTTGATCCCAGACACCCAAGTATGGTAGAGAACTGGCTACAGGCACACCCCAACTTACTACTCATCCTCCGTGCTATTCACAAGGACTTCTGTGGCAAGTAAGTCTTTTTTACCTTCAGATTTTTGCTTCAGGTATAGGTCTGTGTCCTTTGTAGATTATGTCCCTGCACCCTGATGTATTGAATGAACTCAGTCAAAGAAAGTCCACAGCTGAAGCCAATCTTTAACAAAATAGGAGTTCCCTTCAAGTATCTAAGCCTTCTCATATCCTGAGATAGCCTGGCATGTGTTTGAGTCAGAAATTCTGATGCAGGTAAGCATTTCTGATGGGGTGACCAGCTCTGGTGAGACCATCACCATTGGAAAATTGCTGCTTTTATAGGATGGAGGTAGAGGCATGCTCTCCCTAGCAAGACTTAAAGCTTTGGTCATTCTTTTTCCCACAGGCCTAGGTTTCTGCACATCCAAAAACAAAGCAGATGACAGCTGTACCAGAAATAACTCTTCTTGCAGTATGCTTTTTGCTGGTGAGCCCTGCTGAACAGCTTGTTGAAAACTCTGTGTGGCAAAAGGAATCTCCACTTCATTCGCCAGTGCATTGAACTCTCCATGCAGTGGCAGACCCCCTCGTTTCCTGATACAGACTTCATCCAGAGATGCAGAACTTCAGCAGAGCATGGAGAAGTGTTTCACCTTCCTTGGGGAACTGCCTGCAACTTTTTAATTTGCTCTGTTAAAGTGACTCATTAATCTCAGGACCCAATACGGAAGAGTTCACAGCTCCAGATACTTCATTAAAAATACAGCTTCTCAACATGTCAGATCACCCATTTGACCTAGAAAGAATTTAACTTCTTTTTTTTTTTTTTTTGGCCTTGAGATAAATTTATATAGAATGTGACCAGATTGGATGGTAGGTCCAAACTCTGGCTCATATTGGCACATGGATTTGCAGGTATGATGGGACATGACTAACCTGCACGTTTCAAATTCAGTTCTGTTCCAGGATTCTGATGCTCTGGAGTAGATCTCCAGCAGCAAAAAGCAGCCTTTGTTTCCCAGTCCTGCTGAGTGACATGTCATTGAAGGATCAGTGCACATGTTACACCATCTGAATCTACAGCACCTGACATGTGGTGCATGCTGCCAGAAACAATCAAAACACTGTAGTAAAGATAGTGCTTCAGATCAGTTTCCTTACAAGAACTGCTGTGCAATTACATTTTCAAACATGCTGGCAGACCTGAATGAACACCTGGCACCCGCACATTGCTTCTGATAGTAATAGAAATGCCTAACTTCCATGTAAAGCATTTAAATGCAAGACTTTACAAAGAAGGCCAGAATCGCTACTCCAGTTTTGCCGATGGAGAGGTTGAAAAACAGGAGGTGAAATGACTTGTACAAAATTTGACAAGCTAAGTTTGGAGTAGGACCAGTCTCTTGACAGCCGTGGGAATAGCAGAGGTCTGTTTCTTTGGGAGGGATGACTCAGAGTAGGGCTGCCTGAAACAACACTGAGAGAAGTCCCTGAAATGGACAGTCAACATCATGACGTTATAAATAATGGCAGGATTAAATTCAAGCTGCTGCAAGTTCCCTTCCTGACCGTAGCTAGCCAGGGAAGGAAGGAAAGAAAGCAAATGAAAGGATCTGGCCTACCAGTCTGAATGGAAGCAGTTGCTGGGCTAGTGGAGGTGAGCACTCAGTAGGGGTTGAAGTGTTTAGACAGTGACCTTTGTAGTCTGTGTGCACTGGCCAGGTGCTGTCAGGCTCTTTGTCCAGGCTGAACTGGGAGTGCATAGCCAGAAAGATTAGGTAGGAGTTGCATCAGCAAACTGCATCAGTTTGGAAGGCTGCAGCAGATCAGAGAGCTTTACGTGAGCGCTAATACATCTAGTCCCTTTCCCCTTTACCTCTCCCACACTCACACTCCCCACTCTTGCATTCACTCTTTAACTCTTGAACGTTGGCCCTGCTTTTCCACAGATACCCAAGCTCTCTGATGTACCAGCCCTTGGGTCTCCAGGTGGATCCTTTCCCCACCCTCTGGGCTTATACAGCTGTGTTCACAGACTGGCCTTTCACCCCGTCTCACCACTCACACTGCGTTTATCCTCCACACCGCTCTGCACACTTCAGTAGTTTGCCGTGTCCCATACATTCTTTACTTGGAAGTTACGAGCCTTGTCTGGACTGCAGTACCTGTCCTGGTTCAACACAGTAGGAGAAATCTAGGGAAGGAGAGAACTGGAAAAGTTTAGGTAAAGTGCACTTGATCCTAAGTTCCAGCACAGCTGATTTTTGGCAGTTTTGCCTGCTAGAGCCATGAGTACAAATTGTAGTCAAAGAGGTATTCTGTTGGTTGGGGGTTTTTTTGTTTGTTTGTTTTATAGTAGTTTAGGGTCTTTTAAGTTCAGTTTGTCAGACTTTTTTTAAAAATTAAATGAGTACACATTTCATCTGGGTGTTAGCAGTGTTTATGTATGACAGCAACACGCACAGCTTACTTCTGCAGGATACTTTAAAAGCTGGGTAGTTTAGTGGCTTATGAGAGTGTTAAGCAGCATCATACTGCATTCTTCAAGGGGTAGGCTGATTCCCTGCAGCAAGCTAGAGTTAGATGTCCATCTGAGAGCGCTGGTGGCTGGGCTGCAGAAAGCAGCATGTCTTCTTGGATGGAGGCATCCATCAATCACTTGTCTGAGCTCGGAGTAGCACACTTTGAGACAGACTCTTGGTCTAATCCAGTAAGACAAGCATTAATTTCCTATATTTATAGCTAAAGCAATAATAAAAATGCCTGCATTTCTGTGGGTTTGCATTGCGTAGTGGTTATATGTCTTGGAAAATCACATGGTGCTGCTGACCTTCTCATAAAGACAAGAATGGAGAAAAATTGTTCTTCCTCCCAGGAGGCTGGATTTATTTGTCAGACTCGCATCTGAGGGAATGTGCTGGTGCAGTACACTGTGTTCTCCAGTGCTTTACGCATATTGGCCCAGGCTCATTTTGGTACGGAAGCAGAGCAAAGCTTTTTGGAGGTGGTGGTTTTAAGGAACCACAGGCACTCCCAGTGCCCTTGCTAAAGCACTGGACCGTGCCTGTGTTGTGTTTGTTGCCTGTGAGCAGGAGGTTAGCAGTACACTGTGCACATGAGCCCTCTGCAGAGGCATAGCTGCTCTCTGAGGCCACCGAAGGCTGACGGTTCAGTCAGCATTTGTGTAATCCAGTATCTGACATCCAGTTAATTTTCTGGGAACTTACTAGGTCTTTGGAATTGTGTCAAAATGGTGATTTGTTTCCTGAAGTGATACTTTCAGAGGGAGGCTTTGCTTTCTTCCAGGACCCTGCAGAGTGTGGTTGTGTGTGTGCACTAACGTTTGCGTTTTGGAGAGTTACCAGGTGTGGAGTATCTACTAGGATAAGGCTGGCCTTCCCTGAGGAGGGGTTGGTAAAAGCTTGGTCTTTGGCAGAGCCCTGCAGATGGTGCTGTGGTCCCAGCTTAGCTGGGTCTGTGCTGGAGAAGTCTTGCCACAGGCCTCCCTGTGTGTGGGGAGCATGGCACGGTGCAGTGTCGTGTGTGG
>JAVKLA010000036.1:5458319-5527000 GCA_034782735.1 Sagittarius serpentarius | reverse complement strand
CCCGGTGACAGAGCTCGGCTCAACAGAGGGCTTCAGTGTAGGTGCAGATGCAAAGCGGGGCTTTAACCTCTATTCCTGTGCCAGTAAAACAGAGCTGCGGTGCAGGGCTCGTGTAGGGCAGCTGGAAGGGGACCTCACAGCTTGTGGTACAGGCCTGGGGTTGTATCTCATGCTGTTAATGGGAGGCTTGAAGCCCCCCTCGGGCTGCATTAGTCCATGGTTTTGGACAATCTCTATTATGCCAGAGGACAGAGATACAGTACCATTTTTGTTCTGGTGTAGTTTCCATCTAAGCACCCTGAGGTGCAAGGACCACCTGTGTTTTCAGTCTTCCACCCAAGATGTGAGGTGAAAGAGACTTTCTCAGGGACCTTAGAGAGTCAAAGAAATGTGTTTATCCTCTCAGCCGAGCCTGTGGTATTGTAGGGATGAGACTCCTTTCCAGGTGAGGAACTGACAGCCATAGAGTGACTGCAGTAGGGTGACACAGGAGATCTCTGGGGACACAGGTGACTTGAATGTGTGTGGATTACTGACCAGTACTCAGTTCCTTGACGCGGGGCCATAGATCAAAATGGGTTGGAAGAGAGCTTGACAGTCATCTAGCTCAATTTCCCTGTCCAAGTAAGAATCAACTTGGCTTACATCATTCCTGACAAATGTTTGCCCAGCTTCCAATGCTGATAAGGACTTTTGCATGCAATCTGTTCTGGTGTTTTGTTGTTCTATCTGCTTGAAAGTTATCCATTGTACCTCGTCTTCCTTGCTGCCATGAAAGCTGAGTACTCCTGTCCTGAGGTGGAGAACAGCTGACTCTCTCCTTAGAGCAGCTTCCCTGTGGTAGTCTATTCCCGTGTTTCCTCACAGTCTTCATTTCTGAGGGAAAGAACACCAACATTGTGTTGTTTCTGTAGGCCGCTTGTACATCCTTTCCTCCCTGCTTGCAAGATGTAAAGGGGGACCAGGTGTGCTGAAGGGGAGTGGGCTTCAGTTGTGTTGCAGGCGATACTTGTGCCTATGGTGACTGGAATAACAGAGCTGCTACAGCTCATTTTATTACAGGGGAGGAGTCGTTTCCCAAGCAGTGAAGACTAAGCCAAGGACTTGCATTAACATTTTGTTTGTCTGGGCAAGTTTTCAGAGGCTGTATTTACGTTTTAATAAACTACCATTTCTACTCCAGGTTGCATCCAGAAGGACAAATATCCAGTGAGAGAAGGCTTCTCTCTCACAGTCAAGAAGATGATGAGATACCAAGACTTTATCCAGTTTCCAGCCTATTTCCTCTTCCATAGATGTTTTGATATGCTTTGAGTTAAGTGCCAGAAGTTTCAGATGTTCCTTCCTGTGGAGTGTCATGACACAGTCCTTCTGTTTCCTGTGCCTGGCAGCTACTTGCAAATCTCAGCATGGTCCATCCAGTCCCTGGTAAATGCAGGAGGCTATTTACCTGCTACCATCCTGCAGCCCTGGGATCATGGCTAAAGTATGCTCTGCGTTCAGCTGTTGCAATTGGGACAGGTAGCAGAAGTTACTGTAGCCTCAAGGATGTTCTGAAATGTGCCCTAGTTGCAGAATCAGACCTGTGCCCAGCTTTCTCCTGCCTTGCAGTTACCTCTTTGGTTGTGCCAGGCAGGCTTAGGCTGACATGCCCGGGGTTCAGAGGCTGCATCTGAACTGTTCCCAAGATTTGCCCTCTGGCTTAGGGTAGTCTTTTGTAAGTGTGCCCGCAAACAGGAGGTGGTGTCTTGCAGGATACTGACCTATGTGACCTCTCTATCCCTGGACTCTTTGGTCTCACCTGTTACTGCCACAATGGGTCTCGCAGAACAGCCTTCTGAGGGTAGAATAAAAGTACAAGCGGTTTGCTAAATTGCCTGCTCATGTTACTTGGGGTTTTTGATTCTCTCCAGAGAGGGTACATAAGGGTTATGTTACCCTCTAGGTAGAAGGAATGGAGCAGACCAAGGAACATGCCAGTAGTAGGAGAAGTGATCGTGCTAACCTATGTGTGTGGTACTGAACTGAATACCATGATGGCTTTCCTTCTGGGCTGGATCCTGGGATCAGGCCTTTGGGGAATATGGTGTGTGCAGATGCACTGGAGTTTTTGCAAAATCAGCTGTTTTTCAAGGGATATGCTCTTGAGCAAACTGTTTCAGATTTTTTTCTTTCATGCCTGAGGAAAGAAATCCACATGCATGTGGATTCCACTGTGGGGACAGAGTGGGTAGGGCTGGCAAAGAAGGGGGAACCTGTTCGCAGCAGTTCCTGCCCACAAGCAAGGCTTGAGTAAGTCCAGCTGTGTCCAAAAGCAGGTGTGACTTGGACTCTGTTCTCCATGTGCTTTTGCTATGTCAGAGGCAAATAAGCTGTCATTCCACTTTGCTCCCTTTGGGAAGTTTAACACTGCATTTGCTAGAAACTTGCCAGTGGTTCTGTCCCTATACTGGAATTCATCAAATCTGGATTCAGATCCCTGCTGTGTGACAAACTGCAGGCCTGACTTTGAGTGTATTATTGCTTACTCTGTTCCCTGCTGTTACGGTTGGAATAATATCCCTTTACTGTCTTACAGACCATTGTAAGAGTACCTCATATGGGGGATGTGGGGTACTCAGTTACTTCAGAAAGGACTGTGACTGTGCTATGGCAATCTCTTCTTCAGTTACATCCAGAAAGAGCAAAGAATGAGCCAGCTTTTATGAAATCCATCTCATCTGCTTGGTGACAGAGTGTACCACCCTGCTGCAGCATGATAAATCAGATGTGCTTTGCTGATTTCCAGTGCAAAACCAAAGGATGTGGGAATAAGCCAAAGTACCAGCACTAGTTTTTTCTGCAGCAAGCGCATCTCTGAGCGTGATGAGAGCATGATGAACAGACAAACCAGCCTGCTACAGAGTGCTGAGAAAGTGCATCCTGTTCACAAAAGCGACTGCTTTTACAGTGCATGAACATCAAATAAGTTGCTATTGCAGACGGGTGAAGAGAAGTGCTACCACATGTTGCGGTCTCCATCATTTGTCTCCTTTATGTGGTTGACGTCAGAACTGTAGCTTTGTTTAAGTGGCAGCTTCTAGCTCTAAAGATCTGCTTCATCTTATCCCTTCACCAGCAAACTTGAATGGTCGTTCTTCTGTATCCTGTGTGCTCATACTAGCATTTTGGGCAGAGTGGGCATCAATATGTCGTTTCAGTTGCAGCTATTCCATCAGTGTTATGATAACCATGGCTACATGAGCAAGGTTAGAAGGCCTTAGAACAACTGCATGTGAACAAACTGCTGCCTGGGGAGGAAGGGGCCTTGTCCCCATTAAATATTTGCTCTGGATTCAGCTTTCTTCAAAGGGCCACAGAAGTAGTCTCAGGCTTCATCCTTTCTTTTGAGACAGCTGGGATGTTCTGAGATCATCCTGTCTGTGGCAGGGAGCATCAGGAGACATTGCAGGGATTCTCAGCTCCCAGGCTGGAATCTGCAGCATGGCAAAGAAGAGTTTGCCATCTAAATATCTGGGGCCAAGAGGTGTGACGAGAAACTGAGGCACAGCAAGGGAAGGGCTGTTGCAGTCACAGGAACAGCTTGAATGCTCTTAATGGCAGTTCTGGCAACCTAGCTCTAGCTGTACTTGTTTCTCCGTTTACTGGTTCTTTAAATAGTATAGCCATCCCAGCTGTCACATGGGAGGGTGATAGTGCCTCAAGAGTAGGAAGTAGTTATTGTTATTCCTTCCTGTTTGCATGAAGGAAGGATGGGAGAGTGACCAGAGAAATACTCAGTTTCGAGAGCCTCAGTCTTGAGATGTCATGAGGGTAGTTTTCACCGTTTGTGTTACTGGCACAGCCATTACTAAACATGGCAGGACCTGGACATATGCAAATAACAGATGTGATGGAGGAGGAAGGGCGTGGTGAAGAAACCATTACATTAAGTTCATCTAGAGAAGACAAGATTCTTGAGGAAGGGTCTGTTAAAATGAAGCTGAAGTTTTAGGAGGGATGGCCTGTGCTGCCTCATTCCTGCTTTGCCACTCTGAAACGATAAGTAGAAGCGTGGGGCTGAGTCTCCATAAAGTACAAGTTGTGTATAGGAGGCAACTGTGAGCGTCTCTGCTTAATGTCTGTACTTCAGAGAGCGAATGGAGACCCTTCTCCAGTGTGGATGGCTTTCTGGTGGACCACAGGCGGTGGGCAAGCAACAGTGGACAGAGCAGAGGACTCTGAGGAGCCTTGTTGATTGAGAGCCGAGCACTGCTCAGAGTGTGTCACAAAGATGCCACTTGCCCAAGTTGCCATAAACACCAGTTGCACGGTTAGGTGTGAGTATATGGGAGGCAGAACTCTGCTCCCATTCTTACATGGGAGATTTTGATTTCCACTTTATGCTAGCTGCCGCCTATAGTTTTAGCTCCCCACCTGCTGCTTCTTCCTTTCTTGATGGTTAGCTTGTCTCCTGTGTTTTGTATATACGCCATAGCATGCACACAGTGGGGCATGCCCATCAGCTTGATAGCACAGTGCAGTGGAATCCTTATCTGGCAGCCAGAGCTGCTGCAAGAGCTGCAGTACCCAGCAGTGCTGGTAGAAGAGTGGCTTCTGCCATCAAAATCCTCACCATTTATCTGAAACGTTCATCCAGGACTGTCTAGAATGTGAACACACTTGCCTGGGTTGTTGAAAAAGGCCATATTGCTCTGCCGCGTACCTGGGAGTGACCTTCTCACCATACCTTTTGACTTCGAGCTTGTTGCTTCTCTGGAGTCCTTCTCTGAGCCTTTGCAGTTCATGGTGTGTTTGTATTGCCATAGTGCTTAGAAGCTCTTCTCGCAGGTTGCTCCCTCTCTCTCTAAGCTTTCAGTACTCTATTCCCCTGCCAATATGTTGTTGTGTAACTCTCCCCCTGCCAATGTTGTGGGCTCGCACGGATAAATTTCTTTATGCTGGATAATTTGGAGTAACCTTGTGACAGAAAAATCCTAATCTAAAAGGCAGTTTAGTTTTGCATTGTCCTTCATGTGATTTTGCTGCTGATGGGGTTTGCTGGCGTGGGAGTCGCAGTGCTGGCATGTGCTCTCTTTGAGAAAAGCAGATTAGGATCATAGTTCGCTCAAACAAGGCTTCTTCATTTAATGTGTACAGGCATCGAGCACTCAGGCTGAAAGTAGATTTTGTACTTTTAACTTCCAGATCAGTGAGTTTTTTGTCTCATTTGTGTGAGCAGACAGTAGCCCTTTGTTCAGCATCACAACTTTTTCCACCTCAGCAACGTGCACGCACATGCGCATGTACACATACACACACACACGTGATGCAGATCCTGAATTGTGCAATAAACTCCAAGGTAGGTTCCATAAGCCCAGCAAATATATCATCTGTTCTGCTTCAGGGCTTGATTATGTGCCCTATTGACCAGCAATAAAGCGAAGAGTATGGAGGGAGGTAGTTATTAATTTATTTTGGGTTTTCCATCCATCATTGCTTGTGTGGGAAAGAAAAGGGACATAAATACTTTGAGAGTGAAAATTTTGTCTTTGGAGAGGTGGCCTTTGTAACTTGTGAAAGCTGGGTAGTTCAATGAAATTAGTCAAGTGTTAAATAAATTAAGCATTTAATTTAGTAATTAAGTAATTTTGTTGCTAAATAGGGCCAGGATTAAGGCCAGGGTAGGCCATAAGCATGAAAGGTCATGAGCACAAAAATTAAAAGGTGAACGCATCTGGGTGAATGCCCTGTAGCCTGTTGTTGGTGTCCTGAACACACAGTAACTGCTTGAAATCCTGTCTTTGCAGCAGCTGGTGCTTGCTGGCACCCTCCTTTGCTAATGCAGAGTCGGGAAAAGCAAGAAGGGAGGCACCATCCTGCTGCTGATGGTGTGCTTTTTCCTGAGCACCCCTCTAGAAGGTGTGGGCACTTGCCAGTAAAGCCTCAAGCATCCTTTTGTGGATAGCGATGCATGTCCCACAGGAGCATGACACTTCTCGCTCTCAAGGTCTGACCTGCTGCTTTTCTGCAGACAGTGGGTGGAAGAGCGAAGGCAACCCCCATTTTCCTTGCTCTTCTAATCTGGCAGTGCCTTAGTCCTCCACCAAAGCCCTTCTCAGCCCTGGAGCGCTCTCACACCCAGCTGTGCCTGACCTCCTGTAACCTTGCTGTTTGTGCTGTGGATCCCTGCAGAATTCCCTCCGTCCTGATCCGCTTGGACTTTGTCCCAAGCAAAAAATCCTGCTTAGGCTTCTCAGAACTAACGCGCATTAGCCTAACTCAGAATTGCCATTTCCTGGGAAGTTCTGACACTGTAAAGCTTGGTTGTTTCGCCCCCACCCCCTGCCTCTTTAGTCAGAATTAAATAATTTATTTTTAAAATTTGCTATGAGGACACTGTGTCCCAGATTTTGAGTTTTAGAAATGTTTTGCTCTGGGATTTCTGAATTTTTGTTTTGAATTATATCCATTTTAACTTGTTGTCCTGCTTATGCTTAGTGCTGATTTGCAAGTAAAGACTAGTAGTAGGTCACAGTATGTATATTATATAAGAAAACAGTAGTTAGTTACCTCTTTCTTTTTTTTTTTTTAAATCGATAAGAGCAGCTGCTGCTTAATATGACTAAAACATCTTATCTTATTCTCTAGAACAACAAGTCCCTTGTTTGCAATGTAATGAAAGTCTGGCACCACCATTACAACACCCAGGAATGCCTTCATCTAGAAAAGCAGATAACATTTTGTTCTGTAGTAAGTAGCGATTCATCTTAATGATCTAAAAAGTAGTAAAATATTTCACTACTTCTGTCATGTTAGGGCAAGATGATAACAATGCATGTGGGATAAAAACCTCTAAGGTAAAATATGTACAATTTGGAAGTTCTGAAATAGAGCTTCTGAACTGCCAGAAACAAAGCTGCTCCAAGTAGCTTTGGCAGGAACTTTTATCAAAATAAATGCTCTTTCAAAAACAAATTAAAAAAAAAAAATCTGTTCTTAAAAGAAGTTCTTCCCAAGAGCGTGTTTTGATGGTGCTTTTCTACTACCTGTCTTTCTGTCCCAGCAAAGGCACTCTGTTCTACTCCTGAGCATTGTGAGTAGAGAAGACTTAGACATTTCTCACTGGGACTTGAACCCAAGTCTCCATGGTCCTAAAAATTCCTTCACTGCACAAGCTGCCCTTCTCTGGCTCCTGCGCTGCTTTTGTACTGCTTGTAACACCTCATGTCAGGTGTGAAATAATTTCCTTACCCTGAGGCAGAAGCATGCTGTTCAAACAGCTGCTGTCTTCCCTGCCCCTCACAGGGGGAAAGGACAGTGTGCTCTCACATTTGGACCTCTTCCATGGAGGCCTCCCTCCACGTGGAGGAAATACCAAACACTGTCATGCCTGTTTCTCTTTTCCAAGGTGTTGCCCAAAGAAGCAACACAAATGAGCTCCAAAAAAAGCCAGGATGGCTTGAGCAGGGAAGATAGCTTGCATGACTGCGAGGTCACAAGATTAATAGAGCCAAAGTTTCCTTTCCTGTCATGCTTTGCATTGAGATTTGATGACTAGTGGGTGGGCCTTTGCTCTTCTTGTGGAGGAAGGTGTTTCTGTGGTTACCTTTCAGCATTCATCACTGCAGACACGAGTGGGAAGCCACAGTTTGGGGAACCAAATTCCAGTGTGGCTCACAGCACAGATGAAGAGTTTATCAGTCTTACATTAAATCCATGCAGCTATTACACCACGTAGTTAAAACAAACTGATGCCGTAGAAGCAGCTTTCTTGTTAGTTTTAAGTAACCATATTCAATTTGGGAATAGCATTGACAGTGGAGGAGCAGATCTGGGCTGTGGCATGGCAAGGACTGCAGTGGCAATGGGATTTATAAGCAGGATGTTTTAATGGGAGTTGGTACACAGTCCAGGCATCAGTAGTTCTAAGACATAAAGTATCCCAGCAGAGAAGCATGAGTTGGCGGCATGCTGCCAAAACTGGTCTGCCCTTAGCAAGGCGTAGCTGCCATGTTCACCCCACTCCACTGATTTAAAGACTTCCTCTTTCTTAATAGTATCAGTGAAAGAAATTCTTACCTAACAGGGAGGGCTAAGCTCTCCAGAAGTCAGAAAGAAAGATGCTGACGGCTTTGTTGCAAATGCAGAGATAAGAAGATGAGTGACAGTTTTTGAGTTAGCGTAGAACAAGCAGATTTCATGAACTGGTTTAGGCTGTGCGACCTTAATGCCATTATTACTGCAAGGATTTGGGAGCAGTGCGTGAGTGAAGACAGGGTATGAAGGCAGTTTCTGGAACCGTGCCACTGAAATAGCACTGGACAAGTTCCCATGGGTGTGCTCCTCTGAATTTTATTTCCACAAGACAACAGATGTCCCCGCTTGCCCCAATTCACAGAATTGGATTGAGAGTTGGAAAATGGAAGGATTCTTTATTCCTCAGGTTAAGATCTGGGTTTAGCTATGTCCAAATTGATTCTTGATGCAAGTACGAAAATGCCTTTGCTTGTTCTTAAATGGTATTTTGTATGCCATTTTTGCCCTGTCCAGGTTTATACTGAAAGTCAGTCTTTGAAAGGCTAGGCAAAAGGCTGTAATCTGGGAGACATCGTAGCTGTGTGTATGACACTAGAAGCTACAGGGAAACCCCAGTGTAATGAAGTCAGCAGGAATTTTGCCCTTGAGCAGGGAGGTGGTGTTTCATTAGCAGGGAAGCCTGAGGAGAACTGGCCCATGTTAGGACAAGGATGTTCCCATTGTTCATGGCAGCAGGGAAAGTTCAGTGGATGTATCCGGCCATTCTGAAGGGGTGGTTTGGCTGCATTTTAGAGCTTGCAGAGTCTAGTTAAGGGCTGTGTACTTCTGAGTAGGACAGAGGTCTAAGATTTGGGGGCCTAAGGGAGGCTCTGTCCTGTCACCACTGACTGAGCCGTAGAAGATCCAGGTTGAAAGCCAGAGAGTCAGTGGTTTTCAGAAGAGCCTACCAATGAGGTAAGGAGGCCCAGGAGGTGCAGGATCAGTGGAGTCTTCTGTGGGAGTTTGCTTGTTTTAAAGTCGAGGAGCGGGGCAGTGCGACTGGTACCTGCAGTGTGTGTGGGAGAGCCTTACAGAAGCGCAGAGAGTGCAGGATGGAGTGCTGGCACCAGCTTCTCAGCCGGCATGGGAATGATGTGTGCGAGGTGCTGGCAGGTGGGAGTAGAGGAGGGAATGAGCTGAGTGCTGAGGCGGCTGCTGGAGGCAGCAGAGGAACTTTGGTAGCGATAGGAACATATGGTGAGAATTGTCAGGGCTGATACAGTTGTAGGATAGTTTCAAGGAGACTGTCCTGCTACAAATAGGGAGGTTTAAAACCAAGATGCAAGAGTGTGCCAAGAACACTGTGTATGGTTCTGTCAGAAAAGTGTACTCACGTAGGAACAGGTGCAGAACAGGGCTGGGAGGATAAGTAAGGGACAGAAAGCTTAGCAGATGAGCGAAAACTAAAAGAGATGAGTTTGTTTTGCCTAGCAAAACAAAGACTGGGAGAGGAATGTGATGTCTCTGTAAACACTTCATTGCTAAGTAAATACTAGAGGGGAAGAAAAGGCCTTTATAATAAAGATCAATGCTGGCAAAAGGACAAATTGGTACAAATTTGCTATTAATAAACTTAGCCTGAAAATTAGATTTTTGACCACTAGAGGAGTGAGATTCTGGAGCAGTCTCTCAAAGGGAGAAATGGAAACCAAAGGAGCTTTGTAAAGAAACCTGAGGAGCCTGCGGTAGCAAAGGGAGAGTAAATTAAATCTCTGACAAAGTCCCATTTTATTTTATGCATGTCAGTGCTATAGACAGCCTGATAGCAATAGTCTAGGCAGGAGGGCAAGTTGCAGTGGAAGGTGGAAGCAGCAGTCAGCAGCTGTAATAGCCAAGTTACAAATCATCTGCAGGAGACGGGGAGTTTGAGGGCAGCTAGGCTGTGCAGATATCCGGCTTTGGCTGTATCTAGTGTTTAAGAACAGAGACTTCACCAAACTGACTAAGTTTAGAGTCTTTACGCAGCATCTTTTAGAACTAAAACTTGCACAGTAGGACTCTCTGCTAAATATTCCCTCTCCACTTCTCAGTTGCTGCCATTTTCTGCTCCGTTCTGGCACAGATCTATGTTGTGGCTGTAGTAGGGTAGCTTTGTCTTTGTGCCCCTAGTTCGTCGTTCGTAAAAGATTAAGGTATGTTTTAGGACATATTTTGAGAATGCCTCCAGTTTTGCTGGAGACTTCCCAAGAGAGCCTTTTGGCGTGAAATTGTAGAAGGAAGGTTAGCAAAGTTTAGCAGAGCTGCCTTTGTCAGAGGAGGTGCTAGGATCCTTTTGCAAACCAGTTGTTGGTTTGCAACAAGCTTGAAGTTGAGTCGGTAGTTTTTGGATTAAGAGAAAATGAAGTAATTTCTTGAAAGTGTTTTGAAAATTACAGTGTTATCCCAGGTCAGAACTGAGGAACGCTCACTTATAGGACAAGCTGAACTTTTCAAGCTAGAAAATGAGAGGAAAATGCAAATAGATAAGCAAAATACCAGCCAGCTAAAACAAGAACTTCAGCCCTTAATGGTGGTACACAGAAAGGTATCCCCAGAAATGGCAGTTCTTTGGGACTGAGATGAAGAACGCAAGAAGCAAGCAATAAATAGAGGCAGCATCTGGACAAAAACATGAGGAATGAAAGAAGGGACAGTAGGGCAGGTAGAGCAAGTATCTTTTTTCAGCTCCTAGTCAGATATGAGCATTCAGGGCAAGGAGAGACTTTACTTCCCATTCCTTCTGGCTGTAGACCTGGAGAGCATTGGAGATGTATGGGACAAAGCCAGAGGAGCATTATTGCCCATCTGAAGAAAAAAAATCTGCTGCTGCTTTGAATTTTGCCACAATATCCATGGTGTAGTTCTGCTGAGTTTGTTTTTCTGTGCAGCATTTTTCTCTTACTAATAGGCTTTACTTATTTGTCCCCCAGCATGATCCTGACTTGTCAGTGAAACTAAGCAGAGCATTGGAAAGTTGCCATTAATTGGTGGAATCAATGCATTGGAGGGATACAGTGAATATAAATATTGCATTTCCCAGAGGAGGCTCTTACCCGATGATGTGAGAATTCATAGGTCTTTCAGAAGTGGCCAGCTTCTCTTGCCTCTGGCTCATTAAAGCATTCTGTCTTTGCATTTCAGTGATCATGGGACCAGTGGGAATTTTGGTAGGAAATCATGAGGGACTGACACCAATGTGATCTAATAGTAGGCAAGCACAACAAGCCTAGTCCTCCTTTGCAGCCCAGCTTAACAGCTACAGTCCTTACGTAGAGGCTTGAGCTCTTAGCTTACTCCTTTTCAGTGTCTTTGGATCATTTGGCCTACTTGGGGAGAAGTTAACTGCCCTGTGCACATGCTGATTTGGTACCTTCTTTTTATATTCTTCCTTTTGTGCACAGAAATGGTGTGATTAAAGCCAGGCCTCAGGGATGCATGACTTGCAGTTGTTACTGACTTTGAGGGATGTTTCTCCACATTTGACCTGATAGGTCAAGAGAGACCAGGATTGAGTCTTGGTCTTACCTGCTATAAATGAAGACAAAATGTTGCTCAAAACTGTATTCTAACATACCCTGTTTGGAAATGAGCGCAATCTTATCCTAACTCTTCCCAGCAGTGTCTTCCAACGTTACAAAAAAAAATTGGATGGTCAGAAAAAGTTACTAGTAGACTGGCACAATAAGCTAAGACTGCTTCATCAGCTGAAGGTTATCAAATTTAAAGGACCTGAATTTGTTAATGGAATAATTCCTGCAACATTACCTCACTCTTCTGAATATTTGGGGTGTTAAATATTCCAGATACAATTGTGATAAGTCTGAATTTGTCTGGTTCCCAGAAGTTAAAAGCTGTGGTTGGATTCTGCGAGACCTAGATCTGTAGTGTGCAGGAAAAAGGGATTTTCTTTCACTTTTCTTTTTCTGCAATAACTGAAAAATGGAGTTAGGGACAAAAGCTTTGTCCTCAGTTATCCAAACAATGCCTGCTCAGATATGGCAAGAATATCTCTGTTCCAGGCTGTCTTAAGATGTTTGCCTGAGCAACATAGAGGCATTTGGAAGAAGCCTACCTACACGCTGACTAGCTCACAGTCTTCTCTCTTGACAAATGAAAGAGGTGAATACAACAAATGTTGCTCACTGAGAAGCTGAAAGGCTCAAGAAACCATAACTAAGATGAATCTATCTCCTTCTGAGGTCTTCCACAAATTCTTTGTACTTTCTGTTGATTTAGCATAGAGGATAGTCTGTATAGGGGATAGCCAAAACAAATTTCTGTATTTCTTTCCATTTGTTTTCCTTTCTTCCTCTGCTACTCCATTCTTTCTCTTCTTTCCCTCACAGCTTAAATGAAACCAAATAACATGCTTGGTAAGTGTTGTATTGTTTTAATTCCTTTTCTTTGTAACTCTATTAGTTAATGTAAGAAACTTTTGCATATCGAGCAGCTATTTTTTATTATATTAGTTCCAGCAAAACAGCAATAACAGGAACAAAGGGTTCAAATCTCATTTGCCTTCCCTTTTTCTTATTGCTGACTCCAAACCGGAGCAGTGGATGTAATTGCAGTGGATGTAAAAGAGGACTGAAAGAATTCTGAAAAATGAGTAGCTGTAAACTTGCAAGTTTTTCCCTAAGGGCATGCTCAGTTTTGAAACCTTCATTTTTGCAAGGTGTTTTAGCTTATAACAATGGGTCCTCAAGAGTTTCTGTATTCCTGTAAATCGTCTTGAGAATCTGTCTCAGCTGTGGATGTTCCAGAATGGCAGTGCCCTCAGAATAATGGAAACGTTTAGAAAATGTTTGCTCTGTCTTTTTACCTTGTGTCACTGCCACGTCTCCTTGCTGTTTGCTGCCTATACAAGTTAGTCACAAAATCACGTTTAGCATGGTGTATGCAACCACAAGGGCTGCCCCTACGGACTTGAGAGCTTGTAAAAGCCAACAGTGGGTGTCAAACCCCACCCTCAATGTGATGGAAAAGCAGACATCTGTGGAGCAACCCAAGCAGACTTCTCCAATAAGAAAAGAAAGTTGAATGGTATTTGCTAGTTAGCAGAGGTGGCTGGGTTGAAAGAAATTACAAGGTGTTTTTTTCTCATCAGAGGGTCCTTTTTCCACATGGAAATGCAGTCCTGCTTATCCTGTCAGAATGACACGCTCAGCACCTCTCTCAAGCTGAGTTTCAGCCTTTCGACTTACTTCAGCCAGTGGTGAGGGTCGTTGCAAAGAGATTCTTCTTGAACCTGTTCAGCTCTTGTGACATTAGCTTCAGTCTGACAATAAGTAATGAAGAGTGGAGTACGTGAATCCCAAAGAGTGTGTTCATAAATTCAGATTGAAGAAACTGGTTGAGTTTGGAGTGTGTTGCACAAGATGCATTGAAAAACCCAGCCATGATTTCCTTGTACTCTGAATGCTCCTATACATGATTGTCAAGATTTTTGCATTAAAAGGGTAAAATTCCTGCACCAAGTAATGACAAGTCTTTATCTTAGAAGTTACATTCCCCTCTTGTGGCTCACTTGGGACATTAGTGCAACTCTGATACAAAGGACACCCCGTCTCCTGTCCTGCCCTCCTACCAGCCATTCCTGTCTCCGCAATTAGCTTGGCAGCTGGGGTCGTTCTTTGTGCCAGTGCAGCATGTTTGCTCGCGCTGAGGTTTCTTGCTGCCATGAAAGAAAAGGTTAAGAACTAAAATGAGCAGTGCCATCATCTGCAAGGCATTAGGAGCCCGGTGCTGCTTCTGTTTTGCAGAATTCCAACACCCGGTGGACTGGACCTTGCCGCCTTCTCTGAAAGACAAACCAGCTCCAGGGAATATATAAATACCCTTCCGTACAGCGGATGGGGAACGTGGCAGGACAGACTTGTCACACCCCTGTGACTTGGTTCAGATTCAAGTGATGTGAGCACGGCATCATATTTTGTACCTTTTTGTCTAGAAATACCTGAGGGGGCAAATCTCAGTCATTTTGGATGCGGAGGGCCTCCCATGCTCAGTTCAATCACTGCTTGTGGTCTCATTGTGAGGATGCAACAGATTGAGAGAAGGAGCAGATGGCATTAGAAGATGGATTAATAAAATGAGAAAGAAGTCTGCAGGCAGCAGGATTACCCCTGTCTTTCCCTTTTCCTGGTGAGGCGTGGTCTTCTGCAGTGTTTGTAATACAGAGCTCAGTGCCTAGCTGAGAAGTATGGTTCAACTACTGAGGTAGATGTAGTTTTTAATGTCCACTTCTTTATCTAGGATGATGGATAATGACACTTCTTTTTAACATCTGAATGCAAGGGAGTCCACATTCTGTGCTGTCTTCTGCCCAAAGGTTAGATTTAAATGTAGCCGAACAGTCAGGGAGGAAGAGGTGTTTGTGTAATGCTGAAGTCTGTGTTTAAGGCAGTAATGCCGGACTCTGGAGACGAAATCCCCTTGAGGAAGCAAACTAACATGATGTAATGCTCTCAGAAAAACCTATACAAATGAGGAACTACACTAGCCTCAGTGTTGTACTTTTCTGTCTGACTTTTCTGTGCTGCTGTTGACCAGGAGGAGCAATGCTAAACAGTCCTTGCAGGTGACGAGGCATTTGCCTTTCATTTCACTGGGTCAGGGTAAGGGATATTATACAGAGACAGGACATCATCTAGTAAAAGTTAAGTTTAGCTGCAAAGATCATGGCATAACGCAGCGATATTGGTGTGAGGTGCTTTTCTTCTAACCTATGAAGGTGCAGTGCTTCTTGTTTTAACCACTTTTCTGAAGTGCTTACACTTTCATCATGCTTGAGCCATTCATATTGACACCTGTTGGAAGTATCTGAAATGCAACCATGCAGACTGACCTGTTACACAACCTTGGTCTACAACACACCTGTAATTTTCTACCTTAAATCCCATTATTACTGTGGGGAGGGGTTAATGCTAGTGTAACTCACGCCAAGTGACTCATGACCTGCCTGCTGCCTGCCCAGCTCTGATAAAATCTCTGCAAAGGGGGTTCAGAGGATCACTTGCTCTGATCATACCAGCTCATGTGGGTGCTTGTCTCCAAACTCTTGTCTCTGCTGGCAGATTTGAAGTTGACAGCTCATGCCAAGCTCGTGGGCTTTTCAGTGACTTTAGCAGAAATGGTGTCCCACAAATGGGGTTCTTTTACCTGGTGTGCGAGCCAATAACACACAAGAGTCAAGGTATTTTCAAACCAATTTCATTGATGCGCGTGAATGGGTACCTGTCTCAAGATAGCACACCCTTGTCTCAAAAATCCTCATAGTGATACATCTAACTAATACATATTCATTGTTATTTTCCTTAATGATTTGTTCTTTCTTCTTTGCCCCTCATGTAAATTAGTGCTGTCTTCTTCCTTCATTGTCTTCTTTTGAGTAGGTGGTGTCATTTGAGTAGGTGGTCAATGAGTCGGTGGTTGTGATCTTCTCCTCTAGGAATTACGTTTTACCTACTTCTTCCCTAATCTTGGTAGTTCCAAGCAGTTCTTCAAGGTTTATTGACCAGGCCACAATCCATTACCTTTTCTGACGTAAACATAAAGCCCCATTGTCTAGTAGTTAGCTTCTAAATCCTAAATCATGTCTAGTTATTGTTTCCCTGTTTTAAATATTAACTGATGGGGGCTGTACACAGGACTTTAGCAGCTCCCTGGTTATTTCAATCATATTATACATACTAATTAATAACAGAAGGATATCCAAGAACTGTATTTATGATGTAACTTACTGTGTCATAGTTTGAGGAACATCAAATAGTGTGGGATTTTTTTTTATTCTCTTTGAAGTGCCAGCAAAAACAATGACCAGATTATTTGAAAATATTCTGGTTCTTGAGCCTGTGTCTGTTGAGTTCTGCCAGTGCTCTGTGCTGCGCTTGGTCCATGTTGGGGATGGATGACCTTTGTGAAGTATTTAACTGATTGGATTGGTAACTGGGGGATATCTGTGACAAATGGCCTTTTTACCTGGCCCATAAGGGCTGCTAAATGCTTGCCCTTCATGCAGGTGTTACTCAGAACCCAGCAGGTGCTAGGTGTAAGTGAGGAGTATGTCTCCTGCATAGAGCACATGGAGCTTCTTGGGCAGAGGTGTGGTTTGCATTTCTTTACATTTCTCTGACAGAGTAAAGGTGTCTCAAAGTAGGCATGAATTAATTTTTCATCTGTTTGATCTCCTTTCCTTGCCCATGGAGTAGTAGAGAGGCACTGTGACATGAGGGTGAAGCAAATTGATCAGTTCTGGTCAGCACGATGGTGGTGATGAGGCTGCAACAGCGTGCTGGCAAAATGGTGCTGTATTAACTTTGTGCTGATTTCTTCCAAATGCTGGCACTGTTTGTTCCCATGCGAGCAAGGAAGGAATAAAGGGACAATTGTTCTTAATATTCATTTTCAGTGTTGCAGTTAATTGTAGAGTTCTCTGAAAAGTGAACATACTCCCTTTCCTAGTGTTCCCCCCTCTGTTAAACTAAGCATAGGTGAAAGCATTGGCTTCCCAGGATAACCATATCAGCACAAGGTCATTTTTGTTTTGTCTCACTGTTCCATGTGTATTAAAAGGAAACAAATCCAGCCTTACTTGTGTGCCTGAAAGATGAGGCTTAAATGTAGTTCTCACTCCTTTCTTCAGAGAGGAGAGTCAGACCAACCCTAACAGCCTTTGAAAACTGAAATGTTTGGGTTTTAATGTATGTAAAAAAGAAAAGGTTTTATGTAGATCTGCACAAGAAATGGAAAAATAACCACAGACCTTAAAAATGCTGGGAGAGAAAATTATTTTTCACAGAATTGAAAACATTTGATTTGATTAAAAAGGCCATTCTTTATGGCAAAGTTCTGATTTAATTTTTTTTACTTGAATTGTTTCCATATTATTGCTTATTTGTGGTTTGAACAGCACATTATGCATTACACTTAATTGTAAGATGTTTATTGCAGCTTAGATCACTCAGAGCTCTGCCTATCTGTATGTAACATCTGTACCTCAGCTTGGTTCAGACTTGCAGCAGGCATTTATGTTTATTTGATAGTGAGATCAACTCTTTATTTTTTGATCTAATAAGAGATATAGAAGAGAAAGGATAGTGTGTAAAATAATAATATGCTCAGTACAGCTTTTATATAACAAAAATTGTACAAGGTATACAGTGATCCAGTTTATAGGGAAGCATGAAAATGGGCTATGCCGAAAGCTTTGGGAAAGGAAAAGTATCGGCAGGGGAAAGTAAATGCTTACCAGGATTGTATGACAAAGTTACAAATTTCACTTCTGTAGCAGTGGAATGACAATATAAACAGCCATTTCTTTTCTTCGAACAGCCTTGCTGGGTTTTAACAGACAAGGATGTTTTGTTTGGAAGGGCAGTCCTAGGTTTCAAATAGTATCTCAGACGTCTGTGATAAAATGAGGACCTCTGAGCTGCTTATTTCCTGTCTTAGTTCAGATTAAATACTGCGGCCCCATAAATGTGGGTAGGCTCAATCCTGGGCTCTGTAAGTGAGCAGTGCTGGGACTTAGTCACAAAAATGTTTATAGTCCTCATATGGTTTGGTGGTGTTTGCGTTTTGTTACTCAAAAGATGCACTGAGATGTAAACCCAGGAGGACTTTACATCACATTTGTTTCCCAAGCAAGTGCTTCTTTGTGCTGCTGTTTTTTCAGTGGTGTTCATGCCTGAAGCACACTAGTGAAACTCTTCCCCAGCGAGTGATCCATCTGTGGCCTGAGCCCTTCCTGTCTTTCTGCTTCTGCATGTACCAGCACCGGCTCTCCGTGTTATTTTCTCACCAGAGGCATCTGTAGATTGACTGTGGCTCTGAGCATTAGAGTCCTGTTTGCAGGGTGTGGATTGAACAGGGAAAGACGGAAAGGCAGAGCAGTCCTGCACAGCGAGGCTTGTTGAACTCTCATACAAATGGGGAAAACTTCTCCTGTCTTTTTTGAGGTTGGTCAGCCTCCGCAACAGTAGACAACAGAGACTCTCTGCGGACTCAGGAAGCTGTGTCATGCACAAAGGCCTTTGTGGTGGCACTAACTGTACCTGCCAGTGGACCGCATGGCTTGTCTCAGTGTGCCAGTGAGTGGGGACCGCAGCTCTGAGCGGGAGGAGTCCATTCTTCACACTGCTTGGGAAGTTGCCAAGTACAGTTTATCCTTTTAGGATTTTGTCAGGCACAGCGGGGACAGGATGAAGTGGAAGAGAAAGTTGGGGGTACAGTTCCAGAAGCATTCCAACTCCTCCTTCACAGCACATCAGGAGGTTCTCAGCTTTGGGGTGGCAGCAGTTCCTGGTTCCCACTGAGTTCCTGCAAGGTGAGGAGCTGCTTGCTCACCCAGGAACAAGTGTTTTCATTGTTTCCACTTTGAGGAAGAAGCAAGAAAAGAGTGTGCTGGATTTCAAAATGGGGCAGTAGCTATTGTTCATATCATACAGCAACCTGCAGTATAAGTCCCCCCTACCTCCCAGTCCAGGGGGATTTATGAGCTCTAGAAGATGCAGAAGCAGGCAGTGAACAAGGAGCTGCTGAAAATGGGCTCAGCTGCTGTGGAGAAAGGAGCAGAAAGAGGGCTAAAAAGATTTGTTTGACTAACAGGCCAGGTAGATCAACCCCTTTGCCTCTGCTCCTTGAAGGGACAGCAGAATAAACTACAAACCTAAGACATGCTGGATCCTCCAGCAGAGCAATCTGGGCACTGACAAATGAGTGTAAGTCAGATTCAAGTGGAATTCAGGTGGAATGTATCTTTCTGTCACCGTTGGCCCTTGAAGAAGCTCCTGTTCTAAGAATTCCAGTTAGATGTCTGCATTTAGCTGCATCAATATAGGCAGCAAGGGCCTATACTAGTCTTGCGCTGAATTAGTTTTTAAAAAAAAAAAAGAAAAAAGTCTGATCTGTTTAGTGACTCAGTTTTTCCTGGAAGAAGATATTCCCAAAGAGTGAGATTACCTATTTTTTGCTTTCTTTAAACCAGTTTCAATGGCGTGAATGGAGCCAAAGCGGTGCACAAGTCTGGGCAGAATCAGCTCGCTGGGGGAAGAGTTTCACTAGTGTGCTATCAGCTGTGAATTTCAGTCAAGGTAAGCCACTCCCCTGCTTTAATATCATTACATGATCAGTGTCGTGCTTTGTGCCCAGTGGTAACAGTGTAAAACCTGCAGTGCTGGGGGAGAGAGAATGACACTCTCACGCCTTTTCTGTTCTGATGGGCCCCACAGGGCTAAGATACCTTGGGGTACTAACCAAATGAAACAGAGTTTGGGGTGAACTCTGGCAGGTGGAAATTGCTGAGACTATTTCTAATGTGATGTGTGGTGGGTACCCATCTCCTGCCCTACACTCTGCCCTCTGAGTTGGGGCTTGCCGGAAGGGGACTCCTAGGAGTGCCTTCAAAATAAGGGAATGGCATGCAAGGAAGGGGGATGCCCAAGGTGCTCCTGTCCCTGTATGCTTTGTGCTAGAGTTATTATCTTTGGCTGTTGTCTCTTGCTTTGTTCTGTGTCTGTATTTTTTATAATGGGTTTAGTGAACATGCTTCCCTCAGAGTTTTTTTCCTGTTGATACGACAATGAAGTAGAGGTGTGGATAAAACACACATGTTCCTTCCAAAGCACTGTTTCTATTCACAGGAGAATTCAAGGCAGCAGCAAAGCATCACAAAACCCACAAGATACTGGTGCTATGTTATAATATCAGTTCAACAGCAGTTGTTGGTTGTGTTCAGTTGGCTGAGGAGCCAGGAGTTAGCAACAAGGGGTAAAAGCCAATCTGACTGAAGGCTAGTTTTTTTAAACAAAAATTTAAGAGCACTTATATGTGATTGGCTGGGATTTTTTTGGCGGGAAAAAAAATCGATTTACATTTAATAAATCTGCTTCCTCTTCCAGTTTCTCAAAAAGCTCTTAATTTTTAACAAGTTCTGTATGTACACGTGTAGGTAAAAAATGAAAGCTTAATGTTCGTTTGAGGATGGAGTTTATATATTTAAGCTGTAATACCCGTGGGTATCTGGTAAACAGTGATGGAAATACCTCATGAACAAAAGTTCGTGGGAAGAACTTTAAGAAGTAGCTGCAGCTCTCAAGACTGCAGAGCTCCATGTGAACAGGATGGATCAATGTGTCAAGCTGAAGAAATGGGCCTTTTGGCTTTAGCCTGACTTCTCAGGATTGGTTAGTGAATGCTGCTTTAAGAAAGTCAGTTAGCATTTCAGTGTTAAAACTTATTTCACTTAACACTGCGTTATTTTAAATGAAAAAAAGGACTGTAGCTGTCATAGCTGAAAGCTGAAAGTACAGCTACAGCAGAAGTAAGTAGTCACATACCCTAAAGGCTACATGCTGTGGCTCAATAAGCTCCCACAAAACCCATCTTTTCTCATAAATGGCTTTTTCTTCCCTGGCTTCTCCTTCCTGAAAGCCTGGATAAGTAGGAGACTGTGCAGCACATCTCAAAGTTCATCAGACCCAGTTAGAAGAGAACAAGACAGGCTCCAGAAAGAAGGACAAATGCTCTTTGGTTTCCTCAAAGAGCTTTCCCATTATGGCAAGCATTCTCACACCACCTCCTCCTCCGAGTTCCCTCTGCACAGAAGGGGACCTAACAAAGCTTTGAAACTAATTGCCTTTCTCCTGGATGAAGGGGCAGAGTGCTGATCTAGAAAAACTTATCCACAAAGACTGCTTTTTACTCTGGGCAACAGCACAGAATCCCCTGATCACTGTTAGTGTTTCATTCGTGGAGACCTCTGTGGTCTATAACTAAGTCGTGGTAGGTGAGGGGAAAGGGAAGATGCCTTGTCATTTTGTGGTGAATCTGACCAGTGGTGAAAAGAGCCCTTCACGTCTTACGGAGTGACAGCACTGCAAGTAAGGACATATCACAGGTAATGTGTCAGCCAGCTGACCTGACCTAAGTGGTGGCTGCTTGCTAAACCTAGGCTGTCATCAGAGACTCAGAGATGAGAGATGTTGGGTTTTTTAAGGCTTTGGGGCAGACTTGTCTTGTCTCAGGTACGAGAGGTTAAATGAGACCCAAATGACATAAGCATTCGTCATGGTGTTTTTGTTGCATAGGTGGATGTTTTCAGTAGATAGGAACAGCCCTGAGTACTATTGTTTCTGTTCATATGTAGCTAGAAGAGCACGTAGCTGTCTTCATAGACACTGGTATTGGCACAGTTACCCAGCTCCAAGTCACTCTGCTGCAAAGCATTGAATATGGGACCGTAGACTGAAATCACTCTGAAACTGAAGCCAGCACAAAATAAGTGCTGCTTGTTAAGCAGTGCGTCATGGAGAGAACATCTGGCAAGTTTCTCAGAACTCATATTGGCCTAAGTGGTATCAAAGAGGAATTCAGTCTGTGGTTGTAACCTGTGCCAGGGGTTCCCAGATTTGTGTTCCTCTAATGCACAGGCAGCAGCAATAGCAACCATAGGTATTAGCAACAACTGTCATTATCAGTACTGGAGTCAAGGGCAGATCGTGAGACAGTGGCTGCTGGAAATGAGCTGTTTCATGCATGTAGGAACGTGTGCCTCTAGTTTCCTGTTTGCATCTTCCCGTCATACACTTTTCTAATCCTTAAGCTACCACATTCCTTCCCAGGGGGACCCACCGTCCCTGTCCTGAGTCAAGACCCACACTGCACCCTTTCATTTACCAAACCCTGTCTCCATCAGCTTTTACTCTGCTCATGGAGATGTTTGCCCTGTGACCTGGGCAGTTCCTCCTCCAGTGATTCCACTACCACAGCTTAGGAACCACTGGCGTATGTGTTCATAAACGTATCGAGATGATCTATTTACCTTCCACTTTGGAAGAGTACTTCTTTCCCTGCAACAAGTGGATCCAGCTGAGAGATGTTTCTCTGTGGGTTTTACACAGAGCCATGGAGGTAAGATTAACTTAGGAGGCCAGTCCATTGCTGAGAGACACTAAACACTGAGTGCCAGAAATGCATCCCTTGTAAACTGCATTGTGTTAGTAATTAATTAAATGAATTGCTGAAGTATCAACACAGTGCAGGTTTGGGTGAAGTATAATCTGTGAGTGGAAAAGACAGTGGTGAGTGAAAAAATCTGCAAAATAAATTAAGTCACATTGCCCTTTCCTGATTTTCTAGGGCTGTTTACTTCATTAACAGCTTTATGAGGTCTATATAGGTGAGCTGACTCCAGCACAGAATTGAAATAAAAACAGTGGATAGGCACTAATGCTCTAATGCAAAGGTCATAACAGCTTTTTGAGTTTGCCTGTATTCAACCGATTTAAAGATTGCAGTGAAGGCAACTTAAATACCTTCATAAAATACAATCAATTACATTTAGTAAAGCGTGAAAGAATTACAGAAAATAAGGCAGGGAAGTCCGTCTGTCTTGTCCCAGGGCAAGACTAGATCTTTCCAGATAATCCCTATCAGATCTCTGACCTCTTAACAGCTGCTGCTGCATAGTCTCAAGGACAGCTAAGTTTGAGTGAAGAACCACACATTGCAAAGGAGGCTCCTCAAAAAAACCACCTGCAGCTTCAAAATACCACAGGGTGAACATCTCAGGTGTTTTGTGGTAAAGTAAACCTTATTTACTCTTCATAAAGCTACTCGTGGGGTACTATGCTTAGTAGATCCTTGCTTCCAAAGGTAGAGTAGTGCAATATTCTTCTTTTTTTTTTTTTTTTTTTTTTTTTTGTCCTTTTAAGGGTACCTTTGACAAGGTAGGCAACCAAGCCAGAGAACAGTGATGTTCTAGTAACTTGTGTGGGTAAATGACATCCCAAAAGAACTTTAAGATTTGGTAGGAAGCTAATGGATGACTGCAGGGCATACATTCTGTAGGGTGTACTTTGCATGTGAGTGAACGTGTACAGCATCCACAGAACATACCTGCGTGAACTATGTGTAGAGAGGACTGGATGCTTTATCTTCTGCTGTAATTAATACTGGACTTAGTGCAGGGAATTAAAACCCCAAAGGAAAGTCTTACCTCTTGGCATCCGTGGTTTTGATAGTTTAGAGTCAGACTACAGTGTCACCAAACGTGGGTTTATTTCTCCGCTTAGTTCTTCAGTAAAAAACTGTTGACAACCAGACATATCAGGATGGTAGCAGATTTACTCAGTTTAGAACAGTTCTGCATTTGTGTAGTATAGGATGGAGCTGAAGAGGTTTTAAAAGAAATGCGATTGTGTAGTATGTTAATTTGGGATTAGTGACTTTGCTATTTCTCTAACTCAAATTTATCTATCATTGAAAAGATAAAGTTTCAATTTTGTTTGATGCTATATTATTGCATGGATTTTCTGTGATTGTAGTGTACCATTTGGAAATCACTTAAGGAAGCTAGAAGGTCATAAGGGAGCCCTTGGATGTCCTCCCTGCTGGTAGGCTGCTCTCCATATCCAGGAGTAAACACCAGTTTGGCTTTCAAGAACTGTGATTAAAGAGTTGTCCTGGTTTGTAGCAGTACTTTCTCTTTACAGATGCGAAAAGCCCATTTGCAAATGCAGCATTTTATGCCAGTATATGTCTCCTGTTTTGCAGCCTAACTAATTGCAGAACCAGTGTGTCAGAACTCATATGGACAAAGACCTGAGTAACCTGGTCTAACTTGGAGGTTATCCCTGCTTTGAGCTAAATTGATGGACCAGAGGAAACTCAGAGATCCCTTCCAACTTCAACTATATTATGACAGACATACTGAACTGGTCTGGTGCTTGTTGTAGCACTTGCTTCTTAGGGGCTGGTCATGTAGTGAGAAGGCTGAGAGCCTTTGTTTAGCCACTGACAACTGTCTTTACCTTTAAGTCTGAATCTTCTGCGTGGTAGTTCTCAGCGAATGGGTGTATTCTGTGATCTTTGGTATATTCTTCAGGATCTGTCTTTGGGTATTCTTGTGCAAAAAATGACAAGATAAGAGAGAGGGGGCTAGGGAAAGCAGAAGAGTCAAAGTCCCCGCACAAGACAAGACTTCAAAAGAACTTCTTCCTTAATTCTACATAATGGATTTTTGTCTGTTAATTTGTTTTTTACTTGCCTTTGAAGTCTTGGGCACTGTCAGATGTGGGTAAGGATTTGGCTGGATCGTAGCATTGATCCTGTTTGGCAGTCTTGGGGGGCAATTTTGAAGCTACCCTGATTTTTGTCGTTAGTTCTGAACACACCAAGTACCTGGACTTCTTTAAGGTCAAACCACTAATTTGTCTAGTGAGATTCCAAACCCAGTTTTTTTTCTACTTACTTCTACCCTTCTCCAAGATGAGAAAATGCAGTTCTTCAAAGAAGAACTTTGAAGAATCATTTCCTGCTCTGACCTAGGAATATTAGCAAGAGACGTAGGCAAGTATCTGTTTGGGTTGGGGCCAGAAGTGTTCCCACAGTGAGATTTAGTGAAAACCCCAGTTTCTTGGGCCGAAGCGTTGATGGGCCTGGCTTCAGCCTGCTGGAAGTATCTTGCGCAGTTGGGGCTGGCCACTCAGAGGGGGTTTGTCTTTGGCTTTGCCCAGGATGGTTCAGTGAAAGTGACAGGAAGGAG
The DNA here is from genome assembly GCA_034782735.1 of Sagittarius serpentarius. NCBI lineage: Eukaryota > Metazoa > Chordata > Aves > Accipitriformes > Sagittariidae > Sagittarius > Sagittarius serpentarius. The sequence continues at coordinate 5,502,417 of JAVKLA010000036.1, read as the reverse complement.
CAGTTTGACCAAATGCTTAATCGAATGCTGAAAGCAACAATTTCTTGTTGGGTGGGGTGAGAGATCTGTGGTCCTAGAAGTTAAAAGCTTCATCTGACCCTTTCCTATTCTTATTTTTCTTCTCTGGGTTCCACCTAGGAGGGTTCTGCCCCAAAAGAGAGACCCAGTGAGATATTTCTACTCCTTTCCCTGAGGATCTCTTCCCTTGCCTTTCCTTTTGTCCTTGCTGGAGTCCCCTAGAGCCAGTGGTGTCTCAATCCCCAGCTGCCAGCCTGCATCATGATCAGCACTGTGCAGAATTCAGGCTCTTACTTTGTCCCTCTCTGCTGTTCTCCAGCCATGATATTTTTCTTCCCTTTTGTTGACACCCATTTTGGGAGCACGTTAAGGTCTAACTCTAAGCCAAGCATCCAGTCAAAGCAGCGGGAGGATGCTCTGCGTGCCAAGGAGGGCAGAAATGTTCTCACTTGGTGGTTGGGGGGTGGAGGTACATGTTAGTCCCTGCTGCCACAGTGACTCAGTGGCTGTTGTGCAACTGGAGTTCAAGAATCTGCATCCAGCAAAGATAAGTGCGTGATGGTTATGCAAATCAGCAGGCACAGCCTCTCAGAGTGGAAGGATTTATGTGCTGCATGGCATTCAAGAAATTATTGAATAGTGTTTTAACAGACCCAGCACATCTGGGAGCAAAAGTTTTCAGAACTGGGTTGGAAGTTGGTGGTATCTGCATGACTGTGACCTTGTTAAAGATAAATCTAAATAAAAAGACTTCTCTGACTGATAATGTAATATATAATTTACCCAAAGTTAAAAGACTTTTTGAGTTAAACTTGAGGAGTGTTTTATAGGAAAAAAAAAAGTTAGAATTAGGTATTCTTTAAGAGCAGTGCATTATATGGCAAAGAACTGTGATTCTGCTCTCAGGAAAGAGACATCTTCTTAAAAGCTGATCATTGTTCAGTGGTGAAGACAGCATTGGGAACAAAAAAGTAAAAGCAGTGTGGAAGGGGAGGGAGAGTGGGGTGCAGTTAATATAAATTAGAAATGAAGTGCAGAAAACTGGAAATGAAAAGGAAAATGTAAAATTATCCTTGGCTGCTATCTTCAAGGATGATATAGAATTTAAACATTCTGCTTGAAACAGAAGAAGAATTGTGTAAGGCCTCTTTGAAATGGAAATGGTGCGATTATTAATGATGATGAAAATAAGTAGAAGCATTTAGTAAGTAATTCTGATCTGTGTTTGGATGACAGCAGAATAATATGCTAGAATCACAGGAGGATAATGAATTAATTTCTAAATTATTAGGCCTCAAGAAAAAAGTATTATAAAACACTGACTAGTAATAAGCATTTTAGAAACTACATGTTAAGATAACTTGCAGGCAAGAGCCCCAGTGGAGGTGCTAAGAAGATAGGTGGTTTGCAGATGGCAATTTTTAATACTGGGGAAATCCAGGACGCTGTATTTTTGGCTGGGGTTTCAATATGCCAAAAGGGAAACTGGATTAGTCAAGCAAAAGAGTCATGTGGGGAGTTTAGAGTGAAGGACTTCTACCCCGGCTCCTTCTTTCTCTGTGGGTTTAGGGACAAGCCCTGGGGGACATGATCCCTTTGTCTACCTGCTGGATTTAAGGCCTCTCCTGACTCTTAAGGAACAGAATGATACTTCAGCTTCTTTAGGAATAGGTCGTTCAGAGCCATTGAATCAAAAAAAGGCAGGCTCTGGGTCAAAAAAGGCCACAAAGTGCTGCTGGTTTGAGAGGAAAGTGAGCTGGCTGAGATTCGAAGCCATCAAGCCACCAAAGCAATATTAATTTTGGATTGTCAGTGGGAGGTGGTAGCATGCTGGTTATTCTTGGATATTCTGTCCACCGATGAGTTAAGCTCCTGCTTACTTACAAATTAATTTCCTTTGGAAATGTTCTGAATGATGATGCGGATGCTAAAACGGTAATTTCTCTTGTGATGGGCTAGAAAGGGAGCATGGAGTCTGGACAGCTTTGAGCCTCCCTGCTAAAGAAAAGATGTGCTCGCTGTTGAGCTTTTGTGTTTGCCTTGACACTGTCCAGCTGCAGGGCTTGGAAGCTCTGTAGAGAGCATGCCTGTGAGCTGAGGGAATTTTCCCACCTTTGCACCTGCTCCAAAAAAGGATTTATATGATTAACTACAGGAAGGTCTTTCTACGTGCTGGCTGTGTCTCCACTGGGGCACTAACAGGGGCTTGGTCGCTATGGGCTCAAGGCCTGGATGAGAAGCGAAAGCCCAGACTGCTCCTATGTAACGAATTGGAGCATAAAAGTGTGAGATGTTGCCCAAGGGAGCTCTTCAAAGATACAGGAAAGACATGCCTGAGTGCCACTTACCAGCCAGCGCCTTTGAGCTCCTTGCTGCAAAAGGATGCTGCAGTAAGGAAAAGCCTGTTCAAAGGAACAGCATGCCTTTGCGGAGAAAAAGAAGGCAAGGGTAAGGGTGAAGCATTAAACTAGTTCACATGCTGATTCTGCTTTGAATTGTATGATAAAAGATATTTATTGTCTACATGTCTGCACAGTCCCCCACCTTTCAGCTTTGCATCACAGCTTCTCGTTTACCCTCCATTACAGCTCTGCTGTCCTAAGCTTGAATGTGTTCACCACAATGGCAGAGATGGTAATTCCACCTCTATCTCCTTAATATTGTCTTGATAGGAAGGTGACTTGGCTTTTCTTAAAACACTGGAGTGTGTTTCCCTGAATTGCATTTGGCATGTATTTTTCAAATGTACTTACGTCTCCAGTGAGCGTTTTGTAATTTAAGAGCAAATGATTTCTTCTGGGTTTTCTTCTAGGAAATGCTAGTATCTGTGAATATCAGAGAGGTTTTTGTGTTGTTAGGTTAACTCAGAGGTTAGGGCAGTCAGTCTCTGCACTCTCACACTCTGCAGTTTGTACCTGATATTACTCGTCACCATCCATTACGAATAAGATTCTCGGCCTAATCTTTTGTTCCTGCTATCAAGGTGGTATCTTTAATGATGATGTGAAAGCACTATTAATTATTAGATGAATGGAAGGAATGGAACTAGAAGTGGAATTAAAAATGGAATTATTAATATTTATGGAAGCTTAATTATGCTATAATGCTTTGTAGACTTGCACTGAAAAAGATCCGCAACATACAAGAATCTTTCCCTGATACGGCTTTACATAATCAATTTCTTAGTATCTGGATCTTTGAGTGAGTGATTTTCAGGTTCAGCTTTAGAGCCCAGCGCTGCTTTTCCACTGCAGGGTGACGGCAGGGAGGCGAGCTTGCTGGGCCCTTCCTTCTCATCTGTCTTGCCTCAGGGTGAACCAAAGGCACAACGGCTGATTTTAAGTTTATGCTATTGTTGTCTGGTTCCCATATCTCTCCTTACTTTCTCACTTTCCCTGCTCTCTCCTCACCTTCTGCCTCCCACAATAGCAGGGGGTGGGAATGCAGGATATGAAACCAGTGCAGGGGAACTCTTAATCTTTCTACCTCGTCTGTCTTGATCCAGCAGAGATCCCACATGACGCAGGAAAAATTTGCCAAGAGAAGTCCGTAGCTTCTACACGTGGGAAGTAAATTCAATCCTAAAACTTCTTTGGCAAAAGCTGTTTGGAGGACGTTTCTAGGGGCATGCTCTGCACATGACAGGCTGTTCCATCCGTCTGCAGAACAGTTGCAGACGGTGTGAGCAGAAATGATGGGGAGGTACGACTGACCTCTTCAAGGGTATTGCCAAAGCTAGAAAATAAAGCTCTGAAATGTATTTTAAAAGACCTTCCTCTGACTTAGCTCTGCATCGACGTCTTTGCATGTCCTAACTGGCACTGTGAGATGTGTGGTGCTCATACTGTAGAAATACATAAAAATGAAGCTCCCTTTCATTCACTGTCAGCTGCAAGCTTTGACAGTTTCTGAAGCATTTCAACACTTCTTAAATGACTATGTTTCTGCTTACAGAATATTTTCTCTGTCTTACTCTTCTGGTAGTTGTTAGGTTAGAACGCGAAGAGGAGATTTTCCTAATAGTAATATGAAAACTGGTGACAGAAAAAAGATTTTTCAAATGTAATTCTCCTATTTAGCCCCCCAATATAAATTAGAAGATTAAGAAGAAAAGGTCAGAAAATGGAGTCTTCTAGTTTATCTTGTAAGACCTATTAATAGTGAATTTGAATGAATGCCGTGCCGCAGGCTTCTGCCTTCTTTCCTTGCTTTGTTGTTAAGTGCTTCTGCAGTATGATTGCTGCCTGGTTTATGCATTTTGCAGTTTGTACACTGGATTTGTCTTTCAGTCACTCCTTTCTATACCTGTTGCTGTTCACAGAAGTCCCTACAGAAACAGATTAGCGTTATTGCAGAGGTACCTCAGACCTGTCGTTTCCTTCATCCATTAAGGATGAGGGTCTGAGGACATTCTTATTATACAGTGAATCGCAGACCGTAAGAGTTGCATCTGCTCGGTAATTCCTTGTACATGGGCTGCGCACTCTGAAATGTTTCATGCGGTCCATGGCCTGGGTCGCTGCAAAGCCACATTTAATTTAAACAAGGGTACATTCAGCTGACCAGAATGTATGTTTGGAGTTTAAACTCTTGGTGGTTTCCTCCTGCCTCCATGGGGCTGATTACCACACATTCCTTTCTTTTAATTTCAGCCCTCTGCAGTTCTAGGAAAAGGTCCTTGATTAAGTACTGAGAAACCAGTCTATTTGCGGGTCTAATTTTGTTGCTTCAATTACATTACTGTATGCTAAATATAGAAAGGCACCGAGCAAATCCCAGTTCCTGGACTGAACAGGGTGTTCAAGAGCACTGTTCAAATTTAAACGGTGTGGCTTGGGCCTCTGTTTAATTCTAGCTAATGAACCAGTTTCTCACAGAGTGTAAATCAGTACATCTACAATGATTTATAGGCAAGTAGCTGGGTCATCACAGTTTTGGACAGCTAAAACCAAGCCTAGTGCCCAGCTCTTTGCTTCCTGTTTCTAATTGAAGGTAGCAGAGACAAATGGTGTGTCATGCTGGTGGAGTTTAGAAATCCTGGAGGGACAGCAGAGTGCTTCAATCTCTTAGCTGGTGTCTGAGAACCTCGAAATCAGCAAGTGGAAAATGTTCAACAACCTGTAAACTGGTCTAGTGGTTTGCTGCTGACTCTACATTCTTTCATGCTGAAATCCATGAAAGGTAACGATGAAGTCTTCTTGTCTGCTAAACGTGTGCGTATGGCCTTGCCATTGCAGGAAACTTGAGACTCCTGTGTAACCGTGCAGATTTACATTTTCCTTCTGTCCAGCAGGTGAAAAAAAACACCCCACAGACAGAAAACCACAGCATTTTAAGTGCATGGAACACTTGTAATAGGTGAGAGACTGATTGCGCTGGAGACAGACGTCTTATCTGCTGAACAGCTACTGTATATCTCAGGGAACAGCTTCCCCTGCAATGCCTCTGTGGCAGCGTGCCCTGGCCATGTCCTGGGGTGACCAGCTGTTAGTCTGAGCTGCTGCGTGACCCATTCATTCCAGGGCCCGTTGGCCAAGACACCTGACAAGGGAGCCAGTTTGCTGGGTGCTCAGTTGGGGCCCACCAACACATATGTCACAGGCTTTCTTTTATTTTTCTGCAGGGTCAGACTTCAGTCTGTATAAAAGTTGGTGCGAATTCTCATCCAGCTGCACTGCTGACTGCAAGCGCTGCAGCAGGATTTCTCCCTCTGTTCACAGCTCAGTACTGCTGCCTTGTATTTCAAGGGCAGCTTATGGGGGACCATGAAACAAACTCAGCCTGATTCCTGTTTTCCTTTTCTGTGTGCCTCGAGGCTATCCTCACATTTCTCGCAGCTGGTGACTGCTCTATTTCCCTGAATCTCATTCAGAGCACTGTACCTACAAGCCAGATACTTATCATCTCTAAAAGATGCTTGTTTCCACAGAAGAATAGCAATGAGGTTACTGTCTGCTCCCTTCACAGTCAGCCAGGCTGGGAGAAGTCCAAATATCCAGTCGTTCCTTGGAATTCGTATTGCATGAAGATAAAGCAGCCAAAAATAGTTTCCATGAGCTGGATGGTTCTATAGCTTTCTGTGTTTAACAGGAAAATGTTAAGAAGTACAGTAGGTCATGCATTAAACTGAGCAAAATCATGAGGCATGTGGGAGCTCACAGAGATGAGCTTATCGTGTATTTATTTGATTAACTGAACCTCTCTCTGCTTGAGAATTGCCTGCAGTTTTCTTGCATTGCTCTTAACATTTATTTGATAAAAGGAAAAACCAACCCAGCTGTACTGTGAGGAATTAGAGATGCTGAAAGAGGCTTTTGGGGAGGGGAGGAGGGAGAGAGGAGAGTTTGCACAGCTCTGCCAGAGCCTTATTTTTTCCTGCCTTCCAAGAACAGGGCTGTGTTCCATCCCCTGCTGCCCCCTCAGCTGGTGCTGGGAAGAGCAGCTGAGTTTAGCTCACTGTTCCTGGAAGTCACTGAGACAACCAGCATCGAGAAAGCAGCATTTTCTGTAGCAGACTCTGCTTGAATGGAAAAGATGAACTGATCTTCATCTCTCTTGTTCCCTAGCCTGGATTAACCCTCACTGCACCAAGAGAGGCCACAGAGGCTACAAAATGTGCTCTTTTAGAAAGGGACAAAGGCTTTCTTCATTCACTGGGGCCATGTGTCTGGAAGCCAGTCTGAAATACAGTGTCACATCGTTGGCCAGATGTATCCTTGATATAACTCAGGTTCCCTACATTTATGCTAGGACCACCTTTTATTTTTTTAACTTGCCTATCAGAATTGGAGCAGGAGCAGCTGTTCTGTCAGGCAGACTGCTCCAGTGGCCGCGTCATGCCTGGGCTCTGCGCTTCAGTAAGGAAAGTGCCTTCGGGAGTACAAGGAACTTCTCAGCCACAGACTCCCCCAAAATTGTCCTGGTTAAGGTATACCTTGAGGGGGTACTTACAGCATGGTGCTGTGTGCTGATGCACAAAATGTTTGATAAAGTGCTTTTAGAGCCATATAAAGACTATGCATGCCATAGGGTAAATCCCAGTCAGTTAAATGAAATTACTTATACGAGGCTCTGCATTTTTTTATGGATAGGGAGGAGGAGTTTATAGTTTATAATCTTGTAATTTGGGTTCTGTTTCTTGCTGCATGGTTAGGGCCAAGCACTGTTCTCCGGAGCCTCAGTTTCCCCTGAGTAGTATAGGATGTACTGATGCTGTGGTTCAGCTGGGGTTCATGGGGTTCATTAATGCCTGTGGGGTCCCCAGGCAGACATATCTCTGGAAACAAAAACTGTTACTGGATCATTGGAAATGCCCTGGCTCATGTGCTTCTTTCTTCAGGCTGACTCAAAGCTTGTTATTCCACAGCTGTGACTGTCACAGCCATAGCCCCAGTGCCAAATTTAGCTGTCTGATAGCTGTGATGAATCTGATGAGATCCAGAAAACAGCTTAAGGTGACCAGAACATAGCAGATGTAGGCATTTCTGTTGCTATTTCCATGGATGCAATCAGTTGAAGATGAGTAGTCCGAAGGTTTTTCTCTTTCAATGTTTTTGGCTTTTATTTAGGAGAGAAAGAAAATCCCTTCCTTTCCCTCTGTGCCTAGACTTGGCTTAGACTTCTGACTTGACACAGGTCATCAGGTTGATTTTGGTCTGCCTGAGGGCTTTACTTTCTCAGTCGAGCTCTGATGAGCGCTGGCCCCTGATTTCACCTCTTCAGTGCATTAATCCGGGAAAGAAAACAAACCTACTGTGAACACTAGCATAGGCATCTGTCAAAGTACACATAAAGGAGAGAATGAGAAGGGGTTGGGGTAACCTGGGATGTCCAATTCACCGTTTCTAAGCTGGCACTGGTAGTTGCATGTAAATGAGATGACTTTTTGAGATTATGTTTGTGCCTGTGCAGGGTTCGTGGAAGTGACTGGTATTTTGCCTGGCATGGGGAGTGAAGGAAGAAGGGCTGAAGCACTGGGATCTTACGAGTCTCTGCTTTGCCCCATCCTCTCCCCTAAAGGAATTTACTGTAGTTCAAGTTTTAGGCTTCATAGTCAGCAACCTGTAGTATTGCAAGGCAGAGAAGAGGCTGTGGTGTGTGAGTCCTGTCTGAGAGTATGGCCTCTTGGGAGGGAACCGAGTGAACAATCCTATCTCCTGCCTTCCCCCTGCCACTGCCGTGGGAGCACTGCGGTTTGGTTAGTTGCCTGGATAAACAGCAGTGGGGAGATTTTTCTACTCGAGCACTTATTCTGGGGAAGTGTAATGGCACAGTGCTGGAGGCTGCCCGCTGCCTCCGATGTCTGCAGAGGTGCTGAAGGCGCTGTCGCTGGCAGTTCCCTGCGTACGTTGCTCAGCCCTTCTGTTGCGTGTGGTCTCGTTTTGGTTTGTGCAAGTTCTTGCTATAGCGTGGGAAGCTGCCAGAGCAGTGATGTTCATACTGCTGCTGAGCCTGTAAAAGTTTCTTTGTTCAGCTGCCTCAGTTCTTGGAATTTATCGAGGCCAGGCAGGATCTTGAAAAACAGTAACTAGAAAAATAAACTCTTCCACCTGATGTTTTCCTATTAGCACAGATTCAAAGGGAAAAATAGAGCCGCTGCAAAAGAGTGCAGGCATCCTGTGTGGTGAGGAGGTGTCAGCAGCTGAGTCAGGCTCACAAGATATCATTTAAACAAAAATCCATGAGTACCTGCTCGGCTGGACACAGCTTCATCCCTGTGCTGTGCCCGCAAGGTGGATGTGTGTTTGCAGGGGGCTGAATAACTAACACATGCTTATAAAGCATGATACCGATAGTTTTGGTCCTTGCACTGTGGCCTTACAAATACCACCTACAGGAACAAAATATAGTTGTCCTATTTCTGAGTAACAGACTGGTCACAGTGAAGTAAGGAATTACAGTATAGGGTCTCATTGAACCCATGGCAACAATCACAGATTTCCAACAAATTGGTTTTCCAGCAGCCTTGAATTTTCATGGGTTAGGAATAAGAATTTCCTTTGATTTGGGTTTTATGGTAAAAATGTTACTTTTTTGTTACCAGAAGTTGTAGGGTGGGTTGCCTGCTGCCCTGTGCGCAGTTCCTATACACAACTCTTCTTCCCAGGCTTGCTATAGCCCTGGGACGTTAGGTCATATGAGCAGTGACCTTTGTCCTCAAAATACCAGGCTTGAAACTTAAAGTGCTCGTTATTATTTCCATTACAGAACCATTCAGCATTTTGCAGTCTGGGATGCATTTAATGTTACAGACATATACTGTCCAGCAGCCAACGCCCAGGAAGCTCACATTCGATATCAGCGAGGCAAAAAAAGGGAGAAAAGGGACCCAGAGCCCAAGGACACACAGTGGTTTGTCTCAGGATAGCTGACAGCTCAGGGCAGAAATGGAAATAGGCTTTAGGTCTTCTGAGTCTCAGGCAGCATCTTCGCTGCCCCTCAGCTGGGAGTAAAAGTCTCTGCAACTGATGATTTGATCACTTCTGTCTCCTGACTCAAACATAAATAGCATAACAAATTTTCAGTTGAAAGACCGTATGGTATTTTTTAGTGCCATATTGTGCATGGTTAGGACTCTGAAACCGTGCTTGAAATACAGTTTAGATCTACTTCAGATGGACAGAGTGTCTGTGCAGCTGCAGCCCCAGAGCGTACCTGTGTGTTAGAGCATGAAGCTCTCCTGGGAAGCACAAAACTGTCCCTTCTGAAAAATGATACTTCTTGAGAGTGAATTTTCTGTATAACCAGGCCTGGATTTCCCTAAATTGTGCTGTGTTCGTGATTGTTTAGTGGATTTAGACACTGGTGAGTGGGGACAGGAACGGGCCTTTTCTGACTCCATGCGTAGCAGCAGCGTGTGCTCTGATGTGCATGCCATGCACAGCGTGCCAGCCATGTCCGTGCTGGGACAGTGAGCGCTTCCTTCTCTCGTCGTTCATATTCAATGGCTTGTTTGCAAAAGCAATTTTATAGGCATGGTTTTGTCTCTGGGGAGCAGAGGGTTGGAGTTTGGAAGTTCAGCTGGCATCAAGCTCCCCAAGGTGCCTGGGAGCTTTACTTGTACAGCAGAAATTTCCAGAAGCTTACTCATGTCCTGAGAGCCTTTTGCACCAGGTGCTGTGCTGACACAGGCAAAGGGCTGAGCTTGTGAGTGCTAACGCTGCTCATGTCTGAATTCATGGTGAGGAAACAAGGACAATCCTGTATGATTGAAAAAGGGTGGGGTTTGTATCTTGTTCCACCCCACTGCTTTAGGGCTCTGGTTGTTTCTCAGGAATGGCCCTTACACAGATGAACAGAGACCCAGAAGTGCAAACTCTGGCTCTGGTGTGTACTGAGAACTCAAAATGGATCGCGGCCTCTTGCCTCAGTGTAATGTTTCTTTGCTCTCTCAATCCCAGGGCCATTTTGTTTTCACTGTACCTTCCTCATCACTCCTAAGTGACTCTCCGTCCTCTCTGCCCTCCTCGCTTCCCTTGCTTGGCCTACACTCTTGGCTTCTTTCCTCCTGGTATCTCATGTACCTCTCTCCCCAACTGTCCTCTCACCAGTCCTGACCACACAGACTGTCTCTTCCCCTCCTATTGCCACCACATTTGTCCTCCTTTCTCAAATTCGCTCTTTCTTAAATTCTCCCCTCTGCTTTATAGCTGGTTCCTCTGTGGCTTTCAAGTACTTATGTCCCTACACTCTCTGTGAAATAAGAACAAATAGACTAAACAAGAGGTTTGCCAGGTCTTTGCTGTGCTCTTGATAAATTCAGTGCTTCTGTAGCTACTCATTCTTCTGACAGTGCAGGCAGGGAGCCCAGCATCCCCCTCCCACGCGATGAGCTCACAGGGAGCTGTCACAGTTTATTCTAAGAAATCAGCTAATGTACAGTACTCGGCAGAGGCACCCCTCCCCTGGGAGGATCAGCAGAATTAGGATGTGCAGCAAGTTGTCTTGGGGATTACACAATCTTATCACCTCCTCCAGGGCGCCGGGGAGCAGCAAGCACCGAGCACCGTGTGCTCTGAGTCACACTTCCCCCTGCGACGTGGTACAGGTTTCCTGACTCACTTCCTCCCAGTACTTCTGTTTCCTTAGGTCTCAACACCAACATCACAAGCAAAAAACAATGTGACAGAGACAGGAAAGTCAAGGCAGCCATGGCCTCCAAGCCATGGTAGAACCTGCCCCACGCTCCTTGTCTGTTCCGACTTTGGGTGGGAAGCCAGTCCTGCTCAGCAGGCAGTGCACAAAAGAGCCACTTACTGCTCAGTGCTGGGGAAGCAGTAAGGGTTTTACTTGGCTTGCTGACACAGCTAGGACCTAGCTGAACATTTTCAATTATGTGGCTGGTTTGTAATTTTTAACTTGGAAACACCCCATCATATATCTACAAATTAAATACACGTAAGTGGTCACCCTTCTGTGATAGGCATCTTATTCCTATATCATCTGAGTCTGGAATGGAGAGAAGGGGCAGGAGCTGGGAGTGGGCAAAGCTGCTGTGGTACAAATCCTGCCCCGGGAGCCAGCTGGTTGCTAAAAGCAGATCTTCTAGGCAATGATGGTGGGCTTGCCTTGCTGCTGGCTCTTTGAGAGCTGGCACCAGCCTAAGCTATCGCCAGCATCAGAGGGATGCTCCGGTAGTTGTTACCTGTCTACATGCTTACTGTTTTTCTTCAAGCCTTTGGCTCTGGATTCTTAATTCCCTCTCGTGATGGGATAGTCTGTGATTTTCTTTTCTTTTTTTTTTTTTTTTTTTTAAAAAAAGATGATTCTCAGCCCTCATAGTGACAGGGACAACTTGGAAAATATGACTCTCTAAAGGATCAACAGTCTGAAGGCCAATAACCAGCCACATGCAGCCATTCCACTCTGACACCCCTACTACTAGCATTTCAGTCTATTGATTTCTTGAGACCTAACTCCTGGGTTCAAAGCGCTTGGAATAAGCCTCGTGTTGCTCGCTCACCTACTTTGGTGGAGCGGGAGGGGAGTTCTGAGTTTCTGGAATAGCTGTCTCTTCAATACCTGGAAATATTCCTTCTGCATCACAGCCTAGTTTTAGAGTGTGCCATGTGACATAAATTAAGTTCAAGTTGCTAGTCATCCCCAGGGCTCAATTTTGTCAAGCCTTTATATTAGAGAAAGGATCTGTATGAGACGTAAAAGGTCCTGCTTATCTCCACAGTGACCTGACTGGCAGTGTGCGTTTCCAGGACACGTTGATAGAAAGTCAGAGCCCGGTTTGGTGTAGCACTCCCATGCAGAGCTCCAGATCAGACCGTAGCAGCTGTCGGACTTCCTGACATCTGCCCCCGATACCACCCATGTGTGCTTTGAAATCGGTAATATAGTCATCCTGCTGGCCTGGTAGCTTGTGTCTCCCTGCTGTTAGAGGACAAGCGAAAATGAACAGGCCTTTCCATTTTGTTTAGTATGACTTCTCTGAAAACACTAGAAGGAGCTTAAAAGAGAGTAAATGTGACACCCGGTTCCTGTGTTTATTTGTGTGCTTGTAGTTTGGCTGAAAGACAGGAGAGGGAAGTGTGACTGTATGAGACTCCGCTTGGGAGTCCTCCCTCCTACCCAGGATGTGCGTTGTTGAATGAAGATTTACTCACACTAGTTAGTGAATAAGTTGTCTCAGGGAAGTGGGTGTGGGTTAGTTCTTTGGGAAGTTTGGCTTTCTGTACAGGTCAGTAGGACAGCATGGGATGACCAGGCTCCGTTGAGATGCAGGCAACTTGCATTCTGCCTCACAAATTAACACTTTACAAGGGATGAAACACTTTGGCCTGTATTGAGCATATAGTTCTCTGTTACTCTGACAGCAGAGATGATAGGAAGGTCTCTTCTTCTTCTTTCTTTCCTTTTTTTCTTTTTTTTTTCCACTAGCAGGAGCATACGCTGCTCATCTTGTTAGCTACTAATAGCCTAGGAATGCTGCATCCCAGAAGTGATGGCCCTATGCCTTAGCCAGGAGGTAACAGTCACGTTTTTCCACTTGGTTACACGTATACAAAGCCAGCGATAGTACTGCAAGAATCACAAAGTCAAGTACTAGTTTGAGAGTCTTACAAGAAGGAACGATACCAAATGTTCCCCAGCTTTGAGCTTTCAGAAGGGGAAAAAAGGAGAGCCTGCAGCACACCTATGTTTGGACAACAGGAGTAAGAGCCTTGGCCTCTGCTTTGGGCAGAGGGAGGTGGTTTGGGGAGTCCCAGCGGCAAGGGAATAGGAGGGCCCTGTTGTGGAATATCCCAGAGAGTGGCAGGTTTGTTGCTGTTGAAAGGAGGGATTACAGATGTGGTCAGATCTTAACTCTGAGCATGTGAGAAGACTGGCATCTCCTCTTGGAAATACGTAGCTGGTTACTGTGCCCGTTTTTGTGTCTATTATGTGACTGCGTTTTTCCATTTCTTTTTGCCCCGTGTTTACTGACTTACAGTCTTTGGCCTTTAAACAAAAAAGCGATAGGATATAATAGTGTTGAATTTATATTAGGAGTGACGTAATCTTACTGTGAGTGCTGTCACTGTGTCTTAAAAGGCCTCTTTAGCAGGAGAAGCCTGACCTAACGCAGCTAGTTCTACTGCAGGCCCCTCTTCCCCTGCACTCCCACAGGGGTAGCTTGTGTTTTGGGGCAGGCACTCAGGCGGATGTGAAGGGCAAGGAATGGCTTGTATGTCCCCAAGTCATTGTGATTAGCGGAGGAGAGGCTGCTCTGCCAACTTTGGAAAACAACCAGTTTGGCTCTAGCTGTCCCAAGTTCAGAGAGGTGGAAGGATTTTGTAATAGCACCTGGTCTCATTCTCCCTTCCCCCTCCGATATCCCTGAGTACTATCCTGGAACACTGGGAGTTTATTCCCTGTCTCTGCAAGGATTTTCTCCTAATATATCTGATAGTTAAAGAAGTAATTTTACAGTCTTGTCTTATGCTTATGGAAAGAGTCCTTGCTTGGCAGCTCTTGCAATCTAAATAATGCAAGATAAAACCACAGCAGATAAAACACAGGGCACGAGTCGAAGGAAAGGTCAGCAAGAGGACAATTTAGAAGTAAAACAATTTAGACATACTGAACTAATTTTTTTTTCCACTGGAAAGGTTGAAATTAGTAATGTGGGGAGAGGACTTTCCTTGGAGGCTTGTGTCGAGTTTGCAGATTTGGTCAGAATAGAGCCCTTTGCCCAGCTGCTTCCATGCTTCGGTCTGCTAAACCTGCAAAAGGGGAAAGTCTGCGCAGCAAACAAAAGGCAGCTTTGACGTCAAGACCTGGGACCGTTGCCCTGACACTGGGAGGTGGAGCACAGAAAGGAATCCGCAGCTACTGGGCTCTGGACTGGAGAGCACTTTGGCAGAGGGACAGCTACTACCCCTTCTTTCCAGGAATAATATTGTTTATTTCTATCTCTCTCTCTCTGGCTAAAGTTACCCTAGTCAGATTTCTCTTCACCTGTCTGCCGTAAAGTCATCAGAGCCCAGGAAAAATCTAATCTGCCGACTCCCCATTCTCCATACCCTCTTCCCCGAAGAGCTACATTGCGTATTTGTTTTGTTTCTTTGCTTTGATGAGTTCATGACCACAACTTTCTCTTACTGAAGCTTTTGCTGGTACAATTTAATAAACACATATGCATGCAATTTGCTATGTTTGTGTGGCTGCATGCGTGTGTGTAGATGTTCAGGTAAATATCATTCCTGCCTGCTAAGGAGGAATGGTCGCTGCGGCTGTGTGTATGTACATAGAATTCACTGTGTTAACAGCAGCGGATGTTTCTGGTTTGCGCAAATGGCTCTGTCCTGTGGACAAAAGCTTTGTTCTGGGAAGTTTCAAAATGTTGCAATGCAATGCGGTAACAACCTGAAGTTCAGTGGATTTGTTACATGCTTTTGATTGGCTCTGGATTTGTTAAAAAAAGCACTATTTTTACATCAGTTTCAGGTTGCCAGCCTTTCCTGGGCAGACCTTACAAACTGTTGAGTCATGGACCAAACCTTTAGTAAACTGTCCCGTATTTTCTGTTTTATTCATCTTTCCTAGCTCTGCAGTTCAGGTCAGTGCATATTTGCCCCCTGTGCGCTTAGGAACACTGTGCAGCCTTTGCAAGTTCAGGAGCTGAATCCCAGCCTCTGGACAGGATGGCAGAGGCACTCTCAGGTGTCGCTCTCTTTGGCTGTATATGGTCCAGGAGGAAATGCAGGGGAACTTTATGACCAGCTTTGCAAAGCTTCACTCAGTAAATCAAATGCAAGTTTGTCCGAGAGTCCAATGAGTTGTAATCCCTGATCACTTGTTCTTTAGGCTGACTGCAGGGAGCAATCTGTAAGTAAGTATTCCCAACACTGCACAAGACAATACAGCTATTCAGACTGTTACAGTTACAGACTTTTTCACCAGCTCTTATTTAACCCTTCTGAGATTTAAGATCGTGAAAGTGCATTGCCACTGTTTTTACATATGCATACGATATGAGTGAGAGGTATTGAAAATAAGTCTACGAGATATTAATGATGTAAGAATTTACAGCTCTTTTTGGTTTTGAGATTTTTGAGTTAAATTCACCCCTTTAAAATATGTAAGTTCATTTTTTCCATTCATGGTCAGTTACTCAAGATTGTCTCTGGTGAGATCTGAGTTGCTTTGTTATGCTGGCGGTCGGTCATTTGCTTCTTCCCACTTCAAGTGTTAAAATCATGGAGATTATCTGTGTTAAAAAAAAAAAAAAGTTTAAACTGAGAGTTCAGCAGCTCCTCAAATGGGAAGATTTAAAAGGGGTTGTTTTTTCCTTCTAGTTCCTAGTACAAGCCTGTTGCTCTCATCTTACCACACACACTTGAGGATCTGCAAGTTTTCAGGCTTGGTTCGGAGCTGTCTCTGTTTCTGTCTGTACTTCCCTAATCTGAATTCCTCACTGTGTATGTGTTGTAAGAGTTTCTTTGTGTGTCATTCTACATGGAAGCCAGATCCTAAGAAACAGTAAAAAGCTTCTTTTTAAAAAATTAGTTTCCTCTTACAATCTCTTGCCCCTGCTGTATGATCGAGTGGTTGGCAGATGAGTGGTTCTGCTCTTGTCTTGTCTGATTTCCTGGAAGAGCCTGGCTGCTGGCTGAAGCGAATGCAGGAAGGATGGGAGGGACTGCCTTGTAAAAAAGCTGGTGACAGATGAGCGTTAATGGAGAAGAAAGAGTTTTTGGATCTAGTTTAATTTCTCAAGACTTCCTAAGAAAAGGAGGAGGATGAACACAGCTCTCCAATGCTATGCTGTTCCAGCTGCCTTCTGCCCTTCCAGATAGGCGCTAGCTCAATGTTTCCACATTGAGCAACACCGAAGATGCTCCAGTCTGGACCTAAAGCATCCTAACACTTTTCCACTGCATTTTAATTAGAGCTAATATTACGTTGTTACTTAGAGCCTTTGTTGTGTCTTTAGACAGCATTGTGAGAAGAGAAGGTGCCACCCAGATATTTCAGCAGGGGAGGAAGGAAAGGTGGGGTGTTTGGAGACACAGGAGAGGACTTGAACGATGAGCACACAGGCTGGGTGCTTCTGATAAACTGACTGGCAGTGAAGTAATTAGCACTGGCACGCTGCCGTCACTGAGTATTGATGCAATTTGCTTGGACCAGGCTTTCAAGGTTTCTTTCCCAAGTCTTGGTCCTAGCAGCCCCACTGGTGAACTGCAGGTTGTCACAGTAGAGGGAAAACTGGTGTGATAAATTGTATGGCTGCCCAGCTATGATAGTTGTAGCTGGGGGATGAAAACAGGCAAATGGAGGATTTCTGAGTACTGATAAAGGCAAATCCTGGCAATCAAAACCCTGTTTAGAAACCAGCTCTGTGGGAAATGGCTTTTCATTTTATGCTAGCTGGGCAGATGTACTTGCTGGTGTTGTGTGTAGAATTAAGCCCTGAGAGACGAGCCTGTGACATGAGTGGTTTGCTGGAAAAATGCACTAGTTACCTTAGTGGTGGCTGAAGAAGTTAACTGAGAAATGGGCTATGTGTGTTTGGACAGATTTTCAGTTAGTTTTGTGCTCAGACTCTGAGAACCCAGAAGAAATAGGGAGGTGCACAGAGAACAGCAAGAAAGGGAAAGACGCTTTTCGCTGGGATTTTTTGTTTGTTTGTTTGTTTTTTTAACTATGCAGTCATATGAGGTCAGGCAAATGACTGACTGCATTTGCAGTGGCTGTTCCTTTTAGTTTAGAATGTGTTTGTGCATTTATGTTGGGACCAGAAGAAAACAGGGGCAAATAATTGGGGTAAGTAAAGGATTTTGGAAGTCCTCTGTGGAAAATGGGTAAGATGGGGAGGGTACGTGTGATAATTTACAAGCTGAGGGAATCTGTGGTCTAGAAATCAACTGAGGAGCTACTTTCTTTTTAAAAGAAAGAGTGGAAACAATGCAGGGAGTGAAAAGGGTAAAACCAGCAACTGTGAAAGAAGAGAGTGAGTGGAATATGGCCCGAATAAAACAGGGGGAAAGAAAGCAGCAACACTGTGTGAATTGGTATGGTTTTTACATTTGGTTCTGTATTTTATTGAATTTCCATGGCACCAGCTAATGCCGGACTGCTTACTCATTTCTGTGCTTTACATTGTGTGTAAATGTGCAGGAACTTCTTTGAAAACTGCGGGGCGTACAGTACAACCAGAGTCGCTTTGACGTCAGTGAGTGTTCACAGCATCTTGCCGTCCTTGGTAGGGCTACAGAGGGCTGGTTGCGATGCAGGCAGCTCCGTCCTCTGTGCTGGGGGCCGGTTCTTCACTGGCTCATCAGGAATTCCGGGGTTAGTTCCTAAAGCCTATTGCAGACCTGCTCCTCTCTCCTAGGTGCTTTCTTTCTTACAGCTCCATCACATGGGATGGTGTGTGAGGCAGGTGTCTGATGCTGTAGCAATAATGACTGAGTCTAATCACCATCTTGAGGATTTGGTATTATTTATAGTTTATGCAGTTAGGCCTTGATGGCTGCAGAAACAGTACTTCCAGAACAAAGAAGTAAGGAAGGAATGTCTTATTCAGCTGATCAGCTGTTCTCTGAGAAGAGGTGGAAGCTCTGTGGTCCTGTCACAGGCAAGACAAAGCAGTGGCACAATTGAAGTTGTGGAGAGGGAATTAAGGGCAACCATTTCTCAGACTTGAGTATGTCTGCATGTGCAAATTGGCAGCAGTGATGGCACACTGTATTAAGAGGTCAATACATGAAGGAAGGGTTATGTACTCCGTTTGTGCAGTTTTGCATCGCCTGGAGGGTGGGATCACATCTATTTTGTTTTTCTTACATTTTGCTGCTGGGATTCAAAGCTTCACTGTTTTGGCTAGCAGAATCGGAGTGAAGAGTGAGGATAAAAAATAGCTGTTTTTCTAAATAGAAAGAAAAAATGGTTTTCTTGGGGTGCTTCCTGCATCTTTCTTCTCTCATATCAGTAAAATCACCCAACCTGCTTTGCCTGAGTGAGAGTTACTTTAGCTGTATTGTCTATAACTGAAGACCAGTTTGAGTTACAGCAACTGTAATTTAAATAGCAGATTTAAGACATTTTCTATGTAGCTATATGCTTATTACAAATATTATGTTTATACCTCATACACCATACAATTAGTACTTAATAGGTAGGTTTCTACTAGGCTTATCGTAGTAGAGCTGAGGAGGCCCAGCTGCAACCTTCTGCAAAGAATTGTCCTTAAAGCTGTTGCCCAGTTCATTTGATGCTGTTCTCCTGCCACTCGAAAAGGGATTTCTGCTTACATAATGTTGGTGCAGTCAGAGGGGGTTAAGAACATGGTTAACCTTTCCGTGTATCTGCCATCTGGGGAGAGTTTAGGATCTTTTGTATTGTAGTCTCAGTTTTAGAGATGATTACTCAAGGAAGCTGCTTGCAATTTAACAGGAGGAGCTGTATTAGGAAGGAGTGAATATTATAGCTCAGGATGTAGGTGGGAGGAGGAAGAGCATCACCTGTCAGCCCCCACACAATGCATTCAAAGACTCAGGGAAACTGTTTGCAACTTATCACTCAGAATACTGGTTGTCAGTGCTTTCAACATGAGTAAGTCAAAACTTTCCATCAGAAAGTCCTCCTGACAGTAGGCTTCCTCTAATTAGTCAGCTTTCATGGATGCCACCAGTAATCCATGGAAACCCCCCAAGTTCTGAGGACTGCAGCTTGAAAACCACTGGTGTAAGACAGCTTGATGATGCGTCTGGTGACATCAGTGTGTATTTTTATCATGTCTTTTCTTCTTTCCTTTCTGTGTCTGAAAGGGGCTTGGATCTGAGGGAAGTCAGGCTCTCCACTCCCATGTGGTCACTGTAGTCATTGTGCTGCTGGGTTAAAGCCATAGCAGGTTTGTCCAGAGACACTGTTGGTGGGACATCAGCATCAGCTCATGTCCTTCCCCATCTGGCATGTTCTGACCTCTGGACATGTCTCAGGAGTGTGGATTTTTGCTGGTTGTTCTCCGCTTGAGTAGGGAGGGACGGTTTCCTTTGCGGTTGTTCCTTCTGGAAAAGTGAGACCAAGTTGTGGACCAGTGTCAGGCTCCCGATCCTCTTGATTTCTGGCTGTTTCCATGGCCACTACAAACAGAAAAAGGACTGTCACCAAATAGGCCATGGAGTTTGGGGATGTGGAGAGTAGGACAGACTGCCTTTTGGATAGTGTGCATGCTTGATGGCCTGTTTTTACAAACCACAGCGCAGGGTATGTAAGTCCATGAAGTTCCAGACTGTTGAGGTTTCCAGACAAAGTAAGCTGATAAGCCATGCCAGTGGTTTTTTGGGTCGCATGGAAAAGGCAGTGCTGCACATGACTTGCTTACTGCAGCTTCTGCCCACCTATTTAAACTAGTACATGAACACAGTAGCCCCAGGTATGTGATCCGTAGTAACAGTACTTATTGCTAGAATTCTTCCACACAGATCAGTGTGAATAACTCCCTGAATATGCCTGACTTGTCTGTGATCGGTGGCTCGAGAGGATCACCAATGTGTTCTGGGAAAATTGTAAAGTCTAGATCTTGACATTTTCTTCTCTTTCCTCTTGCGTGTAATAAAAAAAAAATTATAAACCTGTTGAGAAGGATGTGGAATGAGACTGAAAGCCTTCTCTCTTCCAAAAGCCCCCCCCCAGTACATGTAAACAGCAGTAAACATTTTTCATTGCAACTGTCACACTTGGTTTAAGATCGTGAAGGTGAAAGTCCATAGTAAACTTTCTGTGTTACCCAAATATGATTCTTTGACCTTATGAAAACCAAATAAACACACTGTATTGTGGCCTTGGGGACAGGCCAGGAAAAACTCTGTAAATGGAGCAATATCATCACCTTTCATTGCAGTGCAGATGATTGAAGGAAAAACGTGTGCTGTCAGAGCAGGGAAATCCATTTAGTTTATTTACTTTCAGCTCCTAATTTTCATCCACCATGTTCTGGAATTTTCTGGCTGATATTTTTCAGCCAGGTGCTCAGAGAGCTTTCTTCTGAAAACCCTAAGTCTATCTACAGCTAAATTCTGGGCTGGGGAGAAGCTGGACTGTGGGCCAAATTCTTTCTCCATCACCTTGGCACAGCTTTCTTGAAGCAGAAGAAATTGCATGTGATTAGCTAAGAAAAGAATTTGGTCCCAGACATGTCTGGCTCACAGTATAGACATCTACTCCCTAGAAATAAATTTTATAGCTCGGTGTGTGATGGGCTGTACACACAGCTGCTTAGAGTGGAGTTAGGAGCTGAGGTGGCTCCACGTGAATGCTTGAAAGCCACGATGCAGAAAAGTTGTTATATAAAATGAGCGCACTGTCAGAAGCGTGATGACACAACTGCACTAGCATGCAGCCTTTGTACACAGCCGCCAAACGGGGAGCTGGTAATGGAGATCATTCCCAGCGTAGGCTGCCTGTGTTAGGCTTAACCTAGTTTAAAACTCACTGTTGTGTGGTGAATTTCCTTCTTAGTGATATTTGTTACTGCTGATGTTTCCTGGTATGTGTGCTGACGCTTCGAAAGGAGTTTCGGTGTGATACCTAGGCATGGCTGCCACCTCTTGCAGAATCGTTTTCAAATCCAGCAGCTGGAATTACCGAAAGCAAACCCGAGATATGGCAGGAGCAGGGAGGCAATGCCGGGCAGGGGAGCTGGGGAAGAGGTGGGAGCTGCTCCTGCCAGCTGACAGTCCAGGCAGGCTGCAGCTGGGCTCATCCCTGCAATTAAAAAGAAGGTAAAAATAATTCTCCCAGGATTCACATGAAAAAGGAGAGGGGAATGTGTGGAGAGCTGAAGAGTCAGCGCAGTGTGGCCTCTTTTCTGTCATCCTTCCTCCCCCTCCTCTGCCTCTCTTTCCCTGTGCCCCCCCAGCCCGGGGGGGTGAGCGAAGGCCCAGCGGTTCTAGGAAGAGCTTGAGCCGAGTCAGCAGCCGACAGTTCCGGGAACCGCAGCCCCGGGCGCCACGGGACACTTCAGGGAATTCTCGCTGCCATTCCAAGGATGGCAAAAGTGCTCGTCCAGTGACCTGGGGCTCCCCAGCGGCAGGGGGCAAAAGTTTGGAGTCACACCATGGGACTGGGAAGATTATCAGAGACACAAGGGCCTGGAGATTTATGCCCTGCTCAGAACTGTACTACAGTAAGTTGTTTGGCTTCTTGGGGGAGAGAGAGAAAGAATTTGCTACACAGGAGATACCAGTAGTGACCACAGGAATTTAGAAAAGGGATATGGAGTTAAAAGGTCAAAATTTCCCGCCATCAGTCATCATCTCCTTGGTAGGAGCTGGAGAGGGTGCCAGAAGCTCAGACAGATATTTCAAGACCCTGAAACCTCCCACAACCACATGACCTTGAATAAATGAAACAAGAAGCAGCACGTCAAGTTTGAGCCTGGCTTGTGCTGCAGTCCTGCACTTTCTGCTTCCTAGTGCCATGGCTCTCATCAGTCATTTACCTGTTCTGGGTTCAGGCCTGCAGCATGTTCCTTCCTCCCAAAGCAGGAGATGATGGGAACTTTTCTCCCAAGCCCTGTGGAGCTTCTAAGGAAAATACTCGGCATGACACTGACAAATTAATATTATTCTTACTGCCCTTTTACAAGATAAAATTATTTCACGTGCTACTGACAGCATGGGAGGAGTGAATTTCTCACAGTGCTGGACCTTCAATACATCTACATCTTCTACATGTGGTTACTAAGTTGCTCTGGATTGACTTCAAATTAGCAGAGATTTGAGGGGAGAAAGTGTTGAAGGTGGATATTGGCTTCCACGGTACTTTTATAAGTCACTGTAGCAATGCTGCAGGCTGCAGACAGTGCCTGCTTTTTCTGGTTTTGTGTTGTGCACACGTGGAAGGGTTGCTTTCCTGGTAGAGGTGGTCTAACCCACTGCGAGTTGTTTAAAGAGAAGAGGCAAAGACTTGCATTTTCTGGCCTTCTCCTAGGCCAGACCAGATGGATCCCTTAGGCCCTGACATCGTCAGTGCCATGAATTTTATTGGAATATTATCATTCTGCACACTATTTCGAGTCTAGTCCTACTCTTTGAAAAGCACTGTGAACTCTGTTCCAACTCTGACCCTGAGTTTTGCTGCTACTTTTTGACATGAGCTGATAACCACAGCTCTGTCACGTTGTGCCCCAGCCAGCAAGTGCATTGTCTTCTGGGGTTGTTCATTTAATGCTGTCAGCTTTCCCCTAGACATCATAGCAGATTGTTTCTTTGCTTTTACATTTAATGCCTTTCTGAGGTATCAGTCAGCCCCCAAACCTCTTTCTTCCCATGTATTTATTGTGATTCTTCTTCTAGCAGTTGATCAGACTTTCTGATACTGCTTTTGAGCCTTTCCTCTTTTCTGTTTTTGTTTTTTTTTTTTTTTTTCCCCCTCCTGTGTATTTTTCTGCTGTGGAGAAACTTTGATAGAACAAGAGCTAGCAAAATCTTTTCAGCTCACATATGCCCTTGATTTGGGAAGAAGCATATGCTTGTATTTGGGGGGAGGCAGCTGTTCTTGCTCTTCATGTAAAAGACCTTAATGGATTCACAGGATTATGCTGCTGGAGTAGCTGTTCCCATCAAAGCCGTAGCAACTTCCTTGTTGCCTTTCATTTTGTTAGTCTATTAGATGTATTTGGTTTCTATGAACAACTAATTAAAATGCAGAAGAGTAGCTCTTTATTAAGGTTTTATTAACATTTAATTTGCTTTTTAGTTTTTGGTAGGAGATCAAAAGGCTTAGCTCTTTCCTAGAAAGATAACAACATGGTTGCAGTGCTGTGCTAGGATAATCTCCCTATAATAACTTTGTGTGCTCTGTGAAGATGTGGGCAGAGACCGCTGCCATCGGGGGTGCGTGGAAGGAAGGTGCAGTGGGGGCGTGTGCTCGGTGGCCCAACCAGAACCTGGGGATCTCCTGGTGCAGGAGCGGCTCTGCCGGCTGCACTGAGAGCATCTTTCCTGCCCGTGGTGTGGAGGGGGTCCTGCACACTTCTTGCTGGCCTGGAAGCATCTGAAATCTTGACAGGATGAAGCTGAAGGAAGCCAAGAAATTCCATACCAACTTAAACAAAAAAATCTTTATTGCTTCTCTCTCTTTCCATTGCTGCAACTGGCATAAATAGGTGCAGGTACCACATATATGTGCAATGTCAGCAGCTACTGCTTACGTGGATAGAACCTGCGTTTCAGATGTTACTTACTGCCGAGATAGAGGGGTTTTTTTGATGACAGAAACTTCCTGCTGCCATCGCAGATCAGCAGTAGAGTAACAGAGCAATTATCATTTTTGTTTGTGAAGTCTCGAGTGATTTTTGATCCATCCATTGTTGCATTTTCTGTTTACGTTCCTTCTAGGAAAGGTATGGTTTGAAGTTTGCACATAACTTGTTTATTATGTGCGTGTCCAAAAGGTGAAACAAGTCTCAACTTTTCCGTCTGTTAGCTTTCAAACAAGCTGTGCAATGATTCCTCAAAGTAGCTATCGATGAGTTAACTTTTTATGAATTTCTTACCTAATGTGAAGGATAAGGAAGATGTTCAGCTTGCTTTTCCTATGGTAAACTGGTATCCTAAAGCAGAGAGACCTTACCCCTCCCTGAACATAAAGATACATTGCTATAATACTTCCTTTGTCCTGTCAGAGAACCCCCCTCTCTTCCAGACATTAAATGCATAGTTATTTCCTGCCTGAGCATGTTTCCTTGCAAGTGACGAGCAATGCCTGGGATTGAGAATCTGAGCATGGCTGCATCCTCTGCAGCTCGGACTGGCTATCCATGGCACTTTGGCTAACTGAATTGTGCCACATGCTGTTTTGGCTCCTAGAGTAAAGCAGCTTTTGCCCTTCCTCCTCTTGGGTGTTCTCTGTGCCACACTGTCATGCCAAGAGTTGCAGTGGAAAATCCTGCCTGCTGGACTCATGGAACCTGCAGGCTGACAGCAAGGACTGGCACAGCAGGGAGTTTGGAGCAGCTGCAAAGAAGCGGGAATAGTTGCAGCATAATGTTTAAAAACTGTCCCTGTCTCTTTGTGGTGACCTAAGAAGGGGTGCAGAGGGCATTAGAGTCCCTGTTTCATTAGCCATGGGAGACATCTGTCCAATCTGAAATTAGAGCTATCACTGGAAGAAGCTTTTCCCTATGAACTGGCTCTCGGGTGGGGTTTAGGGAAAGCCTGTGCAGATTTCTTGCTCAGCAGCGGATGGGAAGCTTCCAAAAGTATTCATAGCACCATATGGTTGCAATGTGATCTAATGCCAATGTATTAATTCCCTCCTGATACTGCATCTCTCTCCCTATTTGTTTGCCTTCTCACTTGTTAGTTTATTCTTCTGTTGCATGAGATGATCTGGGAGAAGGTTGGAGGGAACAGAGGCAAGTGAAATGTTTAGGAACAACGCAATATCCTGGAGCAGTGCATTAGCAGTTGTCTTTATTGGTGCTTCTCAGTCCAAAGGGGACGTTTAAGCAGATGGAAGGCTGTGCAAACCATTTGAAATAACAGTAAATCACAATGCAGAGGCCAAACCTGAGCTGGCACAGCCTTTACTAACCCCACAGCTGGAAATGCTGAGCCTCTAAAACTGTCTGGATGCAAATGGGGTGTGTTTGCATGATTTGCACCCTACCAGCAACAAGTCACTTTGGCAGGAGGATCTACTGGTGCTCCAGCGACATAGCTATGCTGCCTGCAGACCAGAGCAAGAGAGCGCACGCGGGTTAGTGCGGTCTGGTGCCTTTGCAGCTGGCTAATCTGCTACAGTGAGAACATCTGCACTGAGGTGTCCTTCCCTGCTCCTAGGTCTTCCTGGGGAGAGCAGCCACATCTGCAGTGGGCCATTTGTGGGTTTCCTGCTCAGAAATATTAGGAATCTGATAACACTTTTCTAGCTGCAACTGCTGGAGGAATTTAAATAGAATTCATGAATGGCAGCTGCACAAGCCTTTACTCCCATAAATAGAAGGTATCAGGGACACACTGAGGAAGATGTCTCAACTCTGTTCCTCCTTCAGCTTGATTATCTGCCTTTCAGCTGTGCCTGAGCCCTTCATCTTGCACAGGATTGGAGTTCCTCTGTTCGGATGGGAGATATGTGCACTTAAAGAGCCCAAGACAATGTAATTTAAAAAAGTGAGCCATAACGTTTGCATCCTCTCCAGCCTACATTTATGGATAATGTGTTTCGCCTCCCTAAATTCCTCCTGAACAGTTCCTGACTTCCAGTTCCAAACTGTAGATCGGAGGTGCTGCCTAGTAATGAATTGCTGTCTTTGTTTTGTGGGATAGAGATGTATGGAGTAATTCTTACATACCCTTTAGTGACTTGTGCATCAATATGTGGATTAAGGATAAGTTCTAGCCATGATAAAATTACACCTGTGCTGAATTTGGCATATTTTCATAAAGCCTTTAGAAAACCTCAGATGAAAAATCTGTAGAAAGCCAACTGCTATAAATAACTGTGGTATGTTGCTATATTTCTATTTATTTTGCCATTGCAGTGAGAGCTATGGTTTGTATGAGGTTTCAAAGCTTGTTTCCTATCTGCTTCATCTTTACATCCATACCTGTGACTTACAGCAGTGAGTGACCTATTCTCTTTTTAAAGTCCGGAGAAATGTTCGCATACTGCAACAAGTCATGTTGCAGAGGTGCTCAAACTGGAGCTAATCTGAGCTTCTGCATCCGGTCAGTACACAGCCATGGTGATATCAGCGTGGCTTCCAAGAGCAGTGTAGCTCTCTGCAGGACCCTGTAACCCCAGGCTTGTAAAACTGTGGCTGATGCCTGATGAGTGCTTTCCCGTTCAGCCCCACGTGTGCTCTGGTGCCTTCTGCGATAGGGTTCCGCTTCTGAGTGAGACTGTAGAGAGTATAAGTGGGATTGCATGGGGTCATTTTGTATATCCCGGTGGTATATCCTCTTGCCCTTTTTAGATAGTCAAAGTATGACTCTTGCAGTGCTCTGTGTCCTTGAAATGTCAGGATTAATTTCAGAACCTCAGTGCAGCAGGAAGATAGGTTGCTTTACCAGTTACTACAGTACAGAGGGGGCAGCTGGAGCTCTACAAATAAAGAGTTTGTGCTCAGTGTCCTTGGCCTTGCTTGCACTACTTCGGTGTGCTAATCACTGCTAATGGGTTTGCATAGTGAATAGCAATTCCTGTCACATGGTGAATTCTAAGTAATTTTTTTGCCCCACAGCTCGCACTGAAAAGTGTGCGTAAAACTGCCATCTTACCACTTTTCCGGGCATTGATCCCCAAACCGAGACACCCCTTTGACAAGGTGCAAGGTGCAGGCCAGGTGTGGGTCTTTTGTCCCTTCCAGACACCAGGGAAAGTTCATCATCAGCTTTGTGTGGTTCCCTAAACAATATTTCCAGCTGATCCCATGCCTAGCATCTTGCCCTCTGGGTTTTCTGTGTTTCATAGAATTTGCCCATAGAGCAAAGTGGTGGGTGTTGGTTGGGGTTTTTTTTTTTCCTTTTTCTTTTTAATAAAACATGTTCAATTAGCTTCCTTAGAAAAACCTCCCTTGGTGCTCTGATTGGGTGTTTGGCAGAGGAGGGACTGCTGTCAGCATGTCTGATTTCCTGGAAGAGCTGAAGCGCAATGAAAATGACCCCAGGGAGCAATGGGCTTTCCACAGAAACCTGACAGTCTGGGGGAGGGCTGACGGAGACTGGATGGTTTCAAGAGCTCATTCAGTTTCCTTTCTGCAGCCTGGCAGAGAAATGGAGGGGAGTGACAGTGCTGCACGCAGCCTCAGTCACATCCTTCATCAGGGTGCTGCACATTCCTGCAGCATCGTGCATGGTAAAGGCACTGGGCGATCCTTTTGTGGTTTTTCTGTGTGCCACAAGGCACCCTGCAGGTACTGTCAGCATCCTTCTCATTTCTGGAGACCCAAAAGCTCTGCAGATAACTTGTCCACTTCCTATTTACACTATAGGTTTTTAATTCTAGCTCGTATTCCCATTTGTATGAAGTTTTCCTTCACCTTTCACTATTTTACTTGCACTGTACTTGCCTCTCTACTTTTAAAGAAACAACCATGAATTGCAAATTTCATAGCTGCGATTTGATCTTTTCCTTGGCTTGTGCTTCTGGGCTGATCTGGTGATAGGGCCTGTTCTCATCTTTTTGGATCATTGTCATCCCACAGATGTTCTGGCATTTACAGAGTCACTTCAAGCTTGTATATTCTTTTATCTGGACCAAATGCCTTTTGCCTAGTGTTTGAGGGCATTCAGGGAAGAAGGGAAAAACAATACCTCGGTCCTTATAGCAGAGGGAATTAACATTAAATGAAAAATCTGCCTATGCTACGATGTGGAAATAAGACAGCAGTGGAAAGGAAAGATCTGGAAGTTGCTTTCCACCCCAGCTTGCTTGCCGTTGAGTGCAGAGAGCAGTGTCCTCTGGGTGCAGCCTGAGATGTGAGCAAGCAGGGGAAGGTGCTCCTGATTTGGTGCTGTCAGACTGAAGCTGCTGTATAAGAAAATACATGCGCCTGCTTTGCACGAGAGCGGTCTTGATTGCTGTGTGTTGCGTAGCAGGAAGACAGCAAACCTTTGGAGCCTGCGGCTTCAACTGCCTTGAGTTCAGGAGCTTGACTTTCTCAGGCCAGTGCATGGATTAATAGTGTGCTTGCTGCTCTCTGTGTACTCACAGTGTCTTCCAAGAGGTCGATTTTATGTAACTTGCTAACTCACTGAAAAGATTTCATTACCTTGTGTCTGAAACTGAGACCAGAACTGTGGGGCACTTGGAGTACTCTGCCAGGCTCTGAGCATGACAAACTATTTCCCTGAAAAGGAACCCACTCAGGATTTATTCCCACTCCTGTAGTGTTGGGTGAGCATCATCTCAGACTGCAGGCTCTGTTGGCACTAAGGTCTAAATCATTTTCTTGCCTGCACAGGTGGTTCTTCAAAGTTTTAAGTAGAAGAAAGAGGCATGCTGCTATTGATGTTATGCTTGATCTGTGGATGGATCCTGCTCAGCCAACAGCAAATACAACTCTGCTTCTTGGCTAGTGAAAAGTCAGAAATGGCTCTGCTTGCGTTTCCCACCCTAGGATGCATGAGCAACCCAGTAACATCAGTTTCCCCCACTGGCTCCTCCATTCCCACATCAAAGCCTTTTCTTAGGCTGTCTGCAGTCACTGCTGCACGTAGCGGGTGTGACTGCCCTTTCACGTACACTTCCGTAGCTTGGGTGACTTAGCTGGGACTTGCACCACATTTACCACAGCACGGGAGGAAAATCAAGTCCAAAGTATTATGCATAGGTTACAAAATAGTAGTGCACCATATGAAAGAGGCAAAAAGTACTTTTCCAAGCAGGGGACGTTGAGTATAATTAAAAAATTATCTTTCCAAGCTCCTTTGGTCTGCTTTGGAGACTCAAAAAAAAAAAAAAAGTGTACGCATAACAAAAGTACTTGACATTTAACAGCACAGGCAAATGGAACTAATCAGATATGGTGTATGAAGACAGCAGGAGGGAAATGTTCTTTTGTAGCTGGTTTCTTTCCAGGCAAATCATCTTAGTCATCTTCTGTCAAGCAAACACAGGGTGGAATAGGTGTTTGTCATAGGAAGGGTGTAGCTAGACGTAATTAGTAACAGAATCCAGCTTTCCATGAAAAGCTTATTAGCTGACGTGAGGAGTCAGACCTGTTCAGGTGCTCTAATATTACATTGCTCCTGCTAAATCAGAGTGAGTTTCCAAAGAGCAACTGTGATTCATCACAGTCAGCAGCGAGCTACCTACCACCACGGTGGGGAAAGGGTGGGCTGTCTTTAGCAAGCAGAGTGCTTGTGTTTGTGCAAGAGCAATAAAAATACAGGGTGCGAGCTGTCGGACGAGAGGTCAAGTTGGAGTGTTTTCCATTTGAGAGGGAAAGGACCAAGGGAAGACCTTATATGGTTAGGAGCCCAAGAGACAGCTTTACTTCCTGAGCCTATAAAGCCAGGATTAGAAATGTGGTTTTTTCCTCTCCATGGGGATATGCAGTTGATTGCCCTAGGGACAAGAGAAGAGATTTAGTTAAGTCACTTGTGCTTACCTTTGTCGTCGTACCAATCTGATGGACTTGTCTCTTCTCTGGCAGCACTGGGAAGAAGGGAGGTTGGGCTACTTACAAATAGTTCTTGCTAGGATTTGAGGCAGCATTGCAGAGGGCAAGAGAAAGTCACCTTTGTACAGAATAGCTTTGGGCCTGACTTTGTTTTTGTTAAGGTTACTTGTATCGGTGTGACCTCAGCGGAGGCGGTAGCGCAGAGAACCAACCCCTTTGTGCGCTGGCCGTAATCATTTCTCCAGAACTGTTTTTGAGGTGGTTTTTAAACTGCACTGTGGGAGACTCTTCAGGCTTGGGTAGAGCTGCATTAATTTTGGTGATGGGCTTTTTGCCCATTGTTCGTAAAGGGCATTCCCGTTGCGGCAGTTCCCAGCCGGGCGCGTGGCCCGGGGCTCTGTGCGAGGATTCGAGCTGAGGTTTTAGGTCAGAGAAGGAAGTCTGGGGGACTTGAACTCAGTTGGGTCCCCTGCACCCCTCACCCAGGGGACCTCCCCAGGCCGCCCACAGGCAGCCCTTGTCTCTGCACCGTGGCGCATAAATCCACTGACAAACGTGGAGTGTCTATGTAGTCCTGTGTCATCCCTGGGGATAAAGGAATGATCTGAACACATCCTCTGTTCTTGGGTTGTTCAAAGGATTTTCAATAAGGTGCAAAGGATTCCTTTTAGCTTAAGATAGCAGTAGGAGCTGCCTGATAGCTGGAATAACTGGTTTAAGTGAACACAGCTATAGTCTGTTTTGAACTTGATGCTGAAGAAATGACCTACTTTCTGCAGGGAGAGCTGTCATTTTAAAACAGACTGTAAATTGTTACTTGGTAACTGTGTAGGGTTTGAAGTACCTTCAATAGTCCCACTTTGTCTTCAGTTGCTGAATTTTGTAGCTGCCTTTGTGTGTCTCAAGGTCAGACTGGTCACCACTGATAATTTTGTAATGCTCAGATATTTTCTGATGGTGTGGAAGCAGATCACCAGTACAGGGAACAGAAAGGAGGAATGACATGAAAACTCTGCTCATGCAGGCACTTCTGTCAAGTACCGTGTAGGAGATTCACATGCAGTCCTTGTGTCCTCAGCCTCTTAGTTCCTGCGTCCCCACTGGAAACCGTGGAGAGGACACACAAAGCCCCATCATCTCTCTGCCTCAGAGGAACAGAAGAGGAAACTTCCTTTATCTGCCAGTTTTCCTTATGTTCCCTGAACGTGCACATTGTTCAACTGGGAAAGGAGGATAAAAAGAAGAAAAAAAAAGTTGCTGGAGTTCATAGATTTAAATAATAAATAAAAAAATCCAGAGACTTTTCTATGCAGATTGTTGATGTCTTTGACATTTCGCTATACTGACTCCATTGCTTTAACTATTGTAGGTTTGCTAGTATCTGTGTACCACCATTCTTTTCCTTGCTGCTGTTCAAAAGAATCACAGCCATGATTCTTTCAGGATAGGGGGGCAAGTTAAGAGGTTTGTGTGCATGCAGTAAGACTTCAGAACGCGTTTTGTGTTGATTTTTAACAGAATCATCTTGGCATACATACTGATCCTGAGGTTTAGAAACTGGGGCTGGAGATGAAGCTGAAGATAGCCTATGTGAACAATATTTGATCACTAGCATTCTTCACACGAACAGACATGTATGTTTTTGGGGGATGTCTTCCACAGTAATGAGCTGGGCTCTTTCTTTGGCAATGGTTCCAACTGGCTTGAATGCCTAATGACAGAGATGGTAAAGGGCCTGTTTTTTCCCCCTTTTCCCTTTGTTGATACCATAGCCTGTAAATCTCATTTGACTTCATCTCCCTTTGCATCAAAAAGCCATCTCTACAAGGCAAAAGACACAGGAAAAATCAGTGTTCCCTGACATAATTTGAAGTGCTTCGTTTTGTAGGCTTTAATCATCAGTTGCCTCCAAAACAGCACTGCTGTACTGATTATACAAGCCATAGGAAGGCTTGAGGGCAAGGGTAAAAAAAAAAATAATTCCTTTATACTTTGGTTTCCTGTGATACCGTCTTTTGAAGTGCCCATCTTAGAAAGCAAACATACTGGAACAGCAAGGCATGAGGAATATTTATATCCCTGTAGCTGATCAAGGTAAACCCTATGAGGAGTGTTGACCTCAGCTAGCTACGTCATCCAGTATTTGTTGGGTCGTTACATGAGATAGCTGGCTAACTAGAATCCACCAGTGTCCGTAACATGTTCCCTTTTCATTAAGTCATTTGTTTTGTCAATAACTGCAGAGAGAATTTTGAGAGCTTTCTGTTTCTGCTCCAGTAAGAATTAATGATGCTAGGTATAGGGATCACTACAGGATATACAGCATTTGCTGTAAGCCTTTGGGGTTTTAATTCCACCTACGTAAGAGGCTGAAGAGGGATGCTGGCGGCTGCTGCTGCGGGAATGGGAAGAGATAATTAAGAAACAGCTTTTCTGACAGTTACCTATTTCCCTTAACCTAAGCATAAGAAGAGAATATTTCTTTTGGCTCACAGGAAAAGGATTGTCCTTGGTTTAAGAAGCTCTTTGACAGGAGTATTGTTCTTCCATCAGCTAATTCCTCTAAGAAGGGCTGAGACAAAGGAGGTGATTATTAGAGTAAGAATAGGCCAAAAGGAAAATACATAACAAACTGAAAAAGTAATGTACAAAATCCCGCTTGTTGCCTCCTGCAAATGGGGTAAGAAGCATAAGCAAGATAATATATTTATTTTTATTGTTTACTAGCCAAGTAGGATAACATTAGTCATTGATAACATGTGGCAAAGGTCACCTGCTTGTGTTATAGAGTGGACTGTCTCTTTCTGAATTCACCTCCCTTCTCATCCAAGACTGAGTGGAGTATTTCCCCTTCCAGTAGTCGCGATGGACCCTTCCACAAATTCAGTGTGAGCATTTGACCTAACTAGGTTTAGCCTCCAATCCTCCAATAATGAGTGTTCCATGAGTTAATGGAAAATTTTTTAGTTATCATGTATTTAGGACACAGCCAAAGATAGAGGTCATGTTAATTAGGCTGCTCCAGGGTTACTGTAACTCCGTCGTCCCTTGACGAAAGGGAAGAGGTCTATTCAAGTGACTGCCCGGCAAGAGAGCAGAGCTCTTACGTGTGATAGTCTCCACACCTGCCCACCAAGCTTCCCCTGCAGGCACAGAGGCCAGTCTGTTGAGAATGACCTGACCTGCTTAAGGATCTATTTATATACAAATTTTAGTCCTGGACCAAAACTTTGAAGAAGTATTGCCAACGTGATGTTCAATCCGTATTTTCTGTCAAAATCTGCTAATACACTTCTATGTTGAGAAACAACATTTTCACTTACTGCACAAGTCCGTGTAACGCTGTGACTTGACACTAACGTGAGTTACTTTGTTTTCAGCTGCGTGCCTGATTTGTACTGTTTTGTGTAATAAAGGCTCATCTTTTCAGCTAAGACAGACTGTGTTATACA
This sequence comes from Sagittarius serpentarius, assembly GCA_034782735.1. Classification (NCBI taxonomy): domain Eukaryota; kingdom Metazoa; phylum Chordata; class Aves; order Accipitriformes; family Sagittariidae; genus Sagittarius; species Sagittarius serpentarius. The sequence goes on along the minus strand of JAVKLA010000036.1, from coordinate 5,469,375 downwards.
GCCAGGCACTAGAGAGCTAAGGAACATAAAAAATAATAGCCTTCAGGTGCCTTCTTCATGCAGCACATCTGAACAAGAGGGACCAACATACTAGGGTGCATGTGGATCTGACCTCCTCCCTGCCTGACACACGGAGTGGCAAGGCACGGTAAAATTCTTCCCTTAACCCAGAGCCAAGATAGAAGGTTATATGCAGCCTTGGGGTGCATGAGTATGTCAGATGGAAAATGGCGTGGATGAAGAGAGATGGACTGAATCCAATAACGGGCAGCTGTAGGTCCGGTTTGTGTCACCTGATTGGTCTACATTGAAAGTGGAAGGTGCAGCTATTTACTTTGTAACAGAATCAACGACTTCTGCAGGAAAGTGTTTCCCCACAACCTTAATGACCAAACTCTTCCTCCCAGCTAGTTTTCAGTATCCTGAGGCACTGAGGTTATTACAACATTCGCACACTCTTGCTTGGAACTGCTGTTTGTGAATACCCCTGAGTCAGCAGCCTGGCAGGTCACACTAACCCCACTCCTCACTCCTAAGGATTTGATCAGCAAGAAAAGGTTTTGCATGCACAGGGAAGCCTTCAATTTCGTATATTCTTGGAAAGAAAAGAGTAATATGGAGTCCCCATGTTGGCCCCGTACGGGGACCATTCAGCGCCCAGCTGATCCGCCTCATTGCAGCAGTCTTCCAGTGCTGTTTTGTACGTGTTCTTTCCGAAATGTTGCCCAGCACCTCTCAGCCAAGATGACTTTCATAGCACAGGACTGGAGGGAAGGGAATTAAAGGGGGGTGAACTGCAAAGAATCTTAAAAGAACATGAGGAGTATTCCAAAACCAAAGGCTTAGAAGAGTGGGAGGTATTTTCAAAAAGAGTTACAGAGATTTTCCAAAAAGTTCCCTGGAAATAATATTAGGTCAGGTTTTAGGCTTTTTCAGATTTACATTTTAATCGTAACACCACCTTTTATTACTACTTAACACTTTCAGACAGGTGCAAACACATAGCATGTGCACTGTGCAACATGTTTCTTCAACATATTTACAGGCGTGGAGGTGGTGTTTTGAACTCTGCCTCTGCAGTGTTTGGCAATGACTGCAATGACACTTGCATGATGGGAAGAATTTTTGCCAAGTTGGGTAACTTCTGACAAGTATAAACACAGCTCTGCCTTCTGTAAACTAGATTTCAAACCATATTGCTGTTCCAGGGAAGAGACAGTCCTGACATTAAAGACTATGCAGTCTCTCTGATCCGCTATTAAATCTCTCTGCTGGTTTGCATTGGGTGAGCCTATAAAGAACAGCAGCAAGGGACAGTCGGATGGGATGGGCATCCCAGGAGCTTAGCACTGGGTCTTGCTGTCTCTTTGTCACAAATATAACCCAGATCTGTTGTTCTTGGGAGTTGTCATCACTGAAAGCTCTGTCTTAGCCAACGTGAAATGAGTTTGCTGAGATCAGTCCAGGTTTGTCTGCTCAGTTTTCCATGGACTAATGTTTACAACCTTAAGTGGCAGTGCAGATGTTCTGACTGGCATATTTGTAGGATAATTCAAGTGAACTCAGAACTTAACTGTACAGTGCACGATGAGCTTTCTTTTTGCTTTTAAAAAAGAAATGTCCAGGCTAGGGTTTATGCATGCTGGTGGGACTGTGTGTGAAGGAAGGTTTTTCTTGTATTAAGTGAGCTGCACTTCAGTGTTACCATTTCCTTTAATGACAAATACCTGCAGAATTACACCAGGGATAAAATCCTTGTCTGTAAAACTAGGAATATTTAGCGGACCAAATTCGTCCCTGAAGTAAACGAATTCCTGTTACACTCAGTGGGAAACGAACCTGGATTTAGCCCATTTTGGTTTACGGGTTTCATAGGCAGGGCTGTTTCAGTAAGAGAAGCACTCCTCCGACAGCCGCAATTGGAAAAGTTGTGGCGTATCTTCTAGATCAAGGCAATCACATGATGGAGTTACGCAGACTGCCAGGCTGGAGTCCAAGAAACTCAAGTCCTGGCTGAGCTCTGCCACTGATTTTTGGTTGACCAGCTCTTCCTTTGTCCTTCTATCCGGCATATTTATATCATAGGGTTTTGAGAAATACCAAGTCTCTGATTATATGCTTGGACAATCTAATGCTGCAGTAGCCAGTATTATTTCAAGTTTTTACTGTCACTGTAGTTGCATGGGGGTACATTAGAGCACATGCCTTTCCTGCCTAGATAGAGTGCTCTCTTAAAATAGCTGTTTGTACAAAAATTGACATTGTATTCATTTTTGCAACTCAAATCTGAGTTGCTGCAAAGTGCAGTCACACTGCATTTAGGAAGTAATGGCTTTCAGGAGAAAAACCTTGCCAATAAGGTCTGAGAAAGTGGAGCAAAAGGGTGAGAGTAGTTCGTGTTTGGAAAGGGAAACCCTTTTCTGCAAATCTAGGTTACTATGTCAGGCTGGGAGCAGTTCTGACTGAATGCTTTTCCTCTGCTGGGGCAGGCTGCTTTCTCTGGGGTCTGGTCTTTTCTATATTTAAATGATTCAAATGATGGTTTTGCAAGAATGCAAGACCAGCTCTATGTGGAGCTGACCTGTGGTCCATCTAGCCCAACAACCTGTCTCCAGCTGTGACCATTACCACAGCTGATTAAAAGGAAATTGCAAGGACTAAGCCACCAATGATTTGCAGTAAAATCTCCTTTTTCGTTGAGTCTCATCTTTAATGAATATTAGCTAAAGTTCTGAAGCTTTGTTGTATTCCCTTCCCTTTCCCAGTCCAAAAAGCCCTCTAAATTATTATGTTAAGATTGTTATGTTATTATGTAAAACTCAAACTGTATTTTACTTATTTTTTATAGTTTCCTTTTGAAGTTTAATGCCTAGGCTAACAGTGAAGCCGCTAAAATGATTTTTCTTCTGTCTGGTCTACATTTTGCCTACCAGTAGCCTTTTCCTCTGAACAGTATAATCTTTTTTCAAGTAAAAAAAAATACTAGTTCTTGCTAAAATTTGGAAGAGTGTGTTTGTGTACACCCACTGGTCTATGTGATGTGAATACTGAAAGACTCTAATTTTATTCCTAGGCCCACTTTGTCATTTTTCTTTAACCTTGTTTTTTTGATGTATAGCGGAGGTGATGATGGATGTCTGATTGATGTTGTAGCACTATGCCTGCTCCTGAGGGCCACTTGCCTTACTTGTTTGTGCAGTGCCTAGCAGAAGCCACATGATCGTTGTGTTTCTCAGGAAGTTTAAGTGGAAGATCAAAATGGGGTTCACATGAGGCAGAATTAGCCTCCAGATAAAACCATGCCTCCACGCATTCCTATTCCCTGACACTCTGGCACCCGTGATTATAAAATATATAAATAGGCAGGACTGGGTGTGGGCAGAAAATAGACATGTCTCAAAAGAAATTAGTCTGAGTCTGAACGTGTTATCAACGCGCTTAGCAACTACATAGCCCTCTTTTTGCTATCACGCCATTAGGCAATACCGGCAGGACTGGGTTCTCTTGTACTCCCTCTTCAAAATTCAATGCTAGGTTGCTGTGAACAGAAAAAGGCAAAAGGGTGAATGTTTCTGCCCAAGGACAGGGCAGATCTCTTTAAATAATATCTCATTTTTACCTTTGGCTGGTTTGTTTCATAAGGAGCTGCCTAGTCTGGTGGGTTTTTTTCTTTCATTTTCTTCTGTGAATGATAGGTGGGGTTCACTGAAAACGAGACATATGTTGTGATGAGGCTGCTAGGAACAGAGCTGGAAGATGTAACTTGGCATCCAGAGTTGCTCTGGCACATCTTTACTGGATATTACTTTACCCCCTGCTCCAGACCTTTGGACTGCTGATGAGTTCAGGGGTGGGGAAGAGGATAGTGCACTTCTGTGAGGATTGCAAGTGACCGCAGTCATTAGGGAGAGTCATTAGGGAGTCATTAGGGAGAGTCATTAGGGAGAGACGGGAAAGGACCGTGATAATTGGCTTCTGACAGATTTGAACATGAGAACATGATTTGGCAGAGCAGAAGAGCTATACACACAGTGTCCAGTTAATTTTGATTTTAATTTTCTTAATTTCATAGATAGCAGGTAAGACTGACAATGGAATTTGGACTAGAAATGCCATGTAATACGTCGATTGCTTGAAACACCTGACCATGTCTGTCGTAAGAGAATTAAATATACGCTGCTGATTCACTTCATCTCTTGCTGGTTCATCTGACTTGGGCTAAGGGTACTTGTGCACTTGAGAGTATCTGGGGAAGGGAGTAAGATTTCAGTAAGTTTGAGAGGATAGGAACACGTGCAGGTAAACGTTGGGGTTTTTTTCCCTTGCATATGTTGGTGTTTCAGAAGGCTGATTCTTTAAGACAGAAAATGATACCATATGTGCCTGACAAACTGCAGGGTATTTCTGCTGTGGCAGTGAGCCATGGTAGCATGGTTTCCATCACGAACTGGGATTTCTATTCCATGTCCATCAGTCTGCTTTTCAGACTCTCAGTGAGGGTTCCATGTCCACCTGTCTATCTGTAGTCAGAAACTGCAAAGCAAGAGAGAATCCAACCAAACTGTCCTGCATTGGCTCAGCAAACTATACAGGTGTCGCCAGGAGAGGTGTTGCAGCTGTGCTTCAGTGATTATAAAGGTCAGACTGCATTTCCACGAATGTTCCCATTTCCAGCAATGTGGAACTCAATTGTAAAAATCAGTTCAGTTTGCATGGAGGTTTGGTGCAGGAGTTCTCAGAACACGAACCTGTTTGCTTTAACAAAATGTGCTGAAGATGCAGGAGTGGGAGTCGTTAAGATAACAGCTGATGCAGTAAAACCACGTGTGACTGCAGTTATGTATTGGCTTGACTCATGCCCATCATTTCTGTCTTCAAACTGCAGAAAGTGAGCCACAGGGTTTCATATATGTAGCTAGGGGAAGAGTTCAGCCCAGCTGAGAAATTACTTAATAATGTGTCAGAAATACTGCATCTTTCTTTTCAGTATTTTCCAGGGTTTTCAAAGTTCCCTTTTAAAGATGAATGCAGCTTTTCCTTCCTTTTGTTTTCATTTTTCCACTTACTTTGTGTTTTGTTTCTACCCTGTCTAGCTCACTTTCCAGATTTCCCATAAGACCAAAAGGGATATGATTGTTTTTGTTGAACAACGTAAACTTGAGCAGATTATTCCATTGCCAGCGTTTCCTGGTTGGTGTGCAATGGAAATCTACCCACGGACTCACGTTGATGAGGTTATGGAAACAATGTTTGCTAGCAAATGCCAGCCCTGTGACTGGCATAGGAAGGACAGCATGTGCTTTAGGAATACTTTAAAGCAGTCTTTTGAACTTTGAAGCCAGTGGATTCAGAAAGGGAGAATGATGGAGAGGAACTAGTTGAGCTTCTGTTTATTTCTGAGCATATTTTATTGTTACTAGTACTTGAGAGCACGCCGTGCCTTGCTTTGGGCAGGATGGGGGGACTGTGGCATGAGCATTTCTCATGGGAAGTGAGTGCGAAGGGACCACAGTGGAGTCGTGTCAATCGTGGGATTCCCTCAGTGTATTCCCTGCATTTGGGAGAGGCAGGACAGAAGGGGTGGCCTCCGTCTCCCTCTGACACCGTAGGGCAGATCCAGCCCCCTGGAGGTTTCCCTGCCTGCTGTGTCTGGCGCATGAGGTGATGAGAAGGGGAAAGGGTGCTGGGCCAGACTGCAAATATGGGGAAACTGAGGCCCAGCGGCAGCAGAACATAGGGGGAAAAGCTGATGCTGTGAGTCTCCCATCCGAAGCATGGTCTGCCTTTCATGAACTTGTCTTTCAACACTACCACAACCATAATTTTTCTTTGGGGCCAACTTGAAGCCTGCTGTAAACAAGTCGCCAAACTTCCAGTTACGCCCCGTTTCCTTTCCCCTAGATTGTAATGGTTTTCTATGGCACACGGAAGCAATAAAAAAAAAAATTCCTGTGTTTTTCTACGCCATTGAAGAACATTCCTTCAGCCCTTGGTAACTTGGGACTTGGAGTCTGCCACTGCTCGTCTGTGTGCAGTAGAAACCAGGCCCACACTGATGATGATTTTGGTGTTAACTCTCCCAGTATCTGAAGGGCTTTTATTTTTGTTAAAGGTTTTTGTCTCTTCTTTGAAAAAGGTGGTCAAGAGTTTGCCCGGTCTTCCTGGGGAGGATTTCTGTGAATAGGATATGAATTCATCCATTTGGATTTTACCAAAGACTTTTACATCGAGTGGCTTTAAAATATATTTAAAATGTTTATTTAAAATCCAAGTCAAATGATTTTTAACAAACTGTTTCAAGATAGAAGAAACTGACTTTTTGGAGTAACTGTATTGTTTATTCTTTGTATTGCAGTAGCACCTAGAGAATCCTATCGTGCTAGATGCAGAACAAACATATAACAGAGATGGTCCCTGCCCGTATGAGCTTACAGCCTTCAGCTTAGCCTCTGCATCGTCCTGCTGGGGGATTAACCAGGGATTCATTTTTGTTACATGCTTCTGCCATTTTAGCTGAGCTCTCCTGGGGCAATGAGGTCAAACCTGCAAACTTGATTTCCTCATAACCCCCAACAGAGAAAAGATCAAGTAGGAGGCAGGTTTCAGAGAGCTGAACAACTTGCCCTTTCCCACTGCACATTTCTCAAACTGATTTTTCACATGCTGTAGATACCAAGCCTGTGGCTGAGCCATGTGGGCTTCCTGAGATCACTGCTGCTCCTTGAAGAGCTGTGGTTTCCTTGTTCCCAGTGTCCTCAGGCAGATAGAGGTGTTTGGATAAAAGGAAGCCTTTTCACTGGTTTATGGTTTACATTATTTAAAAAAAAAGTTTTCTTTTTTGTTTTGCCTTCTAAGTTTTCATTCTCATTCAGTACCTTCCCACGGTTGCTGCCATACAGGGCAGGGGGGAAGGATATAATAAAAAGCAAACCTGACATCACACATGCACGCTGTCAATCATCAAAGTATCAAAAACAAAGCTTGCAAGAGCACAAACTTGTATAAATGTGGAGAAAAAAAAGAAAGGACACCAACTGAGCACATGAGGCCATCTCGTCCCTTTCGGCAGCTTAAAGTTAGGGTGGAAGAAACTCCACCCATTTTTTAAGCTTGTCTCCTGGGTCACCATCTCATCCTTTTCCACCTCTTCTCTCAACCCTCAGGTATGTCTGGGATTTGTCTCTTCTGACTTACAGAGCCTTAGAGAGACAGGCCTAGGGAGGGATGAATGAGGAATCCTTAACATTGGTTCATGCTTGATCAAGTTATGGGGTCTTAGGGGCAAAAGAAGCCAAAAGATAATTTCTCTAGACCTGTCTGTTCCCTTCTCTACTCTCACTCGGTGGCACAGACTGGCTCCTACAGGCTGGGAAGGTGATGGGATCACTTGAATGAAGAAGGGGCAACTTCTCTGTCTGTGCTTGTTTTTGGGCAGATCCCATCTGCTGTTTATCCCTCCCCTCTGCAAAAGAGCAAGGGAGAGCCATTGTGCTTCATTTGTAGGGATGTGAAAGGGATGGGTTGCGAGAATTAAACCCAGAACAAAAAATCTAATTAAGGATAACAAACATGCAAGTCAGAGAAAGGGAGAGGAGAGGTCTGGACCTTGGCAAACAGAAAAGTTGAATTGTGGTTTCCAGTGTGTGCTAGAGCCTAGCTCTGGTTGAAGCCACGTGGCTTATGACTAATGCTGGCAGAAGCAGAGCAACTGGCAGTTTGGCATTGTGTTAGCAGAGAGGAAGGACAGCTCTTTCTACTGAGGTGCTTCTGACTTGCTACCCCGAAGAAATAAATAAATAAATAAATATCCTGAAGCTGTGTGTGTCTTTGGTGCAGCTCAGCAGAGCTGTCTCTGAACCCCTGGTCAAGGAGACCCTGTTCTTGCCCAGTGTCTCACAAGGCAAGGGCAATGTCAGGGAACAGCATTTTCAAAACACAAGCCAAACGCAGAGTGCTCTGAAACCAAATCCCTCTGCCCGCAAATAAGAAAGTTGGGTTTCTGATTACTCATCTCTAAATGTTTTGTCACAAACTTCCTCTGGAGATGGGGAAGATGGAGAAAAATGGGATGAGTGCTCCCTGGCCCGGATGAGTGCTCCCTGGCCCAAGCTCAATATCCAGAATCCTGCTTAGAGCTCTCAAGGAAGAAGAGCTTCCTCAATGAAGTCTCCTGTCCACAACCTATGATGCAGCATGCATCTCTGGGAGATGTACAAGCTGCTACCCATGTGCTTTGAGGTTATGCTACCTAGCCCCCTGTAGCTAAGGAAGAAAAAAAAAATGTCCTTTACCTCTGTAGAGGTGGGTCTAGATACAGTCATCTGAGTCCCACATACCCCAGAAGTCTGGGGGAACTTGGATGTGTACTCTTGTGACCTGTTACAGGGACAGGCTCAAACAGGTACTATTTGGATGTCAATCCAAATCCAAATTCCCACAGATTTTGGCTGCCAGTTGGCTGGGAGCCTTTATTCTATCTCTAATTCCACAAAAGAAAAAGAAACAAAAACCAATAAAGTAAAAGGTGCTTTTAAAATACCATGAGGAGAGAAACTGCCATGGAAATAAATAGCAAAAATAACATTGTTAACATTTCTGGTGTCACAGCAACTCTGAAATTCAAGTAGTGTGCACATGCCTACAGCACTTTCTTACAGCCACTATTGGCGCGGCCTGAGGTTCAGAGCTCAGATTGTGTCCTGTTGTTCACTGAAACAACCAACTCCTCCCTGGCGCTGGAATGGATTTAGAGAGAAGGGGAGAGGAAGGATGGATGCAATCTCTGCTGATAATCAGGTCTTTACTGTGCCCAACTGAGCCGCGCTTTAGCGGGACAAAGACACAAAGTTCTCTTATTTCTGTCCCTGTCTGTCATGCCTGAGATATAATGGCCGTGCTTCAGAGCTGGAAAGGGTATTGCTTCAAATAGTCCCCCATCCGCCTAGGTAGAGGGAGCTGGTCCACGTTGGCTGTAGACTTGTTAATCTGTAGCCGGCACAGGTGCTGTAGACTGGGGATGTTGTCTTTGCGGCTGAGCGGCCGGATGAGTTTCAAGTGTACTGCAGCTGCTGCCATCTCTTTTTGCATGGGAGGTAGAGGAGGCGGAGGTGGGTAAGGAGCCTCATTCTTGCTTTCCATTGTGCAGGACATGACATAATGCTGGATAAGACTGACTACATCTGGGAAGGCCAGGATGCGAGGTTTGGACAAGTAGTTTGAGTCTAGCCGGAACTTGCTGTCAGTGTATTCAATGCGCACGTTGGTGGGACCTCGATTTGTCTTGACAGAGAGTGTGAACAGGTAGCTGGGGTGGGTGCTGTCCCGTACCAGGAAGGTGCCCTCAGGCATCTTTTGGAGATGCTGCTTGGCCTCACTGGCAGTGATAGATCCCCAGTACCAACCTGGAAAAACACCCCAGAAAGAACTTGTTAGGCAAAGAACGTATTAAAGGTCTGGCAGTATATTTAGGGAAGCCTTGAAGCCTACTGAGTTCAGGGCCTGGGAAACAACCAGGCCCAGACTTGGTAAGACCTTCCGAAATTAAGACCATGTCAAGTTCTAAGGGTTTCCTAGCTATGCTTGCCATTGCCGTGCTGGGGCTTGGGATGAGGATGACTACTTTTGCAGCTACTGCAGTTTACAGAGAGGGGCCTTTTTGCAATTCTTTCTCCTGATTCAGTTACAAAAGACAAAGCTTTTGCTTACGCTAGTAATAAATTGCTTCACGATACAAGTTTGTAGACTGAAAATACACTTGCTGCATCCACAAGAGTCAGCCATGGCTGTGACAGAACCAGGTTCCTATCTGAAGTGGGATCAGGAGATTCTTCCTGGAGCTCAGATTGCAGAGCTGGCTCTCTGCTCCCTATAGTCTTCTGACCCCATGACTTTCTGAGTTGAGCCTTACCAGATTCTCGCAGATAGGAGAAGGTTTTTGCAATGCAGAGAAGGTCTTCTTCAGGGTCTCTAGTCTGAGGCGGGTTGTTGTCTGGAACTGGTGCTGCAAAGGCAGGCGCAGACTCCTCCTGGAAGGCCATAACTGGGAGAGGCTGCATGATCGGCTCTGACAATTCCACCGCAATGCCCCTGAGAGACAGTCTCCTGATCTTCTCCTCCGCCAGCAAAGGATGAGGTCTGAAATGAAGGACATACTCTGCTATTTTAACTTGCCTTGAAACAGGTTGCAGTGTCTGTTCAGTGCATGCTACATTGTACTACAACACATTATGTTTTATAAACAGATCCTCATTATGATTATGTTTCAAACAGAGAGAGGCAAGGGGGGCAAAATTACACGGCTAAAGATGAACCCTTAGAAACAGGGAGAGAGAGTTGGCCTCTTTTGCCTTGTAAAAGGTGGTCTATCTTGCAATTTAGGTTGACTGGAAACCTGATAGTTTTAGATGTTGCCTTTTAATATGTAGTTTCAGAGGCAATAAGGTTCCTAGCAGCATTACAGCTTCGCTTACATCATTACAATGTTGGCGCATTTCTGTTTCTGCCAGTGCATTTGTTAGTCATTTACTGTAATATAATTAGAAGCAGAATTGGGAATAGCTTGGGTTTTGTCCTACCCGCTTTCTGCTCAAGGTTGACCTGGTCCTAAATGTGTCTGTTAGAACTCGTAGTGAGCTGATCTTGTAGTAGAATAATGAGAATTCTTGTTTTAGTCAAGCCTGTGCACTACACAAACCCTAGCGTTCAACGGTACGACGGAGATCTCAGTGTAACTGTGATCCCTGCAGGATTAGAGCAGTAGGAGGTTCTGCCGTGGCTGGGCTGCTATGAACATTAATCCCTCTGTGGCCTAAAGAGAGCGTTCGTGTAGCCATTCAGCATCTAAGTGCAGTTTCACAAAGCCTGGAGCTCTCATGAGTGCAGCATGGAGATTCCTAAATGAAGGCAGAGCTCCAGGGGGAGGATGGATGTTGGGGGCCGGGGAAGTCTTCATTCCCAGGCAATCTCCTGAGTAAAAACATTAGTTTGTCTTTTCTTCTAGGCTCTTTGCCTTTGTGTGCCCTGTACTGCTGTATGTCCTGTGTTATATCCCCCACAT
>JAVKLA010000036.1:5432530-5445231 GCA_034782735.1 Sagittarius serpentarius | reverse complement strand
CCCTCCTTGCGCGCCCGTGGGGCCTGCCTCGCCTCACTTCACCTCACCTCACCTCAGGGTTTTCCCGCCTTGGGGCTTTCCCGCTCTCCTCCTCCGCTTCGCAGTGCGGGGAGGGGGGGACGATGACTGAGGGAGCCGCCCCGCCGCCGGCCCTTACTGAGGGAGCTGCTCCGTCGCCCGGGGCGGCTGTCTGCTGGGCAGGCCTGGGGCCCAGCAGCCTCACGGTGTGAGGAACGGCCCTCAGCCTCTCCGCGGCGCTTCGCCTGCTCGTGGCTCAGCGGTGCTAACGGGGCTCTGGTGCCTTGGCGCCGGTACCTCCCCCGGGGCTGCGCTCCTGAGAGGCCAGAGGCCTCCCTGGTCCTCAGCGGGGTCAGGCAGCTCCTCGCCTTTGGGAACCGCGCCGTTGCATCTCTATGTACCCGAGTTTTTGGGTGGTTTGATGGTCCCCTAAGTAATGCTGTACCTGCCTCTTGCTCTGTGGAGTGTTGGCCCAGCATCAGGTCCGATGCCTGCCTAGGCAGTGCCCCTCTGGGGTTTCATCCTGGTATTTGTGGTTCTCTTGTGTAACTTGAAGTGCCGGGATGAGCCAGGGGACCACTGTGGAGATCTCGACGTAAAAAGTTGAGGCAACAAGTTGTTGATGCGGGTTTCTAAGTTCCTTGAAGCAGAGACTACTTCTGTTCTGTTGTACAGAGCTTAGCTGAGTAAGACTTTAGTCCAAGACCCAGTGCAGGCACTTGTTGCAGTAAAAGCAGTAATATATAACTGATATAACTGATAGCAGACTGATAGCTGTGTATAGTGGAACTGGGGTGACTGGTCTGAAAAGCTAAACAAAGTGTGGTTTCCTGAGGTGGACCTCCACTGTTGGTCTCTCTAGGGCCTGGTCATCTTAAGAAAGGAAGAGAGAAGAGTAGTTAGGTGGGAGAACGGTGAGTTGACATCAATTGCTAATACTTGTTCACATTTTTACTCAGGACTAAATGGCGAGCAAATGGACTGTTTGAAGCACTGGATTTGATCGCCTAAGAGGAGGGACTTTGCTGAGGATACCCCACAGGGAATCTGTTGGGTATCTCTGTCATCTCAGACTCTTCCCTGATATGGAACAAAGTGAAGGTGAACAGGAATCCCAGCCAGAGAGTCATGTGGATTGCAAGAGCAGCGTGAAATCCTTGCCTGGGGGAGTGGCCCATGTCAAACTGGAGATAAAAAAACATGCAGTTACGGATGACTACAAACTCTCCAAACGGGTGCTAGGGTTGGGAATCAATGGCAAAGTACTGGAGTGTTTCAACAAGGAGACAGGCCAAAAATGTGCTTTGAAGGTATGTAGGCTTTCTCTTTTTCTCCTTACTTATCGTTTGGAGGCCACAGTTCACTTCCAAAGCCCTGTAAAAGCTACTTGTTCCGTTTCTTACGTTTCGCAAAGAGTGCTGCATGAAGAATTTGAGTATGTGGAGACGTTTGCCATTACTTACACCATTGTCGTCCAAACTTGAGTCTTTTCCAGAATATTCTTTGCGAGTTTCCAGAAAAATGTTATCAGCTGTGAAATTCTCGTGTTCATATTTAAAAGACAAAAAAGCGGGGGAGGGAACAGTGTCTTAGTGTGTTCTGTGAGAAAACTTGCTAGATTTTGAATGAACATCTTATGCAATACTTGGGAAGGAAACTATTTTGGATCTTGTGTAATGAAATAGGCCTAAACTGGGAAGTATTTATATGTTCATTGGTCTTCAGGCTTTCCTCCCTTTGAAGACTTTTCTTAAAGGACACTTCTAGTTGTTTACTCACTTATTCTCCTCTTTATTTTTGCAATGCATTTACACAAGGGTACGGAATGCGCTGATTACACCAGTATGGCAAGTAAGTTTAGTAGATATTTATGATGATAAGTACCACTTAAGTAAATGGAGCAATAACCGTTCATTAGAGAACATAAAGCTTACCTGCCTTTTGCTCTGCAGCTTTTAAACTTGGAGATTTCCCTGATGCTTTTAAACCATGTTGTTAGAAAAAAGCAGCCCAAATGAGAACCAGGATGGTTCTCTGTGGTGAGACTGAAAACCAGTTGAAGTAATTGTCCTGAGAATTACTTAAGAATGTTACAGAGTCATTGCCAGTGTTAATCTGACTAGTTGGGATGTCTAGAAGGCTTTCAGGTACACTTCCTTTTCTTAAACCTCACACTCCATGTCTGCTGATAGCGGGTCGACTCTGCTAGTGGTCAGCTGGAAGGTCTGCCAAGGTCTGGGTATGGTCTTACCTTTACCAAGCTAGAACTGCTATCCCCCCAGCTAAGCCTTTGCACTTTGATAGAGCAGACTGGAACTATCTAGTAGCTTTGTGTATTGAAAAGGTTTTTAACAGAGGAACTAGAAGAGCTTATAATACAATAACATGCTGATTAATTCACGTTTCCAACACTCTCATTTTCTTTGTCATACTGTTTTTTGTATTAGCTTCACATGGCTGACTCACAGAAGTTTATCGTGGGGAAACTGGAGGTTTTGGCAAACAGGCTGTGGAAGTACTGGGGTTTTGCGCCTGCACAGGGGAGTGTCAGATTTTTACAACTCTGAGGTGATCCATTAATCAGCTCCTTCTGAAGTGCTATCAACATTAATTTCTATACTTAGCATACTGTGATGAAGGATAATAGTTAATACCAAAGCTGTTCTGCTGTTTCTGAAGCCTTCAGCGGCTTTGTTGCTGATTATAGACTATTCATACTTCAAGGGTTTTGCAGTCATAAGGCTGGAAGCATTTTAAAATGCAAGTTGCCATTCCAGAGCACAATCCAGTGGCAACAAGTGTGTTCCAGAGCAAATTCTGTTGCTCTGGAATCAAATAGGAAATACATTCCTATGGATACTAGCATCTGTAAAATATTTTTTTAATTCAGCACTCGGAGTTGGGGAGGGGAAGAAGAGAGGTAAAGTCGATGTGTCCTGGCAGAATGTTCTCTGCCTGATGGCAAGGAGGAACCCATAGTAAGTGGATCCTCTAATACCAGTTTCTGTTTAGCACTGATTGAGATGGCTGTTTTTTTCAGAACTTTTAAAATACAGTAAGGACCAAAGTACCCCCTCCATTCCCAAACCGGAGTTTTGTCAGTAATGGCTAATATATCACTGAAATTATATGTGTTTGTCATCCTCCCCCCCCCAGCTGTGGAATGTGTGCACTTTTCTTCTGAAAGGGACAGAAATATTAAGATGTTTATGAGTTCTCTAGGGAGTTTAAATGGCAGATAATAGTTTGATGCTTGCATGTATGTATTTTGCATCGTTATGAGTTTAAGTGCTGAATAAAAAGTTAAATATGCAATTAAGTAAAACTGCCAGCAGCCCAGAGAGAATCTGCTGTTCCCTCCAAAGATGGTCTAATGAGAAGATTACCCAACGAGGAAGGATAAAAACTGTGCTTGGTTAATTGGCAAGAATAGAAAGATCTTTTCCTAGCCCTGAAGATGTTCGCAAGGATGAAAATATTCAGAGGAAGTTTTTCCGTTGTTTCTTCTGAAACCTGAACCGGGCCACGCAAGTCCCAAACCTGCTCCAGATGAGACTTCAGAGCAAACAATCCAGTCAAAACAGTTATGGAAAAGGAACAAAGTACTTGGGGAAGAAAGTTCAGAAACAGCTTCAGTGCAGAATTCTCCGTGTAGGGACAATAAGGCCTTGGCGTTTCTGCCTTTCCACTGCTCATACTTTCTAGGTGTGATGGCAGGGCTGTCATTCACTCACAGGAATAGAAAGTGGAGGCTGATGAAGCTGTCACAAGAAAAAAAATCCAACTGGTCTGACAGGTAGAGAGAAATGTAAAGATTGAATTGCAGGTTGAACAGGAAAAAAGGGATGCTGGATGTTTGGTTTTATTTCCTGGAGGTTGCTTGTGCAGTATCCATTGATATCTATGTATATTTGTGGATAAATACTTCAGGCATGAGTGTGCTCGCTGTAACCTGTTCTTGGGAAAGGAAAAACATCACTCCTGCTGCTGAAGATAAAGCGAAATAGTCTGTTCCACTTCACACCAAACTCGCCCATTAAAGCAGCTTCTGACTTGGCAGATGGCACTGCTTTCTGCCTGCAGGTTTTCTTTTACATGGGAACAAAGCCAGCGCAGCCAGGATCTGGATAGAAATTACTCAATGGAAGGAATTTTAACTGAGGTACTCAAGAGGAAAGGGCTCGAGCAGGCAGAAACATTCATCCCCAGAGCCATGTGTCAGTCAAGCACTACATACTGTAATTGGGAGGTTCCTGTTGTCTTCTTTAGTCTGTGTCTGTAATTGGAACTAGTTAGAATTCCACTAATCATTTTAGAGTGGGAAAACACAAAACATCCTCTCAAAGATACTGCAGGGCTTTGGTTATTTTCCTAAAGTATCATGTGGCTTAGTTTACTCTGCTTGGCCTTGTGATTTGCTATGTGCTTTTATAATGTGCTGTCAGCTTTGTTTCTTTTAGACTGAAATGCCACACGCATTGCTGTCCTGCTCCAGAAAATCTAATCTGGTACTCAGTTAGACACATAATGACATTTTGGCTGAACAGCACTGTTTCCAAATAGTGAGAATGCAGGCATTTAGAAAAGTAGAAGCATAAAGAAAACTGCTGTGCAAGACTGTGGCCTTCTAGAAGGCAACTCTCTTTTGGTCTCTCTCTCCCTTACAAATAGAAACCTTTCTCAGATCTCTTTCCATAGTTGATCCAGAAATAGCAGTCAAGTGAAGTCCGGTCACTATTCTATTTTTATCGCTTCTTTGCCAGCCTGCACCCTTCTGTTCACTTTGCCTTTTGGGGCTAAAATTTAACCTCCACTCCTTTAACACTGTCATCAGCCTGAGTGTTCTCTGCTGTTTTTCACACTCCTCCCTGGTTTTAGGGAGAGGAGGAGACCAAAATAGCTGACTACCTGTGAGAATAAGTGTGGACTCCTGGGACTTGCCTACCATTAAAAAAAACCCCAACCTACAGTTCCTTGTTTGTTCTTTCTTTTTCCCTCACTTTTTCTTTTCCTTTTTTTATTTTTTTGGCACAAATTTCTGCTAAGTGGTGTCAAAATAATATTTCAATGCATTTGATGACCTCCTTTATTTTTGTGAAAGATGGTAGAAAGGGCTCATACAGAGTTGGGATCAAGAAGAGAGAGCTGGAGAGCATTCTGCTGGGGTATTAGGACTTCTCTGCATCTGCAGCTTCAGGATTTACGTGGATGTTTCAGGATGTAAAAAGTGTTACATGTTATTGGCACACTAATCACCTTCAGTAAACAGATGTTGCTTGTTTCCAGGAGAAGAAAAGGAAGGACAATTCAGGCATAGCAGCAAAACAAAGACCCTTGGAACTTAAGGAGACCAAAGTACATTGGTTATGAGTGTATTGGTACTTTTGATATGAAAACTCTCCTGAGTAACAGTAGAGCAGTTGTAAAGTGCTTCTCCTCTAAACACTGTGCATATGCGCCTTATAGGTGGCTGCCTTCCAGTCATCTGAGACTTCTGGGTTAAGGTGGAGTATATATGAACGGACCTGCTAGTTCCTAGGTCTTATCCTCTAGAATAAATAGTGAGTTAAGCCCTGACCTGCCTCATGGAAAATGTCCTGTGCTGCTAAGTGTGAACAATAAAGTGTATGTAACTTGCTGATTTGAAGGCAAGCACATGAAGCCTGGAAGTTAAATAAAGCAAAAAGCAAACACAAAAATAAACTTTTAGATTTAAGGAACTTTTGGTGAATGATATAAATGATAATCATAGAGTAGGAGGCTCTACTGTTATCCATAAGAATATTAGCATAACTTTGTGCTCAGAAGGAAGGAAAACAGGTAATGGAGAAAGAAATTTTACAAAAAAAAAAAAAAAAAAAATAAAATTGCGAAATGGTTCTTGGAAACCACATATGGGACTGTATAGAGAATGTTGTTCTGCTTTCCAAAGTGGAGTCACTATGGAGAAAGATAGTCATTCTGCATCACCTTAATTCCACTAAGTCTTGAGCTACCTTTCTGTCTCTCACTCAATTTTAATGTTTCTGATTGCGTTAAATAATACTACATCACGTAAGCCAATTACTGGATAGTCTGTTTTCAGTTAGTATACCGTGAAGTCAGGTCATGATTGCTCACAAACGGGAGACAGTACAGTCCAGAGTATCTGTTTTGCAAGTTATCTGAATAGCTGGTACTTTTAAAATACCCTGTTTATTGCCTGAAATAAGATAATGATCAAGGAAAAGAATGCAGCAATGGAGAAGGCAATGCATGCAGTGAAAGTGAAGGTTATTTTAGGCTGGTGCTTTATTGTAGAATAGGAAATGTTAACAATCTTCTTCGATGCTATGGATTGCATTTTTGGAAGAGAAGAAAATTATGCCAGATTAGGAATGAAATATTTCAACACTTTTAGAATAAGGAAGAATAATGTTGTAGTAAGCTAGAACTGTGGTGGGAATTCAGGGAAACCAAGTGCAATTGTTGCTTAGGGTTTGTGCAAGATGAAGCAGCTCTTGCTTTACTGGAGTGATGTATGTTCCAGCAGAAAATTAGTGCTTTCTAGTGAAGTATTCTGTAGTTCCCTCTTACCTACCATGGTTCCTGCAGCCTATTTATATTGGTTTATCTCATGCTACAGTAAATTCAGTGTCAGTAACACAGCTCAGTGTGAGTAATAAACTCCAGGAGCTATGTGTTGTAGATCAAAGCCAGATAGAGCCTAGAATGAATGAGAGTTCAGAAAAGTTCTACTTAAATAGCAGCCCCCAGTGTATGGAGGAGTACCAGAAATACAGATAGCATGAGACTGGTCCTTGAATTTTATCCTTCAGTGCCAGTCTTGGTAACTACTACGTAATATGCATAAAATACCTAAAATAACGTTCAGTCGACTAAAAAGTGGGTCGTTACTACTGCTACAAGAATTGTTTTTAAACCAGTGAGTCATTCAAGACCCGAGTCTTTGAGCACTCTGTACGTATTTGGGCCAGAATGGCACCTTCCAGAGTATCAGGTGGACTAGTTAGTTTTAAAAAGGTGGACTTTACCAATTTACTCTGAAGATCTGGCATTCTTGACTAGTTGTCTCCTTACTTGAAATACAGCAAATAATTTAAAAAAAAAAAGGTAGGCTTGGTCTGAAATAATAAAACCATGTGTAGTAAATTCTTACTAGGTTCAATGGCAGTTCATTAAGCCTAAAAATTGCAAACAGAAAGGCAAATGCTATAAACCATTAAGTCACGTCGAAAAAACAAAGCTATGCTGATGCTACTTTGCACCTTCTGTGTTCTCTTCCAGTCTACTAGCAAGCTGGCACAAGTTATAGCCTGACTTGTGTAGCAGCAAAGCTTGGGAAGATCAAGGTGTGTTCCCCTGCCTTCACCCAGGTTCAAAGATCTGAGAAAGTATTATAGATACCTGTCTTATCTCAACTGAGAGGAAGGTGCTTAAAGGGAGAGCACCTGAGCGTATCAATCAGACACTACTAATTGCTTAACACCCTCTTTTGGACTAGAAGACCCTTCTCTTTGTCTCTCCCTCTTCCCTTTAGAGAGTCTAAATCCTCCTGTTCCATTTAACTAAAGTAAAACCTCCATGATTCATGCTAGCTGGGGGTCTCATTACAGATAACTGGATTTTGCTAATCAGCTGTAGTGCAAGGGACCAATACGCAAGAATTTTAAAGTTCATTTACAAGACAAGTGTACTTCAGCCTCATTTACTTGATGGTAGTATCATCTAGAGAGATGCCCAGACTGGAAAAACCTGATAACATCTTTTGTAATTTGGGAAGAATGAGGGCCATACCTGAATGTCATGGCTCACACGCATCTGTTTTTTTCCGCAGTATATTTTTCTCTATCTGTGGTAGCACCCTGTGTAAGAGCAGCCTGGTCTGAGAATAAATGACTTCTCATGATAGCTTGCTGCCAGTTAAGTGTCAACAGAAAGAAGATACTATCTTGCTGCTGTGATAAATTCATGGGAAGCATAGAGAAGGAAGATGTGACTGTCATGGGGAGCAAGAGCCAATGTGAATTTGAGAAAGTCAATAGATGAATCTCTTGCGTATAAAGACTGGTTTGTGTTAATCTCTTAACTGTATACAGTGATTATTTTTTTCTTAAAAAAAAAGATACAATCATTGATTTATTTACATAACCATACGCAACATTTTGCATCCCTAAATGTTTTTGCAGTTACTATTTGCTTGACCCTGAAAAAGTTCCCATTTCTCATATGATGTGCATATGTTTTCTTGTTATGGAATTTTTCCATGTTAAATATGCCTTTAGAATGCCAGACTTCAGGATCATATGTAATATTCTAATAGCAACAGTGTAGCTGTCTGCATAGCTGTCCTCATTTCTTTGGGTACAGTGGAGTTGTTTGAACTGTTTGCGTTGTGGCTCTTACACTGGAAGAAGAAGTGGTGACATTCATGAAAAGGAAAGTGGCAGTGATGTGGCCAGTGTTGCAGGTGGAGGGTGGATGACCTGTTTACTTAATTGGAAAACCGTGAGAACTTCTTTCCATCATCACCAGTGAAAGCTGGTGGTGCGGTCTGTCTGGATTAGAGTGTATAAACTGCGTGGATTGTGGTATTTTACACAGACTTCCTAAGTACTTAAGATGATTCAAAGCTCTGTAAATGAGATTAAGCTATAATGTTCCAGCATTTTAATACCTCAGGCGTGAAGGGGGAGAGAATTCTTGCTCAGCATGTCAATCATGTGTGGCCTCCTACTTCCTGAATCTTTGTAATATATGGCATTCTGCACTGAAGCTTTCATGGCCTGTTTTAAGACAAAAAGCAAATAGTAAGTTTGTGTAAAATTAATTTTTTCCTTCAGAAAAGTTTGCTTGCTGAACTTGCTTTAAAAAAACCAAAACAAACCACCCTGAACGTGCCATCTTTACGAGTAATTTTAGGTGTTCTGGCTAAGTAGACAATCTTATTAAAGTTGCACTGTTCACAGATCTTAAGTCTTGCCAGTTCAAACTCTGGCTCTTCTCCATGGGCTTTTTCCCAGGATTTTTTTTTTTCTTGAATACTCTTAAGTATGCTGGCATTCCAAGTAACAGGCCCTAAGGCAGCTCCTGGGATCTGAGTCAGCTAGGGCTGAGGACAGATTTATTAAACCCATTGTAAGGGGACAGCTCAGAAAAACTTTTTTTTGTTTGTTTTTTTTGGAGAGCACTTCTAAAATATATAAACTGTTTGGAAATGGCAGGGTGTGGAGTGACTCATGCTCTTCATCCACTGAACTTTCTTGTGTGGCGAAATTTTGGCTGGGGTGAGTAGTTTGCCTAGGTGTGAATCAGCTGTAAGCATTATGAAAGCCCTTGAGTAGTGATTTGTAACTGCAGTTGGTTTCTGTTATACTGTGGGGTGGATTTGGTTTTTATTTTTGTTTTCAAAGGAGAGCAGTTAAAAACTGGCTAGGGAGCAGCTGCCTCGCACACCTGTGTTCTGCGTGGGACTCCTTTGTACTCCTTAGCATCAAATCTACCACATATTTCAGGGATAATGGTCCTTAAAATCCCATTTGTGGTACCACAAGGCCTGGCATTTGGTACTGCCGTAGCTGCCAGTGTTCTCCTCGCCTGGAGTTCTAATGACGAGAAAAACTATCCTTTACTTGCTTAATTTTTAACCAAAAATGTATGTATGTATTTTTCTTGTAAAGGATTAATTTCTCTCAGGGCCTTATTCCCTTTCCCACATGTTGCTTTTAGTCAATGTGGCTTTGTCAAAAGCAGTCTGGTTTCCACAGCAACAGAGTTGTTAACACCAAAGATGTCAGTGCTCGAAGGTGGGGAGGGGAGGGGGCTGCATTTTCTGGCTCAGCTGCCTTGCCATGGTAGAGGCCCTTGCTGCAGCCACGCTACAGTACAACGTCTCCATTGTCTTTGTGAAGAGTAAAAGCCTTTCATTTTGTTCTACTCTTCCCTTTCCAATCAATTTACAGCTAAAATTTGACATTTGGGAGGGTGACAGGGCTTGATGTTTCCTCGATGCTCAGAAGCTTCCCGTTCTTTCAAGCATTCTGTTCTGAAGGGCGCTGCTCTGTTGTCTGCTCTTTGAAGAAGAGTTTTTTTCTGTGAACAAAATAGCATTTGCATACATGCAAAACCTGTAGCAGTAAGTTTGTGATAAAGGAGAGCAGAGCTCTGTTCATTGACCCACGTTCATGCTGATGAATGTAACATGAAAAATGATCAGTCCTTTTACCTTGCCCAGTAATGTGAAACTTGCTCCAATCAAACCGGCTCAGATGGGTTTTCTGAGGCACCCATCCCTTAGGTGGGAACTAAGCCACACTCCTATTGAAACTGGAAAATTGCATTGTTTAAAAGTATTTTCTAATACATAGTTAACCTGTGAAAGTCATTGTCTTGGAGCTGAGTGGTAGTGATGCTGTGAAGATCTTGGGAGAAAAAAAGCACTTCTCTGAGTATTGCAAATGTGAAGAAAACCCCTGTAGTTTCAACACACTGTACAAATTTGGCTGTGGTCTTCTAGATCCTGGTGTTACAACTTATAATTACAAAACTGTCCAGATAAGTAATGATATGGTGAGCTTCAGAAGGCATCTTATTGCTTGTCTTGTGTTAAGCGTATTGCTGCTGCAGGTATAAAATATCTTCCTGTCCAGGGGGAGGGAGGTGTGAAGCTTTGGTGCCAGCTTTGTAGGTGGCTGGAGCTCTGGGTAATGCCTATCACTGGCGTAATAGTTTCATGTAAGGGTGTGTCTTCCTGGGCGAGTTGTTCTTGTCTAAACTAGGGTGTAAATATAAAGTGAAATGGGTTTTTCACAACCGCTATTCATATCGAAATCTCCCCCCCCACCCCAAGAAGGGCAGGGCAGGAAAGCCCTTTTATCAGACTTGGGCCATGGAAATGCAAACAGTATAATGTTGTTGAAACTTCTTTTCAGGCACTTTCTGCTGCTTATTTTTGCCTTTAATAGAAATTATGGTAAAAAGCAACTGCTGAAGACAGTTAAAACCAGAAGCTGAAACTTTAGAGAAATGCGAAGTTAATGCTTTAAACTGGCTAAAATACAGGATAAAATAATGTACCCAAATGCAAATATGGTTTTAATTCAATTTTTCGATGCCTATTAATGACTTTTAAAGACTAAGCTTTGTATCTGCAACTTAGAAGAGAATCACAACCCGCTTTTGATAGCTGGTTGTATTCTTACTGTTTATTTCTGTCACTTTCTGAACAAGTATCTGGCTCTGCACTGGAGTTTGTGGTACACAAGTCATTCTTTCAGAGGGCAAAATCTCTGGATAGTTGTCTTGTTTACTGGAATTAGGTGTTTTGCCAGGTTTATCACGTTTAGTTGGGTGGTTTTTCAGTTTATTTTCTTTATGTCTGGAAACGTACAAAGTAGCATCTCACAGGATTTTCAGCATTAGAGTGCAGGGAAGCAGAGACTGTTGACAAAGTGAGAGTGGTGGATGAGGAAAGGTCAGTTAATTTAGAAACAGTCTCAGTTCTGGTGGATTGGTATCAAGTAGAATTTTCCTCCAGCTTCTCAGCTCTGTAATAACTTTTTCCTGTTGCTGAGATGCTCTGATTAAAGGCCTCTTTAAGGTGGAGAGAGTGTGAGAGTGACTTTCAGTTCCAGCTGTGTTTCAGAAACCCTGATTGCCAGGCACACCTCTGTTTTGGCAGGTGCGTGTGACTGCCTTGACTTGGGCTGGGCCTATACACCTGTTACTTTTGAAAAATGGGATGTGACACTCAAGATCTACAAAAACTAACCTCTAACTGCAGTGGGGACGAGGAGAAAGCAGCAATATACGTTATTGATTAAAGACTTTATAAAAGAGCAATTAATTCTGAGTCTTTCCCACCTCTCTGCTGTCTGAATCACTGTTGTGGAGGTGTGAGAGAGGGTGAATGACTGCAGTGTTGTGTGTGTGTGCACAAAAACCAAGTCTCACAGGGGAAATATGGAGAAAGTTCTCACAAGTGTTGGTTCAATAAAACATCCAACACAGCAATAATAATTTTTTGTTAAATCAAAATAGCCCAAACTGGTTCATGGTATCTGCGACAGTCTTAATTTTTTGGCAATATGAGCTAATAACTGTGTAGGACTGTTTAATTCAAAAACTAGAGCAGGAGTTTGCCTGCATCCTGCGAGCAAAGGAGCATGTGTCACAGGAGGGCAGTTTTGGAGAAGGAGAATGGTTTGAGTGTGGAGCCTGGGTAGAGTCACTGTGAGAAAGGGCTGTGTGGCAGTCCTCTAAAGACAGGATGGGAAAGCATCCATGATACTGCTGAATGTGGGGTTTCTTACATGTCATCTTTCCCATCTATCCCATCAAATGTCATGAGGAGATTGGTGTTTTCTGTTTTTGTTTATGTATGCCTTCTAAACTCAAACATCTGAGTCCATTCAGTGTGCTATGACTTTGTATTGTGTGCTGAATAACTGTTTTCTAACTCAAGTCATGCGTGTTCCAGATAAGATTTCTTCCATCTGTTTCTTGAGGATGCTCTGACTCTGCTGACCAAAATGGTCATTTCCATCTTTTAAAATTGATCTACTGACCTGCATTTGAGCAAGTTAAAATAGGGATGACTTGGTAGGGGTGACGTGCGGAAAACAGACTCCACAATCTAAGAGATTGTAAAGTAGGTATGTTTATTACAGCGCCGGGCAACACGG
>JAVKLA010000036.1:5361586-5432430 GCA_034782735.1 Sagittarius serpentarius | reverse complement strand
AACCATCTAAAAGAATCATATATCTCAACTTTTTCTTACTTTTCACCCCCCCCCCCTTCTCTCAGGGGAAGGTATTATTAATATCACTGCTAGTCACCAACTTCTCATGTGCGCAACACGCCACCTACATCACTGGGGAACATGGCACTTTTATATAAAAAAGTGAATGACATTAATGTGTTCCATCTTCACTTGGTTTCCTGCTGGGTAGGGGATTACTAGTAGACAACTGCATGTCATTACTCCTTTATGTGCACAAGAGCATTAAATGCTCTTTGGTTGAGATTAGCACTGTTAATATATTGTTAATATGAATCAACGTTCTGTTTTATGATTGCTTCTTATTACCCAAAGGTTCCTCACCTGCCTGAAGGTTGATATCTTTCAAAGCTCCCTAGTACATGAGGTTTTTTTATAAAAGAGTTCACCACGGTAGAGCTCCCTCAATTTCAACTACTTACCCTGAAACGAATCAAAGGAGGAATGATTTTTCTAATGTGGTGATGCTACTGAGAAATCAGGCTGCATTGAGTTATCTTAAGCTGTCTGTTCAAGCCTTCAAATAATACTTAAACTTTAATTAAAAAATAAATTAACTTTAATCAAGATAATTTACACTTTCATACCACATTTAATCTAAATCAGTAAGTTATTCATCAAAATACCTTATACCTTTGGACTGTAGTCAATCTTTAGATTCCTATGCATGTTTTGTTGTGTGATCATACAGAAATCTTAGCTGTTTTGCATTTCGGCTTGCATCTACACGGAGTGATTGGTGTCCCTGCTGCAAAACTCATGGGGATTTTCTTCTTTTCTGTTTGCTTTTTAAAAATGAGTTAATTAAATTTATAAAGCATTTTCCTAAATGAATAAATAGAATCCTATGCAGATTCTGAGCTGTGTGTTAGTGTGTATTGGTCACTAATTACTGCCACTGAGACATCAGGAGCAATGATTTCTTTTCCAATTTGGTATGACTGATTACCATTAATGGTTTGTAGCTGACTGCTTGTTTTGTAGGGAATGTTTCTAGGGAGCCCAAAATCAGTATTCCTGGGACCTCTGACATCCTCCTCCATGCTTGGGAGAACTTCATCGGCAAATACTCGTGGTTTTGTGCTTTCATTCAGTTTATTCCATGCTTTTTAACTTTTTCTTCTGTGTAATCAGGGCAGAAGTTGATTCCCTTCTTTTCCACCCCCACCTTTTTCTGCTATTCATTCTCTGGAAGGATTACATTTTAACTGCTAAATGTCAGTAAATGTCAATTTTTCCTTCCACCTCAAAACTTCCATTTTAATACTAAAAATTATATGAGGAGAAAGTAATCTGTGAGACATCATTCTTTGCAATTTTTCCCTTTTTCTTCTCTCAGATACATTTAGCATTCAATAAATAGGAACTGTACTTCCAAAGTGTGATTAAATTTGCTGTTAATCTTTTTCCAAACTGCTAAATTTGGAGTTTTCAGTAGCTAATTTTTCATTTAATAAGGTATACATTGAAGAAGAAAAAAGTAAAATTGCTTTAAAAATAAAACAGGTATTTGCATTTGAACTTTTTCTGAGGCCAGGTAGAAGTGTATTATCTCTCTACTCTGATTTTCTTTACAGTTGATATGCTCCCCAGTTAGTTAATTTTTAATGATCCCTAAATATATTTTTTTTTACTAGTTATATAGAACTGTAAGCTCTGGTATATTATTTGCATGTCTTCTGTTTTCTGAAATCGTAGAGCTTATTAGCTCAAAATAAAATACATTGTTTTGCCCTTTTTACATGTTCATATATATCTTCGTGTAAGAAGATGAGAGCCAAAATTTATATTATTTAGAAAAAGGGGAACAAATAAACAGTAATTACTGGGAACTGTAGCCCACTAGAGGCTTGTTAGTAACCACAAATATATAACAAAATCAAACTTGTAGGATGAGTAACTAAAACAAAAATGTTAGATTCCTTTATGCGTTTTTTCTGAAAAGTCTGTTGGAGTTTGGCTTGAATTAGGAATTCAGTTTTGGCCTTATATTTGTTTTCTCACTGACTGTGAAAATAGAAGCCAGTAAGCATTGCCATTTTCAGGAAATACTCAGACTTCCATGCATAATATAAATCAAGGATATAGGAAAAAAAGTAGTCCCAAAATAGATGGCATGCTACTTCTGCAGTTCAATCTAACCATACTGCATTTCTGCTTCTGATGACCCTACAGTAACCCAAGTTTCAGTGATTGAACACCAGGCCCATGAGGACTATGTTCCAATTTCAACATTTACATTTTCCTGTATATCCACACAGGATTATAATTTACATCTTAAAATCTGCCAAACGTGTGAGGAGAAAAATTTGGATATATGAGGATTTTACTCAGCAGAATATACCAAAGTTTACCTAGTTATGTTTGATTTAAGTGCTCCTATGGGAGACTTGGAGGAGCTATGAGGCACGTTTACCCAGTACTTCTACTTTTTGGCCAAAGTACTTTTTACATGTGATTGTTACTTTTACATGCAATTTTAAAAGGCTTGGACAGCACTGGGGAAGTGTCCCCTGTGCCCCCTTCCCTCTAGGCTGTATTACGAGTATGTGTATTGTGCTGTGCAGCATGGCAGCCTACCTACAGAGCTGTTCTGGGATAAATAGCACAGTCATTGCCCCAGAACGACTCCCTATGAAGGACAGGCTTTGATTATACAAGCACAAGGGAGTATTGTGGGATGTGTGTCTCTGTTCTTCCAATGCACATGCTCTCCACTAATCTGAGTTTTCCTTAATATGTAGTCAGATAAGCCTTCCAGGGTGGCACCTCCCTTACCACCCCCCAAATGGCTTCTCTGGTGAGGTGACCCAGGTACAAGGGTGGGAGCAGTAAGTTGATAAGGATGATATGGGATGATGATCCCACAGATGATAAGGATGTGCCCAACTCAAGCTCTTAGTGTGAGGACTGTAACTTGAAAATGAATACGGGTATCAAAGACTGTAGTCTCCTGTAACCTAAAGTTACAGCATCTCATCCTGTGCTAGCAGTAACAATTTATATAGTGTCTGTAGCTAGCTGATTGAAAACATGAGCCAACTGTTAGCACGGCCTTCCAGGAAGCTTGGCTGCTTCAAGAGCTGCTTCTACGCATTGTACGTCAGCCTGCTTCCCCTTTCTTGCTGTTGGATTGGGGTCTCTCTGCTGGAGCAAAAGACGTATTATAAAAAGCCTGGCATAGAATTGGCCAAATACTCTCAGACTTCTTTAGCTTGGCTATGTTTATTGAAAATTTCTCTTCTATTCTTAAAATGTAATTTGTTGTTAATTGCCCCAAAAGTAAGGAAGCGTGAAATAAATATCTTCTAACTTCACCCATTTTATTGTTAGTTTGAAATGGGAGAATAGGAGGCAGCAAATTGCTTATCCGTAGACTTTGTACAACAAAGAAACAAGGCATGCAAAAGATCTCGTGTTGCCCAGTAGAACTGAGGAAAATAAAAACAACTAATAAGTATACTGGGATTGAAAGACATAGATGTAATGACCATTGCTGAAAGAGGAGAGCAATCGGATAAATGAGCCTAAGAATTATTGATTTTATGATTTTAATTAAAATAGACCAAAATCAGAGTGGTAGGAAATTACATATTTTTTTAAAAGCAATGTAGTAGCACAATTTTGTGTAATATAATGGTGAAATAAAGATAATGCCTAGTTTTGATTATTGGATTGAGCAGGCATTAATAAAGTTAGAAAGTCTTATTCAAGTCGTTGGTTCTTTACTATACCCAGTCTTCCTAGAAAAATGAGGCTGAATTTGAACAAAGCAAATGAAGAAGTTACAGTAAAAGATACTGAGGGTTGTGTTAAGTCATTGATTCCTGTTTTTCCAAATTGTTTTCAAGCAGAAGTAAAAAGTACAGAATAATCACAGAATAAAGTAATCAATGTGATGTTACAAAATCAAAACAAAGTGGAAGATACGTAGCTGTCCAGAAGATGGGAGCAACAGGCAGAAGTAAAATGCTGAGAATGATGCAGACTGATACTTGAGTACAAGTTTATTCATTTTGGGGATTAATGAATGACAGTACAGCAGCATTTAAAAAGTTAAAGAACTTTCTTTGCAAGTGCACTTGGAGATCCTAAGTTGTATGTGGTGCATCAGGGTTCATCTGATGTGCTACAGTAGTGCTGGTGTTGGAACTACTTAATGTGTGGACGGAACTACCATCTGCACCCTGCAAATTTCAGCATCAAGTGACAGATACCGCCTATCAAGAAAGACGGGAAAATATCAACTGTCTGAATTGTTCCAAGAGCAGATCGTTCTGGATAATGGATGTTTGCAAGGGTGAGCAATGATGAAAGCTGAATATATATGGTTTGAAGACAGCATCAGGGAAAGGCATCTTAGATAAAATGCTGATTACTTTTCTGATGCAATTAGTTTCTCAGGCAGCATCTGAGTTAATTGTGGGAAGAAACAAAAATAACCGCCAAAGTCATTGTCCTTTCTCAGGCAAAATATCTGTAAAGTTAAGAGAGTGGTTTATCTTGGTGGAGACATCAGAACTGTGACTAATGTGATAAATCTCGTGTAAAAAGGAAAAAATATATGTCAGGAAAAATGATGGTATTGTAAGGTCAGTGCTATGAGTGCTCTTACCAGGGAACTATACTGTGCCTCTGGGAAGATGCAGAATTGGGCTGGACAAAGCACTTGCCTGTAGGCAAGGCTCATAGCTTAGCTTCCTGGTGGGATTGCCTTGATCTACATGGCCTCTCTCATCTTAATATTCTGACAGACTTGAAGGATGATATTTCCTGTGCTGAGCATAAATAATTTTGCAAGAGTTGTTCTGGCAGAAATCTTTCAACCATTTGCAGTAATAAGACTAGAGGAAAAAGCTGTTTTGCCTACATAAAACACAAATTAAATTTCTAGTGATTTGCCTGTTACTTGGATTTGAAGTTTATTGAAGGGTGGATTTTGTTCTAGGTGTGCCTAGCCCCGTCACCCTTAAAATCATCCTAAGTTCAGCCAAATTCTGAATCTTTGATGGTCAGTTTTAACAGTTGACTTTCCCAAAGGTGTGTTTGTGCTGGGTGTGCCGCAGACTACAGCGGAGCAGGTATTTTCCAGGGATTGAATCCCTGTGCTCCTGAAATCTATCCTGGCTCTGGATGCAGATATTAAGAAAAGAAATCTCTAGTCTGGGCTTTGACTCTCCCACTGTCCCCAGAAGCACAGAGGAACAGAGATCTGCTGGGTACCAGCAGAGAGAATGGGGAGCAGAGAAACTAGGGCCTGGAGGTGGTAAAGAATGAGATCTGCTGAGGAGGCATTGCTGAAGGAGCAGCCACGACGCAGAGACAGGAGCAGTAAGATGATGCATGGGGAGTAGAGGGTTAAGGCTGAGTTTGGATGTGACAGGGAGGCAGAGACAGGGAGCCCAGGAGTGGAGAGAGGGGAGGGGGAAGAAAAGTAGCTGGAGTCTGGGATTTGGAGGCAGAGAAACAGACCACAGGAACCAAGGAAAAGCTGACTAAGGGCTCTGGTTCTCATTTCAAGGGGTGGGAAGAGAGCTCCTTGTGTGATGAGGCTTGGTAGGAGAGGATGATGGCATTAAGGCCAAGAGGTCAGAGGTGCAGATGGGACCAGCAGGAGGGTTGGGTTCTTTTTTTTTGTTCTTTTTTTTTTTTTTTTTCCTAGAAGATAAATAGAAAGCTGCCTAGCATAGTGTTCTCCCCTCCAGGCAGGACTGCATCCTAGAATCTCCTGGTTTCCTGGTGTCTCTGCAGTCATCACATAGCTGTAAAACTCATTGGTATAAAATGTTTTAGACCCTCTTGTTTATCCACAGTTGTTACATTCTGTTATTGTTGTTAGCTACTTTTTTAGCTAACTGGCAGAGGCCTATGCAGTAGATGCACGAGTTTTAGCTCTGCAGATAAGTCATGAGGGATATCAGTATGAAGACGCATAAGGGGATTTGTTATTTTCAGGGTGGTTTTGCTTTTAAAAAAAAAAAAAAAA
Organism: Sagittarius serpentarius; assembly: GCA_034782735.1. NCBI lineage: Eukaryota > Metazoa > Chordata > Aves > Accipitriformes > Sagittariidae > Sagittarius > Sagittarius serpentarius. Next base: position 5,426,405 of record JAVKLA010000036.1, on the reverse strand, counting down.
AAAAAAAAAACAAACAAAACCAAAAACAAAACACAAAAAAACCCCCACACACCACAAAAACTAGATAACCTCTCTCACATACACAAAACTCCTTCCTAAAGTAGCAGTTTTGGGTTGGGAAACTGAGCATTCAGATGTAGTAAATGTCAGCATCCATGCTATGTATACACTTTGACTGTCTTGCACTCTGTATTTTCTACCACACTTCAGCCTTTTTTGGTGCGCAGACAAAATTATTAGATTGTTAAATGATTGGTTTCAACAGACTGTTTCATTGTCATTGTTCAGCATGTGGACGAGGCTTCGTTACTTCAGGTTATTTTAGACCTATTCTGAAAACAGATTTTTTTCATTTCCTCCTGGCTGTACTTTGCAGTGGTTTCACTATAATGACTGGTCCACTGTTATTTTCACAACATTGCTTTAAGGTAAGTTTGTATTGTCCCTACTTCGCATACAGGGAGCAGAGGAATAGGGTAGACTTCTAAGCGTAAAAGTATCCACTGAATTCTGGGAGCTCCATTTGGAGTATCTTGGATGAAGGTGGCTTGTTTTTTGGATCCTCCCGCCCGCAGTGTACCGGGTGGCAGATCACACTTTAACTCGAGCCAAGCTTTTTAGACCCATGCTCTGTTACAGCTGGGAGCGCCCTGGACTTTTAAAAATGAAGCTGCAGTTCAGGCAATTAGTGATTACCTGTTTGGCTCAGTTGACTTGCTGAGCATTGCATGACATCAGAAAGGGACGAGAGTAGAGTCCAGATTTTTGAGAGTAGAATTCAGCTGGGGTAACCACAAGACCTTTCTTTCTTATGTTATACTTTCCAGTTTCTATGTAAAATGAAGAGGAGGTGCGAGAGGCTACAGATAGCAGTTCCTGTCACTCTGCATCCTGACTTGCATCCTGATGAGGTTTGGGTTGTACTCTGTTATAAAGGTGAAGTTGAAAAGGGAGGAATAGTCCATAGAAATACTATGTTTAATACATACATACAGAGGGAGCAATATTCAGGTCACTCAAGCACCTTAATCCTGGAATTCACTAATGTTAGAAGGTCTAAAAGGGCAATTTTAATCATATTATGAAATCTGTATTTTGTTTTTGTTCATTATCCTAGAGGCCTGTTGATAGCAAGAACAGGATAGACTAATGGTTCTTTTTTCAACTGCAACATTTTATTTATTACATATTTATTGAGGGGATATGAAATGGTTCAGAGAAAACAATTTAGAGAAACAACAGAATGATGAAATTGCTAAGTTATGCTGTATGCACAGAAATTATGTTATCAGAATTTATTACAGCCTCTGTCACCTCTGTGTTGGAGATTCTCAAATAGTTTTATGCCAAAAGCACCCCATTGCAGTAAAACGTGAGGAAAGTGACATCCAGAGACAGTTTTTGTCTGAAAAGAAGTCTGTGACCTAGAAAAGGATCTGAGATGCCTGAGTCCACTTTTCCTGGCAAGAGCATAGCCTCTTAACCATGCCATAGCAGTTCACATGTCGCATAAGTGTATGTAAGTTACTCTGTCAGAAAAATCCATGCTGTAATCTTACAGGCACTTTCCAGGGCCATGAGCTGCAGAAAACTTGCAGTCCATGCAACAAGTAAGGACTGTATTGCACAACAGCTTTCAATAAACACTTCTCAGAAATTCAACTGCTGGTAGGGTTATATTTGCTTCTACTATCAATCACTTCCAATAAAGTGTCATTATTCTTGCTTGCTTTCACTGAAGCCTTTTCAGTGAAAACTGCAACCTGGGTCTTGCCTGCTTTACTGCCTTTTTTTTTTTTTTTTTTTTGGTCAGGAATATGCAAAGAGGAGGATTCAGCTTTCATTTCTTTTTCTTCATTTTGTTTTACAAAAGTTACCTCATTTGCCTAGACTGGATCAGAACTCTGCGGTTTTGAACTGCTGTGCACTTTCTTTTACAGGCACTTCTAGGTGTGTGTAGCAGTTACAACAAACATGCAAATGGTCCTGGTGGGAAAAATAAGCAAATAAGCTGTGTAGGCTCTGTTTTCCCTCTTAATTTTTAGTGGCATGGCTTTGACATCTTAGCTATGTAAAAGAATATTAATGTATCTGAAAAACCCAAACATTGCGTGGAGTTTTTAAACCCGCAGCCCTGCGTGTTCTGAGCAGTGAAAAGAGTCCATATTAGGGTATTGCAGGAGAGACTGGGAAGCTCGACACAGGCTAGGACAGAGGGAGGGAAGGCACGGGATTGTGCATGTGATGTCTGCTTTCTTTCATGTGTTAAATTGGTAAGACTACCACAGTGAGGTTCTATACTAACTTTACCCAGATAATAAAAACCTGGAGACAGCATGTCTGAGCTAAAGGTACAGTAAATAAAAAACACCCGTTGAACACAATAGGTTATTGATAATAAGGAGATCTGTGGCAACAGTATTTACAGGCTAACAGCATGGAGATCAGCAAAGATAGGAAGAGGAATTGTGACTATTGACTGGGTGTCCTGAATTTTGGGATGGGCAACAACAAATGTTTTTTGGAAAGGTTTGCGTAGTCAAAGGAGATGATGTTATCAAATGTGGCCTAAATGAAATCTAGACTGAGGAGCACTGCAAAAATCTACAACACTATAGATTATTTATAATCTATAAATCTGTAATCTTTAAATTTGATAGTATCTTTGCAGAATGGAACCTTTAAATTTCACCTTTAAAGTGCCAGAGAGCACTGCTGGATTCTGGGATTTAAGTATCTTTAGCTTCTGCCAGATACTCGTTGGTTTTTGTACCTTTTGCAAGGTGTGTGAGACAACTTGGTGGCTGTACTATGAGAGAACAAAGCTACTGCATGTATTGCAAAACAGCAGGGTGATTCATGGCCAAGGCCTGCAGAGTTGTCAAGGGGAACAAAGCTCAAGGGGGGTTAGTACTTACTTGCAAGCTTCCAAAGACATGGAGGCTGTGCAGCCTTAAAAGTTGCAGTCAGGCCTTTTTTGGGCAGACCAAGAGGTGGGATTATGGGTTGTGGCTAAATGTCACAGTTCCAAGTTTTCAGATGTGTCTCGAAAGGAGGATGGCGAGCTCTGTTGCTCACTTCATTTCATGCCTGTTGTTGGATTGGTTTTTGTTTAGTTTAGCTTCCCTGAATATTTGCTTAATTCAAATCTGAAGCTGTATGCTTTATAATGTTGCCTTTTTTTTTTTTTTTTGGTGCTATTGTGGTGTAGCCAGAATTTGGGTCACGAAAAATGTGCTTAGTCATTTGAGTAAGCATCCAGACTTCAGTCATGTTTCTGCAGCCAAATGTTATTCTATCTTTCGCAAAAGGCAAGAGAATTTTCTCTCTGATACAGAGGCTGAAACACCTTTATTAGAAATTGCCTTGGTCAGCATGTTGCAGAGTTACATGAAGGCTTCACTTTCGTATTCCAAGTCCCACCTTCTTGTGATCTTTTCAGCTAAGGCTCTCAGGGATAAATGAGTGAAACAGGCATAGGTATTTATGTAACAGTCCTTCAGGAAACGAGCAGTAATATTTTTCCAATAGTGCTTGCTATGTCAGCATATGTTCTAGAAACTAAGTGCAGCTACTGCATGGCATCCCCCAGAGACCCTGTGAAAGTCCTGGTGCGCAGCTCTCTGGTTCTGCCAGAATCCGTGAAACTTGTCTTAGGGGTGCCTTTTCTCAGGCTCTTTTCTGAATCCCCCTTGTGCTGTGTGTAATGAGTGCATGTACCCCTGAAGAGATTTTCTTGCTAAGGCTCACCTTTTCCTTTCATTGTGATAATTGTTTGTAGAAATACCTCCCTTAAAACTGAACAGGAAATGGTATTTTGACAGCATGAAAACTTTATCAAGTACAAATATTTGTATTACCCACATTTAGAAACATTCAGGAAGTTTTAAAACTCATGAGAAATAAGAAGAGCCAAACCCATCCCAAAATAGACAGTGGTTCCCACTCAGCTGAGGTCTGAGAAATTCAGGGCTGTGTCCCTACTTTGCTAACTTGTGTTTCAGTAGTGGAAACTGGGAGACATAGCACACTGTGTAGACAAGCAAAGAGTTCTCGAGAAGAGCTGTAAGGACTCAGGTAGTAAGTGGAAGACCCTGATGTAATCCAGGCAGAGCAAGGATCTGGAAGTGGATTTCTGCACCCAGACTTAATAGGCAAATCAGCTGTTGGTTATCTGATAGTAAATACAGGGTCTTTTGGTGGTTTTGAGTGACAGTTCTGTCCAGGACATAAGAATGCTTTTCTACCGCTCTCTTGTATGTTTTCATGTGGAAACTGTTAGTTTTACTAAAATAGTTCTAATCTTGCAGTTGGAGATACAGCTAGTGATGGATAATTATGAATTCTGGCAGAGCACCCCCCCATGTTCAAAATATCACGGCTTCTTAGTTTAGAATAGTCAACTGCTAAGAAGAAACTGAGACTTCAGGAGCTTTAAAGTTTAATGCATTAAGGTTTGAAGAATGTCCCCAGATACTGCAATAGCTTGGTATCATCATTTAGTATTAAGAAGTGTTTTGAAAGTGATTGCGTTTGACCTCGTTGAGCTTGTACTGCATAGTTGTATGATGAGAACAATGTATCACTGTCTTGATGTTCTTTCACCAGTCCTTCAGGGATTCTCCTCCTTCACCCAAAACAGAGCAATGAGAGTCAAGAAATGTGCAGTGGTAGGATGCTGGGGTGCTCTTCAGGGCCGGTCTCTTGCTGGTTGTGAGCAGCCCTTATAACTTCCATTAGTAACTAATAGGGGGCAGGAGGGCCATAAGTGTGCCTGTGAATTTGGACAAATAACCTTCTCCTTCATCTTACGACACATGATTAACAAATGGTGAAGACAAACTGAGAGATGGTTTCTAAAGGTTTTCAAAGTGGCCACTGCTTGGAAAAGTGTTTTGTGGCCATATATGAATAAACACATGAGCATTTTTGATGATAGGAGAAGGATTAACCCATGACAGTTGAATTTACCACCACCAGACAGGTCTTGGACAAAATCCTGCATATTAAGCAGGTATCATCCAGGTCTTATGGAGTGCTGCATGATGTTCAAAATCTGCAAATTTCCCTTAACCTTCCTATCTCCAGTTGGGGGTCTGTCTTCCCGACTGATCGGAAGAGCATCATGGCTGAGTGCCTTCCCCCCTTGCCACTGCCTGCTGTGAAGTGTTGAATCAGCTCTGTTGAGAGACCAGCAGCTGCACAGCTCAGACAATCTGTTTCTCTATTAACATGGCTTTAGCGTGGATATGTTTTCCTGATTCCCTGATGTGTCACGTCTAAAAGAATGATACCGGATGGCACATTGCTTCTGTGAAATCATCACCTCAGAAGTCATTAACATTTTCATGGGGCAGCTGTTTCCATGGTACTAATGTCAGTTGGAATCGGGCAGGTGACTTTAGGCCAGAAAGTCCCTTCTGAGTCCATTTTCTCTGTTGCCCCAGCTTTCTCACTCCCTCCTCCCTCTTCCTTAAGCCCAGACTTCTCTTTTTCAGGCACACTGACTTGTGGAAATGAGCCAACGTTGCAGTGTACCACAAGCAGATACTGCTGCAGGGAGGTGGGCGGAAAGGACAGTGTCTTAAGAGAGGGAAATGGATGTATGTTTCAGCATGGAAAGTTGAAAAACATTGCAATTCCTGGAATGATTTTTTGTTCAGCTGTGCTTTTGCTACATCTCATTTTTCTGACCCCTGTGCAGTCCTCAGCGTGGTGCCACTTTAGCTGAGACATCAAAACATTAGACTTCCAAGTATTCCTGGGATCTTCCTCCTCTTCCTTTTGCATGTGTAGTCGTGAGGCAGCCAACACAATGCAGGAACGGAGAGGAAATCTATTCAGGAATGTGAAGGAAATGCTCTTGATTTTGGCAAAAAAACCCACCCTTCTATTTAAGCTACTCTGTTCTACCTTTGTAGTGTCTGACTGCTTTTTGTCATCTTGTTGCAGGGAATGTGAAGCAGTTCTCTATAACATCTGTCAAAGACATGGAACATGGATGTTGAGAGAGCCCTCTGCTCCCACCTCTCACTCCACAGTGGATCCTGGTATAGGGAAAACCTTTAGAGGGAGGCTGGGTGGCTAAAAACTGAAATAAAGTGGGCAGCAAAATGGAAAGATGTTCCCTGCCCTCTGTAGCTTAGGGGAAATAAAGTCTGCTTGCCTGGAGTAGCTGGGAGTAGTGACTTACGGGGGGCTAGTAGAAGTTCTCGGCTGTTGAGGGAGAGCATGCAGGGGTTTGGTGTTCAACCAGGGAGGGTGGGAGTCTGGATGGGCTGGGCAAATACCTGAATAGGGTTGGATGAAGAAGGGGAGCTGTGGCTCAGGAGAGGTTTAGATTAGAAGGATGGGGCATTTATGTGGTGAGGGGATCTTACTTAAAGGCAGCTTGTATGATGTTTCTTGAAGGTTTCTGAAAGGAACTGGGAAGGACTGTTAGGCTGTATATGAACTGGCAGCTCCCAGCTGTGTTCTAGGAAGTGTGGTTTTTCCAGCATCCTGAGTATTAAAGAGCACTTAATCAAGTAGTGAGTGCTGTAAGGCATTAGCTGCTCCAGGCGTGTGCTGTGGGGCTCAGGAGAAAAGTAATGTTTTCGATTGCTGGATGCTGATGCTGTTCTGGCAAAGCAGAGCCTAAGCTAGTGCACCCAGCAAAATGAATCAATGAGAATTGCAACATAAATAACAGTTTTACTGTACTGTCACTTGCTTATGTTGACTCCATCTGTTGAATTCCCCTTTCCCCTAGTTTATTTCTTTTCTTTCCTTTCCTATGTAATAGTTTACCTGGCTTTAGAATATATATTCAGACAAAATAAGCAAAAGAAGTCTTGGGAGAGCAATTTACTTTCTTCTTTCTCTTAATGGCTTCCTTTGCATTTCTAGCCTCTGCTGAATGCTGCATGGTTTTGTTTCCGTTCAGTCACACCGTTCTCTGTCATATCTTTGCTGTACACAATGAGCGGTTCCAGGCATCTTCATGCCTGATGAACCTTTGAACCATCAACCACTGAGCTATCTACTGAGCTATGACTTAGAAATAGATACAGATCTTTGCTTGAAAATGCCAGCAGCAGAGCTTGCACAGACGTGAGTGTGAAAACATATATAGCAGTGATTTGAAGCACTAGAAAAATCTTACAGATGTCCTTGCTGAAGATTTTAGGGCTTTGTTTTATTTTTGAAGACAAGTCAAGTTCCCACGGGTGAGAGCTTTCAGGAGTGTTTGATGTTATGCTGGCCAGAGTCACTCCACTCCGACTCCCAAGAACTGGGTGAAATCTCAGTATCCCTTCTGTGATGGACGTGAGGCACAGTTGCTGTCAGTGCCACTGATGTCTGGGATTTAGCAAGTGTCCCTTTAAGGTAATGCTTGAAAGAAACAGATGAGCCCTGTGGAATGCAAGAAGGAAGATTTGAGAGTTCTTTGTTTATTTCTGGGTTCTTGTGTTTGGATGATTTAGTAATAGTTGAGATAGGTGGTACAACAGAAGAGAGAGACGCAGCTTGGCCTGGTAGGTTATGTGACAGAAAGCACAAATGTGGGTGTAGAGAAAGGAAATGTGAAAGAACAGAACAGCATTATATGAGAAATAACTGGCCTGGGATGGCATATTGCCAAGCTTTGCACGCAGGAATGACAGTCTTAAATTCATGTGGAAGGGAAGGGGAAGTCAGCTAAAATGGAGTTTAGGTGTGCGGGCAGTGGTATAAGAGGGCCGTATCTTCATACTGAATTCTGCTACCAAATGGTGGGGCTGTAGAGGAGAACATAGCTGCAGTTGCGGGGGGAAGCTTATTAAGGTATTAATTGTCAAAAAGTGGGGCTGGGGTGCAGAGCAGAGTAAAAAAGACAAATGCATGGAAAGTGCCTACAGCATGAATCCAGCATGCACCCCGAAGAGCCTCTGTGTATTGGGGAAGGATGTCAAATCCTTCCTGGGAGTTCTTGAGTGATTTAATCTTCATGACTGTAGTCACACATGCAAGAAATACAGAGAAAGGCTGGGGGGCAGCACGGGTTCCTCTTGGAGCTACTGTTATCTGTGGTTAATGAGATTAAATATGTTGCTTATTTTTGCTTCTGCCTTGTTCAGTATTAACACTTCTGTGTTAATTTTCATACCGCTTATTAGCGTGAAGACTAGGAAAGGGAACATCAGACTTAGATCTTCTCAGTACTACTTTTTTCTGGTCTGTGCCTTCTGCCACGTCCTGCTCCAACAAAGGTGTGCCATGCCTTGCTAATCTTGGTATCACTGTCCTACTGTTCCACACAACTGTACAGGTGGGATTCATGGCGGTTAGCACTGAAAGGAGCATTAAGCACTCTGAGTAAGATCTGTGATGTTTGCTCTTTCTACTTCTTCCCGTGGAAAAGCTGTGTAGAGTGCAATGGCTGTTACTACTAGGGTAATCGGGTATGTTGTTGGGGGGAGGTTGTGTGCGGTTTTTTGGTTTTGTTTGTTTGTTTGTTTTTGTTTTTTGGTTGTTTTTTTTTTTTTTAGGAAAAACAAAAGTGTAAGACTATATACATAACAAAAATGTCATATCGTTGGGAGGGGGCGTGTTACAGGTGGTTAAAATGGAATTTTGCAACTGTGGCTGTCAATATTGGGAAGCATGTGAGAGGGTCACATCCTAGCAGACACACGTTCCATCCCATTTCATGACCGTGAAATGTTTTTTGGAGGTATCGCTGCATCACAGTCACTGCACAGGAGAAAGGCAAAGGTACGAAAATACAACTGATGCTTAAAAAAAGAAATGGAAGAGGTTTTTTGTGATGGCTATAGTTCTTGTTGAAATCTGTCTCAGTCTCCGACTGGCCCCCAAGAAGGCTCTGACTCCTGTACAGGCAGGGTATATCATCATTGTAGGAAATCTCACTATGGCAGGGTAGCAAAATTGTTCACCATAGTGTATGTCTCAAAGTTTTAAGTGATCTTTTATATGCTTTGATTCAAGCATAGACACCTAGAAGATCCAGATTATGGTCTTGAATTTGTTTTAGTGTTCTATGAGTAGCTAAAGTCAAAGCAGAGGGAAAGTTTGATGGGCTCATGATCTGAGGAAGTGCCATGGCATTTTGTACTGCTGGAGTTTTCTTAAACAGCAAAGTTTAACAAGCAAGCTCTATTACTTTTGACCAGCCCAGGATTGAGATGTATGAATTACTGAAGTCAAGGCACCTGAATCCTTGTTATCAGAATTTATGAACTCATAGCTGGCAGGAGTGCAGTTTTTGTTGAGGTTTTTTTTCCCTCTTTTTTTCTTTTCCTTTTCAAAGGCAAACCTCATATCAGGCACTAGAGTGAAACTATAAAGTAAAAAGTGTCATAATTTTCAGCTGAGATTTTAGATTTCCTCAACTCAGAAATTTAGGAAGAGTAAAAATAGTGGTAGTGCTACAGATTATTTTAATCCTAATCCCAATTTAGTGTAGGTATTTATGCCATACGAGGTTCTGGAAAATTTGGCATTATGCTGGTAACCGAAGTATGCTACAGGCAGAGCAATGTTGGCATATCCAGCGGAATGTCCTGCGTTTTAGATGCCACAGCTGCCAGATGTCCTGTGCCGTGCGTGTGGGCACTACGCTCAAAATCCTGCTCCGAGGAAGGAGACCATGGTTTTGGCGGTGAAGAGCATCTCAGCACGGAGCAAAGTCATATCAAGGTCCTATAGACCAAAGACTGGACGTGGAAAGAGTGTGAACACAAATCCCGTGGCTTGCCTGTTTGTCCTGTGTTTCTGCCTATCCCCAGAGAAAGAGGAGGTTTTTAAAGTGAAGAGTGAAAAGAACTCTAGAGCACTTCCTACTTTTGTTTCATTTCAGATGGTCATAATATGCATATTAAAGAATCAAGGAAAGAAAGGATGTTTTGTAGTGTGTATGGGTTTTGGAAAGGGCTTTGCAGCAGGTCTCCCCAGATGCTGAGTATTGACTGCAGGTATTGAATGCAGTTGTCAGTGCTGGCTGAACAGCAGGGTTTTGTGGTAGAAGTCATAAAGAGAAGGTAGAGGAGCTGATCTCTAGGCCTTCTTGTATAACCAAGCATTTGAGGATGTTGTTGTCTGGTAACAGCATGGTAGTAGCCGTTGGTGATTTATTTTTCTTTTAAAATACAGTTGCAGTATTTTGAATAAAATAGAAGCCGCACGTACCTGGTTTGTAGCCTGTCACAACCGAGTATAACTGGAATCTTAAGGTGCCAGTAAGAATTATTTTTCCATCCACACAGCAGAGCAAGCGCAGTATTAAAATGCAAAGTAATCTTATGGTTGTAGCAAAACGCAGAGCATGCTTTCTATTTAAATCTATATATACCCCATAATATTGAATGTACAGCTGCATACTTTTGGCACTGCAGTTCAAATAGATTCATGTAATATTATCAGAGTATTTATCAGGACAGTAGCTTTTCTTCATGGGCATTTTTTGCTCATTTTTTTGCCTGCCTTTTATGCTAACCTCACGTGTGCAAGGGGATACCTTTGAAATGTATACCAGGCTACTGCTTTGCCATTTCCGTTGTGTTTACCGTATCTCCACTAACATTTATGAACAAAGACAGCTGACCTTTGCAGAATGAATGGTTAGATGCATGTGTAATTAGAGAATTAATAATGGTATGTCTCATTTATTTACCTCAAGTTGTAGAGTCATATTGAGTGCCTGGTGGTGATTTGAATACTGCTACAATAAATAAAACTCAGAACCACACCAAAGTTTTTTGAGAGAGACCTAGTTGATTCACTGCAGGAGAGAGGCTTGGAGCAAAATAGTATTTATGTGGTGTGCGCTCTCTGGGGATGGAGAAGCAGGAGTGCTTGGAGAGCTAAATTCTTCAGCGGATTTGCTGTATGTCCAGTGTGCAAACTCCTACAAAAGAGCGCATCTCTTTGTTAACCTGTTCTTTTTATCTTTGCCCATTCTACTCTTTCTCCTGTTTTCCCCTTAAAATGTGTGCTTAAGAAATTTGAAGCCTTGTGTGTCAGCAGGAAATTGGTTTCAGAGGGTGACTCTGACACTACATGCAAGCAGTCCTGAGTCCTCTTCATTCTTGCTTATGCTGGCAAGATACCAAAGATCTGTTGTAGCTTTTGCCATTTCAAAGGATAAGCTGAGTAGAGATTGGAAGACTGGAGAGAAAAGGTGGATAGAAGAGGGTCTCGCAGCGCAGATGTAAAACCCTGATACTGAGTAGGTTAAATAAAAGGATTAGATACCACAGGCAGGGGTGTGGCAAAATCGTGCTACTTGACTGTTATTACTAACTTGGAGAAGCCCACCTCTGGGACTGGCTGTCTACCTGAGCACTGATGGAGATGCCAGTTAATGCCAACTGTGGAGCAGCTTGGACAGCTCTGCAGGAATCGGGATGACAGTTTGTTTCAATGAAGCCTCCAAGCAGATTTAATTTCTAATAGCCTAAGCTAGATTTGAAATAAAAGCAGAAAAGTGAAAGATTTAGTGATGACCCACTACCTGTGCCTACCCTGGTTTTATCCCTTGCCTATAGACTTGATGCTTCAGTACTAAATAATTTGAGCAGAAATGTGTTCTGTTTTTTATATTAAGAAAAAATTCAGTGCTTTCTTTGAGATTTGCATGTGCAGATTTCCCTGCTTGCTGGGCTGCCGTTGCAAAAAGACACATGCTTCTTGCTGCAGCTTGACTGACTGGCAGTGCTGATGGGTGAAGAAGAAAACCTTGATAATTTCAATTCCTTTAGTGTTCTAACACAAAGAATGGCTTTATCCCTTATGAAGAGATCTGGAAACAGATAAAGATTGTTAACATTGAATTAATAGATGTAGTGCAAATAATGAGGATGTAGTAAAAGGCAAAATGTCCAAGGCTATAGTGATAGCTCTTTTTTCTCCCCTCCCCCCTCTTCTTTTTGTAGTATAGGGGAGGGAGGAGATGAAAGAAACATTATCCAAGCCTCCTTTTGCCATCAGCCCCTCTTGAATAAAGAATGACCGGAATAGCTGCTCTACAGCAAATGGTGTTAGTTTCTGTGCATCAGCGTGAATTTAGATTCCAAGGCTTATTTGGAGGTTTCAGCATTTTTGTAACAGCTATGTGCAAAGAGGAAAGAAAGCAGAAGAAGTTAGACATTTAGCCACTTATGCCTGAGCAGAGACTTTTCTTTCGAGCTAGAAAAATAAATAAAGGTATGTTTAAGTGCCTATATATGAGTATTACATGTTGAGGGCCCCTAGGACTGAAAGTTTCTGCTGGTCTCATTTTTGTTTTAATAATGGGAATCCTTCCTGTGAGGAAAATAGTGTAAAGATTATAAAAGTGGTTGTCTATTGAAAGAAAGCTCAGTTTCTGGAATTGGTGCAAGTAAGTGAAAGATGATTGCAGTGTCAGATGCTGCTTTAACATGGCACGTGCAGTAGATGAGAACTGAGCCTGTAACAGTTCTAATCCAAGCACCGCAACTGTTTGGAACTAGGAAGAATTGCTGAACTTTAAATAAAAAAGCATATGTGGGGCTCTTAATACCCTGTGTAGGGAACAGTTAGCAGGTATAATAGTAATGTGTCATCTGCTAGTGCATATTAAAGAGAAAGTCACAGAGAAGTCATTGCTTCCTGCCCTCAGCCTGTTTCATACCTGTGCCCATGGATATCTTCTCTCTCTGTTGTTACAATTTCAGAGTCCAGAAAATCGCTTGCCGCTCCCTGGAGTCCTTAGAAGGCTATTTCCTGTATAGATCAGACCATTAAGGTATGAGGGTTCTTGCTATCCTTCCTTGCTTACACAACACTGAATCGATGGAAAAGCAATTAGAAGATACTGTGTCACTTTTTAGTCTCAATTTTTTTTTCTATCAAGAAATTCTACACAGAATTTTCACAGAGCTGGTCTTCCAAGCTCCAGTTTAGAATTTATTTTGCGGGTGCTCAGTAACCTGAGTTAGGCCATTACCCCAGAATTGAAAGAGTTCAGGCCTCCCTCCGCTGCCCAGGCCCTGAATTAGCAGGACATCCTGGATTGTCTGCTGGCATCTGCCCTGCTGTTCCTCAGAAACAGGTGCAGTTCTCTTCCCTCTCCAGCTTTTTCAGGTATCGAGAAGAGTTGTGTGAATCAGTAGGGGTTGGAGCTCTAGAGCTCTTGTACTTTCTTGCCTTCCGTCGCCTCTGTTTTTGCTGATCTCCCTGTGAATAACTGTTAATACTTTCTTCATCTGCTTCTTTTAGCCAGTGGTTTGGTAATGCTGAGCTCCAGCAAAAACAGTTTTCTACTGTGCAGCCTCTGTTCCAAGCTGTGTTGCCTGACCACACACATGGGCATCCCCTCGCTGTTATGCAAAGGCTACTGTGCATTGGATCACTCATCTGGCTTAATGAAAAAACTGGCAGATGGGGCATGTTTCTTGGGTTTGTCTTGTTTTAAAGTTAGGTTGGTTCATCATCCTGCCCGCAGCCCATCATGATAAGCTGTGACTCAGCTGAACTGTGTGGGAATTCTAGGGGAATGACTGGGGGCTCTTTGAGCTGATACTGTTCGACAAAGCTGCTCTTTCCTTAAACCAGTGTGAACCAGCAGTGCTGGAAAACTTATCTGAAACTCTGCATTTGTTCACAGCTACCACTGCACTTCTGTAGAATGTCAGGGGAACCCGGTCATAGTTTTATCAACGCTATTGCAGCAATAGAAGCACAGTCTCTTCAGTCTTAGGAAGATGGCAGAATGTCCCTTTATGTTTTTTGTAAGTTTGTTAAATTTAACGATAGGGCTAGAATTTCAGTTTGTGTTTCTAAATCATCACATAAATTTTGTAGAAATTGGTGCTTTCATTTTACAGGTGTCTGCATCTCTAAGATGTCTTAAAAGGTATAGTTATGGCTTCCAGTTTTAGACATAAGGAAAGGGTTTCGTTTATTTTTAAGGCTCAGAAGAAGAAATCCAAGGGTTAACAGTTGGTTGATACATCAGATGTTGCTTGGTATGTTTATCTGCTCTTTATTTTTTAATTTCCTTTTCTCTGCTTCTCCAGGTGTCATCTTGACATGAGTACATTTAAGCTTGGCATTAAGGAGTATATGTAACTTGCTTGTAGGGGTGGAGAAAAGAAACTGCAGCATTCTTGTGTGTATCAAAATGCCTTGTAAAAGCTCTTTAGAGAGTGAGAATTCAATTCTTTGAAACAATTTTCATAAGCACTTGGTACAAACATGAAAAACAATATCTCTGTGTGCTGTGCAAGCACAAGATACACAGATTATAGTGCAGTTAACATTAGTAAAGAGAATGGATTATGTCTAATCAGTAGCACCGGATAGGTGAGAAGGTTTTTAAAGCGTCCTGCTCAGAAGTGGCATTAATCCAGTAACATCCAGCAGTAAATGCTGTAATGCTTTTCTAAATGGCCTGGTTAGTCCTGAGGGTGTTTGGGCTTTATTGTTGCACACATAATTTAATGAATTTTTAAAGAGACCTCTAGGCAAGAGCCCAAACTCAGAAGGGCAGAGGGGAAAATGCTGATAGACAGTTCTACTGAGCTAGAACACAGTGGCTGTGAAGGAAAAGCTGCTGAATGGGCTCATGGCTGAAAGAAGTAAAGCAACTGCACTTGGACTCGCTAATGGGCTTTTTGTCCAAATGGGAGCCATCTCTTTCTTTAGGAAGTTATTTGTGTTGGAAATCAGGCCATCGCCAGGCTGAGCAGGAAGGAAGAGGCGGGTAGTTGGTGATCTCAAAAGGGTGTGCGCTGGGTGCAGAATGACAGCTGTGGAAGAAGTAGCTTGGCTGTGAGGGCATTGAACTTGGCAAGAAAGCTGCTTCTGCTCCTTGCACCGCTGAAAATCTGGTGTCAGGCTGGAGCCTTTGGAGCATTGCTGAGGGAGCCTGGATGGTGGTCACGGTGGTGAGGCTCCATGCCTGTTCATTTAAGGAGCCAGCAGCCCTTCTGAGGCCACTCGTCCCCTTCTGCAACCTCACTGTGCTTCACAAAAATACAAAAATGTGCACTCAGCAGAGGAGTACTTGTCACCCTTTTCCTGTTCCCAGCCTGGAAAAAAAGAAGAGAAGCCTCTTACCTTCTCTCCAGTGGTTCCCAAGAGCTTCCCTAGCATTTCATAAAATGTTACAGGCCTTTCCTGCCATGTTACTGTGTCTGCTTTGCTGAAAGGGACGTTGAAGCAGCAAAGAAGTGTAAGCTTTTTTTTCCAGTGATGCAAATTGTCTGTATTGGAGTCAATAAAGAAACCAGAATTTGCAACTTCCTTCCTGTGATCTTTAAATCATGTGTTTCCTGATATTGAGAGGTGCCTGTGACACCATTTGTGCCTTAGCTTGGCAATTGGATAGAAAAGCAATCTAATTCTCCTGGGCTGATTTGTAGGTCCCTAATGAGAGGTTACATGTTAATACTTGTTTTCAGCAATTATCATGCAGTTGTGTTTTGACTGGGACCTGATGGCAAACATGAGTGAGAAGAGCTTCAGACTAAGGCCTGATAGTGCAGCGATGGTACTTTTTGTTTGCCTGTTTGAAAACAGTTCACCCACAGTTGTTGTAGTCCTTTCCTAAGGCGAACAGATGAGAGGTGATTGTTCTTTGCTTGTTTTTTATTCTGTTTCAATGCATTTAACAATGCTTTAGATAGCATGAGTTTTGTTGTCGCCCCATCATTACAATGATTATTACTATAGGGCATAAATTATCAAACTCAGATCACAGCCATATTGTGTGGGAACCATATAAATGTGCAGTAAAGAGAGTGTCTCTGTCACAAAGTGTTAGTGGTGTCTGGAGAGGTGAGGCAGAGAAGAAAAGGCATGATTCAGCAATGTGTGGCCCTGTTGCACAAAAGCTCAGCTGCAGAGTCTGATATAGAGCAGCCCTTCAAATGGGAAGGGACACTTTTCTTGTGTATGAGGTTGCAGGATCAGGAAAGATGAGCTCTTACCTCCCTTCTAGAGATTAACGCCTTTAAAATAAACTGGCCTTGCATGTGACAGAGAAAGAAGTTCAAGCACCTAGATAGACAAAGGACCCTTTCTGACCCTATCAGAAATCTGTGTAGTACTTAAGAAGTGCATTCAGAGTCAGTGTGAAAATCCTCATTGGTTTAAACCTCACTGAACTTTAAGAATTTTTATTGCACCTAGAAGTCTCTTCTCCCAGCAGCTGGGGGTCAGGTGGGAGGGTTATTGTCCTTAGCAGAGGGGTTCTCCTCTGTTTGCAAGTACTGCAAACAAATAGGAAAAAAATTGCTGTTTCCCATCCAGAGGTGGGTGAGAGAGGTCTGTCTCCATCTCAGATTCAAAATCTCTCCTCACTGCCACTCGAGGTCCTTCCATTTCCAAGGGACCTGTTGTTTCTGTATTCCTCAATCTAGGATGCTGGACAGCCCAGAGATGGTGAAAGTCTTGTGATGGATTGGCATCCTTTGGCTGGAGAAAGTGCTAAGAGTAGCCTTTGCCACCGTCACTGAGCTAAAATGCATGTAGATGCCAATTTAAAGCAGAATGATGCTGGCTCACTGACATTGCTCTCTCCTATTTCTTTACAGCTCCTGTATGACAACCCAAAAGCCCGTCAGGAAGTAGAGTATCATTGGCGAGCATCAGGGTGTCCCCACATTGTTCATGTCCTGGATGTTTATGAGAATATACATCATGGAAAGAGATGCCTCCTCATTGTCATGGAATGGTATGGACCAGCAGTAGTCCTTCACCAAGCATTGCACTTTGAAGGGGTGGAGGGAATGGGAGAATATGTTGGCTTAGATTAAAGTTAGGCGAGCTTTCTCAGCAGCACGATTTTGGTTTGCACAGCAAACCTTTTGTTGTCTTTATGGAACTGGTAAGGAAATGTATAGCTGCTCCAGCCATCTTGTATGATGGAAGAATGAAGAACCTTAACCAGAACATAAATTTTCCTTGTACTCCATGACAATTGTCCTTATTAAAGCATTGACTAGTTAATACAATCTTGAAAGACATATCTCTACAAACATGATGTGCTTTGATTGTGATTGGCTTCCAACTTCAGATGTAGATCCAATGATCTGACATGATCCTTTTTGCTACTATTTTGACTCTAACTTTTCCTACTCTCTCCTTGATTTGTAATACCAGAGTTACTGTCTTCACTGGGGACAAATGAATAATCCTTTTCAGTATCTTTTGCTTCCTTCTTTCTTTTTTTTTTTCTTCATCTCCAGCCTTTACATAAAACAAGATTACTGTCAGCCTCCCAGCACCAGTGTACCTGACTTCCCAACTATGTGTGTCATGTTCCATGTGACAGGGTACTTTAAACTGAAAGCATCAAAACTCGGTCTTGTTTTGTTTTCGGTTTATTCCATATCAGAATGGCTTTGTGCATTGATTCAAATGAGTGTGATGTTTAGGAAGCGTTGGTGTAGGAGGCAGCCTGTAATCTCTTCTAATCTGTTCCTGCCATGGTTCTGTGCGATTATATAGATGCACAGTCAGGTGTTAATTTGATGTTTTCTGCTTATGTAAAGTGGGGTTTTTTCTTGTGTTCTTTGTTTCAGCATGGAGGGAGGAGAGCTGTTTAGCAGGATCCAGGAGAGAGGAGATCAAGCTTTCACAGAGAGAGGTGAAAAATCACAAGTTTAATTTGAACGTTTGTGAAAGACTGCTTCTCCCTTTCTCTGTCCCCTTGTTTAGTTCCCTTACAGGAATTTTTCTTTGATTTTATTTTTGTTTGTAATTTTTAATTATTATTTTTCTTTAATTTTCAATCCAACTCTGTATTAAGCAGTTATTTTTAAAAGTTCCTGAAAATCAGGAATTACCAGAATTGGCCAATTTCAGGCACAGTGTAGGATGTTTAGAGGAAAATTCTTCATACAAATCTGCCCGGCTTCTTAATTTCTGAACCCCCACAGCCTCTGTTACTCTAGTCCCTGGTCTCCTGCCAGACCACCTCTAATATGATCAACTCAGCTCCTGCTGTGATTTCTCTTCTGGCTGCCCCTCAAGCAGCATCACTGTGCACAGCTATACTGTTAGGTGATGGATATAACGAGCAAATCACATTTGATGAAACATCTCTTATTCAAGGGTTTTAAAGTACTACTTGAAAGGAAGTGTTATTAGCCACACTGTAAACAAGCCCGCTCATCTCTAACAGGGACTATGTGCAAGTTTAAAGACCTGCTATGAGTTAGTGACAGAGCTTGCAATAGTCTTGCCATTTTTATTGTCTTTGCTATTTATTACTTGCAGAGTACCAAAGGTGTGCTTGACTGAGTTCTCTTTGCCCATTCACAACAGACAAGAGCTTGTTTCTGCTCAGGAGTAAAAACGTTAGTCTTTGTAACTAGCATGGTGACAAAATGATTAGAAGAAAAATTTACACCTGAGCTTGTAAATTACTGTGACTGTTTTGCAAGTCTGGTGTAGAGGCCAGGCTTTTTTTGATCCTGTGATCCTGTGTTTCCTAGTGTGGGGTGAATCCTTTAAGTGGCATGAGAGGCTTGTGTAGGGAGAATGAGCATTTTCAGGAACTTTATTTGTTCCTCTCTAAAATACAAGATTCCAGAGGGAGAACTGATTCCGTGATCGTTAGTGACTCCACTCTGCTGAAAAGATGATTTTTTTTTTTTTTTTACATTAGATACCATTGTATAACATTCTAAATACTTACTCAGAAATCACCTGGGAGTGTTAAACAAAAAACCCACCTTCATTCTTTCCTGAGATAAATGAGCTTTGTTCCACTGGATTCCCCAGGTTCACTGGCTGTTTATGTATCAGCCACAACTTTGCATTAGAAGCCAGGGTTTTTGGTGTGGGCCAGGAAGAAAGAGGTTGTGCAAGGTTTTCTCCAAAGAAGATGCGTATTTCTGTCTTCTGCTTGTCCTTGCCTGAGATTGAAATTACACAATCTCAAGCCATGTGAAAAAGGATTCCAGGTTACAGTACAAGAATTTCTACCTTCTCTCTCACTACTGCAGCTGAGGTTTCTACTTGTGCAGAAAACAGAGGATCAGGTTGAAGCTGCTAATTCTGTTTCCCTGTCAGTGGAGATGTAATATAATGCTCACTTAGTACAACAGGAATGTCACTCCTCCCTTCTCTGAAACCTCTCCCTATGTAACTCTTCCAGACTTCAAGAGTACTGCTGTTGCAAGGCAGCTCACCAACCACTAGAATTTCCCACTGGGGTTATGTTAAATTTTAGAAATGTATTATTTCAAAGGTGGCAGTTTGGGCTTTGCAGAATAGAACTGTTGATTTTTGTTTCTCCTGAGGAAAAACTTCTAAAGACAGTGAGGAACGAAGATGTGACCTATCCTAAAATTACTATATTGTTATGTTGCTCTATTTTTAGAAAATCTGTTAGATCTTCCTATTACCACTGAACTAGAAGCTGAAAGTTAAAACTTCTGTCTCTGACAGCCAAGGACATGTCCTGGACAATCAGGGATATGTCCTGGTTGGGGCTTCTTTCTCAACAGTCTTGCATGTTGCTAGCGTACCTGCTCTGCTCTTGCTGCTTTTCTGGTGAGCAAATTAAAGCACAAATTTACAAGCTCATAAAAAGCAGGGGTCTCAACTGTTCAGTTGCAGTGCCTGCTCAGGAGGAGGGCTGAGCAGCCGAAGAGCTGGGGGGTATGATTGCCTGCAAAACCAAAACACAGCTGTTAGGGCTAATTTTAGGTTTTCTAGTCTTGACGCTAGCCCTGTATTCCAGCAAGCTGTTTGTAAGTCATAAGCATTCCCAAGCATGTCCCCGAGTTACAGTGGGAATGTTAATGTGACCTTTCTCTAAAATTGTATTTATAGAGGCCTCTGAAATAATGAGAGACATCGGAACAGCCATCCAGTATCTGCATTCAATGAACATTGCCCATAGAGACGTCAAGGTGAGGCCTGAAGGTGTGTGGGCAGGGAGAAAAGAGCGTAAGGCAGAAAAATAAATGGTCAGTGGTGGTTTAAATAGAACTAGGAGTACAATCAGATGGTCAAAGCATTCCTATTCCTCTGCCAGTGTGAGGAGGGATCTGTTCACAACTAGTCTGCAGCTACTCAAAGGTCAGAATATTCATGTATGCTAATGCCTTCCAGTTGTGTACAGAATGCAGAAGAATCTGGTGATAGTCAGATGGTTAATTAAAGAGGTACTACCAGCTTGCAATCCAGTTAATTAACAAGAAAATAACACTGCCTGAAGTGAACTTACACTAGATGGTATACCTCTGTGTGCAGTCTTTGCCAGTTATTAGTTGTTTTCAGAATCATGCTTACCTAAAAAAACACCACCAACAAAAAAAAACCCCAAACCAAACACCGAAACGCCCTTCAGCAACAGGACAAACTGCATATATGGGAGGAATAAGACCAATTCATCCAACCCACTTTAATAGTATATATAATTACAGGGGAAAATGGGAATGTCTCGGTTGCTACCAAGGGGAACAGTGTCTTTTATTAGCTGAAGTTTGTACCCAGATCTTGTTGTAGATTTGACAGGGTTTGTAGTATTGTATTTTGTTTCTATTCTGTAAAGTGCGCAGCATAAGCAAAGACAAGATAGCTGCAACAAGGCATTCCTAGCGCAGCGATACGGCAGTGTGCTGGAATGTGCTGGAGAGCAGGTCACATAATGATAGACTGAGGCATCTGATTGATTCCGCAGTTCTGTGTTTGAATTTCCTACAGATGCTTCTGTGTGTTTAGCTGGAGGAGAGCTGCCACTGCTTGGGATCACTGAGGGGTATGTTTGAGGGTTCTTTAGGTAGGAACCAGAGAATGACTTAACAGTTCAGAGACTAAAAATCTATTCACTTTTGTGGAGCTGTGTGCCATTTCCTATCACCAGCACAGAAACCAAAGTGCTTAGCCGTGAACACCCCCTACACACACTCGGTAAACTAATACAGAAATGGTTCAAATTGCTTAATAGGTCCTAAATCCTGTTTTCTTTCAAACCCTTCCTTCTTCTGTATGTCCTTAAACACTAGCATGAAAGAGGGCATAACTTCCTTATGACCAAGAAACTGGAAAACAATTTCAAACAGTTGCAGATTCTGCAGATGTGCTGTTGTCCCTGTTCTTGTGCAAAAGGGCTTGTACTTCCCTCTGAGCCACTTCTGGTTCTGGAGAGCCTTTATGGAGCGTGGAGCAAGACTGGAAGTAACTCAGGTTTCAGGAGACAGAGGAGGCGGGGAGCAGGGAGGGGACTGTGTCTGTATCAGTTAATTCTGATGGAGTTATGTCAGTTACTCCTAGAGAGTTTGGCTGATGACTTCCCTTGTCTTCCACCTCAGCTACTTGACTGTGGCACAGAGTGCTGTCAGATCAGCTGGTGTTGATCAGACAGAACAATCCTAGTAAGTGCAGTGAACTAGAGGGAGGTTCAAGAAGCCAGACTTGATGCCCGTTGAACCTGGTGAGAGTCTTGTGATTTGGTCTCCTAAATGCCATGTTGAGAAGGATGTTGATCCTTAGTCTGAGCAAAAATGTTGGGAAGGAACTTTCTGCCTGGCATGGTGGGGATGTGAGAAGTAAGAAGACCCAGATGCTGGTGGTGATCCAGGCAAGCGGGAATGGTTTGACCTTTCAGCTCACTAGAGACATCTCTTCATTGTCCAGTTTATCCTTTCTCTTGGTGGCCTTTCAGCCTGAAAACTTGCTTTACACGTCTAAAGAGAAGGATACTGTACTCAAACTCACAGACTTCGGCTTTGCCAAAGAAACCAGTGTACAAAATGCACTGCAGACCCCCTGCTACACTCCGTATTATGTGGGTAAGTTATCCAAGATGCATTTCTTTTTTGTTTCAGTCTGTCATCCCTCCCCTTATAGTGGGCCTGCGGACTGTAGGAAGAGATGGGAAATAGTCTATTGTGGATGTAATGCAAAGACGTAGCCTGCAGAGTTTAAACTGGGATCCAACCCAAACCTAGTCTGGTTCCAGTACAGTTCAGTCCTCCTGCTTTCTTCCTTGGTTGCAAAGGAAACAGCCTTAACAGGGGATGCAAATGAGGATCAAGGAGAGACAACATGTTGTTTCTGATTACACTTGAAGTAATACTGATGTTTCCTCTGAATGATGCAATAAAAGCCATAATTTGAACTCAGCTTCATGATTATTTGGATGTTTCCTTGCAAAACTTCCCTTAGCTTAACTAATGCAATAAAAGAGAACAGGGAGAGTATTGCCTCACCTGTAAAGCTTCTTAAAGCTGGCAAATGGAGGAATTAGTAATAAAAGACCAATGTGACTTTATCACAGCTGAATTTTTGCCTGCATTTTGTCGAAAGACAGAGCACTGTGTAATGAATGCCACAGCAGACTATCCTTTATGCTCTCATTTTAGAGTACGTCCCTTTTGGTCTTTGAGTTAATAGTCATTCACCATATGGTATGACTGAGGCAGTCCGCGCTTAGAATTTCTTTGGAGGAAAAAGGGCTTAATTTTTTGGAAGAATTAGTTCTCTTCTATGATGTAAGTTTTTGTAGGTTTTTCTTATATTAAAAGATATTATTATTCATTGTTAGCAGATAATTACGATAGTATTTTTTTCTGATGCTATCTTCTATATTTTTAGCTGGGTTTAGTGATAAAATGTTAAGGAATTTACACATATATGTTTTTATGCCTTTATATTTGTATGTAAACAAGCTGATGTTTTCCTTCTCAACACCTTTTTATAAACCAGCATGATTGCTCATATGTTTAAAGAATCATTTTCCTTACAAAATCAAGCTCCCTGCCAGTTCACTTGCCCCAGGAAAAAAAAATCCGCTCTAAATGTATCTCTCTAATTTTGTTACTTAGTGAAAAAATATAATGCTCTGGAGGCCAAAGAAAAATACAATGCTCTGTAGTTGCTGGAGCTAAACACACTCCACCTAGGTATCGTTCAGAATTTTATCACAGCTCAAGTAGGTCCTTTATGTTCTGATTTCTGGAACATATGCTCCTGCCTCTTTCAGTGCAGTGTCTCCCTGTACACATTTAGCTACAGCTTCTTCTGCTTTCCTGTACTCTTAGTACTCTCTTGAGCAGAGAAGACACTAAGGTGAAGAGTAGGGCATTTTGCCAGCTCCGTTCCTCCTTTTTAAAGCTACATTAGATGTGTTTAGGAACTTGTAAATAGAAAATACTACCCAGTTCCTGCAATGAATTGCATTATTTTAATGCCTCCAATATTTGTTGTTGAAGTGTGCTGCTACTTTTAAGGTAATGGAGACGAAAGGAAATATCTGGTACTCTGTTAATTTCTGGTTTTAATATTCTTCAGCCCCAGAAGTCCTTGGTCCTGAGAAGTATGACAAATCATGTGACATGTGGTCATTGGGTGTCATCACATATATTCTGTAAGTATTTGGAAAGAGGCTTGATGAACAGAAAAAGAACACGTCTTTTAAAATCTGTGCTTACAAGTAATTAGCCACTAGGATTGTGCAACCTGCAGAAGAATTTAAGCTTGTATGGGACTTCTTAAGAGATGAAAGGACTTTCCCAGTTGTATGAGTTCTTTTGTCCACTCTTACAGCCTGTGTGGGTTCCCTCCATTCTACTCGAACACTGGTCAAGCCATTTCTCCAGGGATGAAGAGAAGAATTCGGATGGGGCAATACGGGTTTCCCAATCCAGAGTGGGCTGAAGTATCAGAGGAAGGTAACAACGCTCACTGCTTCTGATGAGTATGTGCACAGTGTTGTGCAGTGGTGGAGTGCTTATAAGAGACTATTTCTAAAAAGCTCTCTTAGTTTTTGTTTCCCTTTCTTTTAGAATTTAAATTAATTTTTTTGTAAGGTGATATAGAGAATGACTGGGAACTCAGATATTAGCCAGCAACCTAAGTACTACAGAAAGTAAATGACTACTAAAAAGTTTCTTTTAAAATCCAGCTAGTGCTAGTGAATGCTGAGATTAAACCCTCTAGAAACAAAAGTCTTTAATCGTGAGAAAGGAGACTGCCAGGACAGCTGTAATGCAAGCTGAGTTGGAAGAAAGGCAAACTGTCTTAAGAACTCATTCAGTCTTTGTCCTCCTTACTGATACAGCCAGCAAGGATGGCAAGTTTTCATGCTAGCTTTTTGTGACGTGGGAACTTGCCAGCCACCACTTAAATCAAGGTCAACAATTTATTTGGTAGAAGTCACTGACCAAAAGCTGCTGCTGTTCAGCTGTGACCTGGATGGGCTCAAACTAGTGTCCTGAAAGCGGATGTTTTTGATTCCCTCTTATTCTGACAGTCTCATAAGATGGAAGTCTCACCTGCCCGTCAGAGAGAAAGGTCAGCAACCTCTGGGCACATATTTTTTTCTAACAAGCCCTTTATATTGCTATTGCTAGCATCCTGTTATTGTCTGCTGTTTAGCAATAACAAATTATCATTGGATAATACTGTGATCTGTGGCATTTTAACCCCTCATTGAATCTCATCGCTGCATGTGCAGCATAGACTACTGAAGATTAGTGAGGAAGATGTTTTACTTATGGGTTTCTGGCTTAATATTTTGTCTGTCTTGGGTCGTGTTCATATTAACAGCAGTTATTAAAATGCTAGAGGAACTTGGTGAGAGAATGTGCACTTGGAAAATTTGTAGCATTTCTGTATGCTTGCCTGAATGAAGATAGGTGCCCTCTACCTTTGAACCTATTAAGATCAGGTAGTTTATGTGTATTCTTTTAGGCTGATCAGGCACCTTCAGGAGACTGCTTCTTTTTGCCCTCCTTTGTTCTTGTCATGGTTCTTTTTATCTAATCATTCTGTCGTTGCATCATCTATGGAGGCTTCTTCTAAATTCCCTTCCAGCTTCCTGTAATCATCTCAATGGGCTCTGTTTGTGGTCCCCTCCTTTTGTTTCCTTCTACGTTTTACACTCCAGGTAATCTCTACTGTAAAACTCCTTTGCAGCCTCTCTCAACAAACTAAAAGTCTCAACTTGTACCTCTGGCAGCTTCTTACAAGCATTTAGTCATTTTGCATTTGATGTTTCTAAAAGAGAACTCCTATTCAGAAGTTTTTCTAGGTTCTCCCAAGGAAGTTATGTGTAAGTCCATCCCTTGGATGCAGTGTTTTCGGTCTGTCTGCCTGTATTAATGGAACTCTTGTCTAGACTCTCATCATCATCTCATACCTCGGTTACTTAGTACACTCGCTTTGGCAGATACCATATTCACAGAAAGCTGCTGCAAAGCCTGTTTGTGCAATCCATTTCTTTGACTTTGTCCTTTTAGTGGCCTCTCAGTTGTCAAAGAAAAGTTTATTGTCCTTTTTTTTCCTCGCAGCCTGTGCAAGTTTTTCTTTTCTGTCATTTCTCGAAGCATCAGCTTATGCATTCATTCAGCCCGTAAAGCCAAGCTTGTCGCCGTGTTTCAGACAGGCAGCTTGGCAGCTTTCACTTGCTGTGTTTCTCTTTTTCTATGTTTCTTGCTCTCAGAACAGTTGGTTTGGTGATGTAGACAGCATAGTTGGAATCCCCAGTCCTTTCTTTCCTTCCTACCTCTTGTCTTGGATGTTTTCATGTTCTGCCTCTTCAAACATAGTAACCTACCACACTGTACATGGCTTCTTAACATGGTAACAGCAATAGATAGGTGTTTTGAGTTCTGCAAAATTATCTTTCTTTGTTCAGCAGGTCTTTGGGTTCTCAAGGTTATTTGGTAACACAGTAGTAGACTACAACATGCCATCTTGGTCCTGTTTTTCAGCCAAACAACTGATTTGCCATTTACTGAAGACTGACCCAACAGAGAGGATGACAGTTTCTCAATTTATGAATCACCCTTGGATTAATGTGAGTTTCCTATCTCTGTTTACAAGATGAATTCTTACATGCAGAACTTACATATAGCTCCATGTAGCACAGCAAGAGAAGGATGATGATTACTGTTAATAACTTAATTAACCTACTGTGCCCTCCACAGAGGGTCACCTGCCTGTAGAACCACAATTCTTGGTGTTACCAGAGGACACACAAAGAGAGACACCCACAATAGCATCCTTGGAAGCAAAAGCCAAATGTATCTATATCTTCTGTGAGCAGGCAGTCACTGTTGACTCTGCAGCATATGCATGTGTTACTCTCTTTGAAAATATAAAAATAAACTGTATGTACTTACTTCATCAGTGCAGGATTTAGAGAGGGCTATTATTAGTGGTCTCAGGCAGCACTGTGCATAGCTGTGATAGTGTGAACAGAGTCCTATGCTTAGTGGGAATTCTCATCCTTGGCAGAGTTTGGAAATGCATGGGGGAGGAGCAAGGGTCTCGTCTTAGTTCCCTGTAAGAGATTGCCAGATAGGGTGGCACACAGAGCTGTAATGGTCCCAGTTCAGGTTTCATTCTATGACTTGGTTGAATTTACTTAAAAAATGGTTTGGGGGAAAAAAGCAAAAAAGAATCTAATAATACAGTATTAATTATTTTGGGCAAGAGACTAGAATCCCAGGAGTTACCAGGCTGAGTTTCAGGATATCGTCTCTGTTCTGTAGGTGTCACTCAAAAGAATAGATTGTACTTCTCACATTTGTGCCTAAAAGGACACCAGTCTTGTTCTTGCTCCCCAAAAAAATCATCAGCCAGGAACAGAATCACTTGTACTGTAGAATGCCCTTTTCTCCCCTAGTGCTTTCTCTGTCTATGCTGATCCTCAGGGGAAGGGGCAGAAACAGACGCATGACCAATAGTGAGCATTTCTATAATCCCTGTTTGAAGATCTGAAAGCCCTTAGAATCATATAGAAATGTAGCTATATAACATCCTGATGAAGTAGACAGACGTCTTCATTTAAAGTTCTGAAAGCTGAGAAATTAAGGTTGCAAAGACTTTGCAGAACTAGAACAGAATCTAGACAATGTTTCTAAGTCTTTTTTTAAGCAAATAAAAATGTAATCACTGTTCAGAATAAATACCTCCAGCTTTAAGCGTTTGAAGACCCAAGAAGGAGGTGTTTCAGAAGTCAGCAGGTGATGAATTTCACAGAATGAGTGCCTAATAGCTAAGGAAGCTACCACCTACAGCGACACATGTTACCTGAAATACGCATATAACCAATTAATAAGGAGGAGATTAGAGACAAGGTCTATAGACTCTGCTGTACCAAAGAGCTGTGCTAGAATACCATTCCTGGAATAATGCTCTAGGAGCTGCAGATTGGCATTTTTTTCTGCTGAACCTATTGTTCCCACGAGGCAGAGGGAGGGAGAAGGAAAGACCACCATAGTGAACGTCTGTGTTCTTCCTTTTCCTAAATCCCTAAGTGGGAACATGTATGGGGAGATGCCTTCCACAGGCAGTGCAGGAGGATGCTTGTCTCTCCTTTTTTCTTTTTTTTTTTTTTTTTTTTTTGGGTACTTAGATGGATGGCAGGAGTATTATTGTGGACTATGCAAAAATTGTCAGTTTAGGTGGAGCGCATAATCCTCTAGATAGCTTGTAGATTAAGATTTTTTTTTTAACAAGTAGCAGCTCACAGTAGATAGGAGGGCACCTTCTCAGGGACATCACTAAAGCCAGTCTGCTGGTTTTCCATTTCTCTTGTCCCAGCTGTACTTAATAAAACTATACCCTGGCCAGGTAGGGTCCTTTTCCAGCGGATGCAAGAGTCATGATTTCTGCTTCCACTTCTGTAATCGCTGCACTGCTGCTCTTAGCTCGGTGGAGTTATAAGCACTGCTTCCAATGTAATGCTTATTTTACAGTGACATGTACAGGGATCTCCTTAGACTTTGTTGACATGCAGCTGTGTCTGGTGTAGGATGCCACAGCAGTAGACAGCAAGTTTGGGTAGAAAGCATAAGGAAGATAGACTATCCAAATGAAATTATAGTTTGGGTTACGGACTAGCAAAAAATACCATGACCCTTGCTGAATTTAGCTAGGGAAGTGTGCTTTGTGCTTCAGAAATTGTACCTTATTCTAATTTAAAGTACCTACTGATCTTTCATGGCAGGTGAGCGTAGATCTCAGTTTTATGTGGAAGAGCATCTCAGGCAATGCACTGTCTTCTGAACTGTGCCTTACTCTGAATAATAGTATAATTTCCTCTTTGGGCACACTTACGATCTGATGAACTGGTAATCTCAGTTAATGTATATGTACAAGAAAATTTCTCCTATGACAAATCCTAGAAGATAAAGGTCAAATTAACCACTTTAAAACACTGACTAATGAATAGTGAAATGACAGTTAAAATCTGAAATGTACATAAAAATTTATCCAACACAGGGTTATTGGTTGGACTGGAAGGGAGCGGAGTGAAAGAAACTCAGCACTGATTTCTCTCTCCTTTTGTTCTTTAAAGATACTGTCGTGTGGGGACTATAGTCCTTTTCTACCTCACACATGGATTCGCTTGTGGAGTGACTGGAAGCATGAATAATGAGGGCCACCAAAGGACAGTAGATAAAGTTTTATGCCCTCCATACACATAGAAGAGCAAGCAGTCACTTCCCAAACGTGATTTTGCAGAACGCTTCTTTTGGTATTTTTCCCTTTTCTCAGAGATCAATGGCAGTGCCACCAACTCCTCTTCATACTGCACGGGTCCTGCAAGAGGATAAAGACCACTGGGATGAAGTTAAAGTGAGTCAATCATAGTTCAGATTTCTTGAAGTCTGATAAGAGATTAGATGGGCTGGCTTCTCTGCCTATGCTTATTTCCTTGGAGATTATGGCTATTTTGAATACAACCATTTTAAATGAGGGGAAGCATAAACGGTCTTGGTTAGAACAGTATGATAACTGTTTAAAAAGAAGAATGCTATTTGAGCTTCATCTGACAGCCTTAGGCTGTGCCAGATATCAACAAAGATGATGTTTATGATCAAAGGTATTAATGATGCTACCTGCTGAGCCTCTGTATGTAACCACAGAGGAAAGGGACGGTGTTGAGGGAGTTTGAAGTTCATTATAGTGAAGTGAAGAATATGATGAAATGTAGGGGGACAGGGTGGGACGGTTGAGCTGCATTCTGGTTTTCTAGTGTGTTCTTGTGTTGTAAACCAACATTAAGTAACCTTAGACTTGTCTTGTTATGACATTTGGCATGGGAGGAGAAAAAGAATGTATCTGTCTTTTCCTTAATCTAACCAGGTGCCTCACCTGTTATTTGTACTGATGACAGTTCAGTGCTTCCTGCAAAGTGAAACTGTAGGGCAGACTAAAAGTTGTTTGCAAGCCTTAACTCTTTCCTGCTGGCCTGTATCAGGTTGGCATGCTTTTACAATTAATTCTGAATTTTCTGCACTTACAATGCTTGGCATTTTGATAATTGCAACATTCCTGTAGTGTATTTCGCTGTTTACTGATTTTATTTAAATTAGTGATGTATAGTTGCAGCTGTTGAGCTATGTAATGGTAAAATTTCATAGGACCTAGGCAACATTTGCCTCCCGAGTCAAAGAGATCAAACAGATATTTTCACTTAGCCTTCTTCATTTCCATGTTTCTGAGAACTTCTTATGTTTGTGCTTTGTATAGGTCCCAGAGGTGTTCCCTTGGGCCACCAGCATTCCCATAATATTTAATCATTTTTCCTTTCCTGAACTAAATGCCCAGACATTCATTTACTTAAGCAGATTTTTGTTCACAACCTTATTAAAAAGTTTAAAATTTGCCTGCACTTAAACATTAATTCAGACTAAGGAAGCATGAGAATTTGAAGCAAATACTTTTAAACAACTTTGTGTGGACTCTTTATTCTGGTTCCTGCTAACCTAGTTTGGTAACAGAGCAAGGACAGCAGTGTTCCGAGCCTGGTACAAGAAGCCCAGGCTCAGTAGGTGGTGAAGGCCTAGAGCCAGCCAGTAAGAAGTGATGGGCATGGGGACACGGTGGAATTTAGGCCAGCAGAGTGTCCTGCGTGCTCACGTGTGAAACACTGTGTGAATAGTTCCTCCTGAATGAGTCCATGAGTAGAACGAAGCCTTTAGTCATAGTCCAGTGCAGCAGAAAGGGCTCAGCTGTTTCTGGCTGTAGTGTAACAGAGGGTTCCTTTTTGTACATTCACCTCCTGGCGGTAGTGTGGGGTGGCTGTGCGCTCTCTGCCTCAGGGTTTTCAATAAATTGATTCCTTGGTTTCAGGAGGAGATGACCAGCGCTTTGGCAACCATGAGGGTGGACTATGATCAGGTGAAAATCAAAGACTTGAAAACGTCCAACAACCGCCTCCTGAATAAACGCCGTAAGAAGCAGAAGCAGGCAGGCACCTCTTCTGCAGCCCCAGGGTGCAATAACCAATGAGAAGAGAAGCCAAGGACCTGTGGGTGGAGGGTAAAAGTTAAAAGGAACAGTTTAAAATCAGTATGATCAACTCAGTCCATACGACAAAGGCAGTGAGACTGTAAAGAAGCTATCCTGCAAAGAGGGAGCAGTGTGAAAGATTACATTTTTATAACTTGAATTAGGGCTTTGCTTTTAAAGGCTAATGTATATGACATGATTCTGTTGCATATTGCTAGGGAAGGTACAGTAATACCAGAAATGTTACGGGTTTTTGTTTTGGCTTTAACTATATCGGACAAGGGGAGAGAACAGGAGGCAGTCTCAGCATACTAATGCACTGAGGCTTTAACAGCCATCTACAAGAGTAACTTCTGCTGCCGTTTTAAACTTGGGAATAGGAAAAATGCCAAGTGTTCTGCTAGGAGTGTTTTAGTAGTTCAAACATGAGTACTGAGAAAGGAGAAAAATGTCACTGTTCTTTATACAAGTAGCACAGGTGCAGTTCTATTATGGATGCATCTGGACAGCATTTCATGTTAGAATTGGTAATAGTCAATATTTCCAAACTTACCTCCTATAGTTACAGAACATCACCTAAGTAGTAAAAAGTTATTCCTGTTACAGGAAAAAGCATCCATACATTTCCATTTTCATAAAGTCTTCATGTAGTCTCCTGTGAAGATTTGAGTTTGTCAGGGATTCTCATTTGATAACATGTAAGTTTTCTAAACTGTAACCATTATGTCATGTTTATGTCACTGGCAGATCCTTCTCTTGTAATATTCTTAATTTAAATGGTACTTTATGTGAAGAGTTTTAATAAGGATTTAATTAGTTGAAAGTATTCTGCAGAGAATATTGCTGTTCCTCTTGGATCCACAACCTCTAGGGCATGCAATTGGACATGCAGTTGTATACAAGAGACTGCTCTAGAAGAGAGACTTCTGAAATTCGGGAAGAAGTGGCAAATGCGTGTTCTCTGAATGGACCGTGGTGTCTGCCAGCATCCCTTCTGGTAATTATCTTCAGATCCTGTGCCTAAGATGTGCTGATCATAGCAAATTTGGGAGTACTGGGGTTGGTTTGTTTCCCGGGGTCAGGGAGGGGGAGGATGCTACTTTATTGGCAGTGTTTTGTCTGTGTTTCTGGATCCAAAGATTTTCACCACCTAAGGGAGACTACCTATATGTATATCTACCCATTGTGGTTTTTTTCTTATTCTAGTTCTTGTTTTATGGGATCCTAGCCTTGGTTTGCCAATTTGTTTTACTTTGTGATCAGAATATTTCCTCTTGCTGTATTTTGGGGGTTTTTTTTGTAGTTGAGGTGAAGCAAATATTTGTGAAAGTATTACCAGAGTCTAGAATGAAAATTATGTGCTTCCAGTGATGCAGGCAAAAACTACTTTGTGGTAGGCACGCAGACTACTGGTGTGTTAATGGGCTCGGAAGAATGTTAAAAGACAAAAAGGAAAACAGGGCTCCAGAAGGGATCTGAATCATCAGATCTGACTGCCACGTAGATCTTGTTACCTCCAAAAAAGATCAGCTCGAGGCTTTGGACCTTGTCTGGGGAGCCCTGTTCCCATCTTCGAAGTGCTGGATGAGACCTCCGTTCTTCTTCATGAACTGGTCCTGGGTTTTATAAGCCGATTTTAATAAATCATATTACAACATTCCTTCCTCCTGTCATCCCTGTTTTTGTTGAGCTGTTGCAGAGTTTGTATTGTTTTGCAAGGTACATCTGTGTTGAAGGTGACGGGAGAGGGGAGAAGGAAAGTGTTCATGACGTCCACATTCAAAGGCTACGCAACTTTGAGCATTTTTTTAAGATCACAAGGGTTTGTTTTCAAATATCAATCTCTGCAAAGATGTATTTGAAAATTATTTCATGTTTATCTAGGTATCACTATGATTATACTATGTTCTGTATTTATTTATTTTATTATATTATTCCTATGAATTGTGTAAATATTATTCACTACCGGTAAATGATAACACAACGAATGAAGAGTTGTGACGTGTTCAGGCTACAACAGTAGGGATTAGAGCCAGACCCAAGTTTCTGTCCCTTTATCCAAATTTTTTGAGGGTGCTATGTACATCACTCTTACCTTCCCAACTCTGCACCTCATCAGGGTGATACACGCTCCCACTGTCCCAGTTAATAGGGCAGCCCGTGTATAATGTGGTGATGTCCTGGCTGTCTTGGGTAGAGGGGTATTGAAACTGTTGCAAACCCATGTTTTTGCTTCCCTCTTGCCCCAAGCTTGAGCAGGAGCTCTCAGTTTCCAGCTGGTGCCGCCTTGCTTGTTAGTTCAGTCTGGAGCGTGAAGACACTTGTCTGTTCCTGAGTAGTTTTCCGTGGGGAACTGTAAAGCACATCTGGGCCCAAGTCCTCCTTGTGGGGTTCCAGTCCTCACCGCACTGCAGTTCAGAAGCTGGAGCGATGGACTGATGTGCTGGGCACAGGACCTTCAGCTTTCAGTCCCTGTGTAGCAGTAGGACACCACCATCTCATTAAATTGGGACTAATAGTTCTTACGTTCTGCCCTGCAGTGACAACATCCAGCAATACTGTAAAGCCCGGTGGAACCCGAGGAGGGCCTCAAAATGGCAGACATGGAAGTGTATGCAAGTATCGTACAGAAGTGTTTGTGCTTATTTTACAGAAGAAAGGAGGCAACTCCTTGGGAGCTGGGAAGCAGCTGACGTGCAATGTATGGGCCCTCCAGCCACTGTCCTGCTTGTTAGCTGTCTTCTGTCGCGCAGCGGGAGCGGGGTGTGAGCCCTGGTCTTGTTGTAACCTTGTCCGAGTCAGCCGGACCTGTGAGGATCTGCCAGGGACCAGGTCTGGGGGCTGTGCTTGTCGTCACCCCTCACTGTGGGGGGTGCAGACGTTCCTCCAGCAGTGTCCGTGTGCCTATAGTGAGGCCCCTACCCCTCCCTGTAAGCACACACCGAAGGAAGCGTGTGTGTGCGCGCGCGCGCGCGCGCGCAGCTCGACGCCCCCCGCCCCGGCCCCGCGGCGCCCCCTGCTGGCCGCGGCGCCCCTCTGCAGCCGCGGGGGGCCCGGCCCGGCCCGGCCTGCGCCTCCCCTCAGCAGCCGGGTCAGCGGGCTTTACCGAGCCCTCCCGCCTTTCCGGTAGCTGGCATCAAGGAAAACCGAAACCTGGGGCATCTGGGGGGTCTGTCGCGTTCGTGTTCTTGCCAGAGCCTGCGGGGTGCGCTGCCCGTTGCTCGCACGTGCGCTGTGCCCCGCAGGAGGCTGGGATGAGGTTCGTGGGTACGTTTTGCTGAAGATGTTTCCTTTCTGGCTGCTAGCTCTGTTACACGGAGGGCTCGCCTTCTAGCTGCATTCACACACATTATAAAGAACTCTGGTGTGCTAGCGGTGTTATTTGGGTCTTGCCTCTTCCCCCAGCCATATAGTATAATAGTCTTTTTAGAACCTGCTGCTTAGGATCTAAATTTATAGCCTGTTTTTAGAAAGGATGGGCTATTATAGCACTGATTATGCATTTGCATATTCATCAGCCATATAGAGGAGGTAAAGAGCTGGGAAGGGAAAGAAGAAATGAATGGTCAATAGAGAAGGATTCGAGGAGAACACAGATTAAAAGGTCTATTTATTTTTTACAGCAGAAGCTAAAAAAGGACTGTGCACAACTCCCCACCCCCATTGCTTTTCATAGCAATTGCTTATGGGCCGCTGCCTCCCCTTGTATGTCTCTGCACTGTGCTCCTCATACACATGTGCGCTTGCTCACTCACTCACAAGTGCACTTTCTCTGATTGATGCACAAGTGTGTACACAAGGAGAGATAAAATTCCCTCCCTCACTTTTCCGTTTCTTGCACTACACAGTTTCTTACCTCTTTGACCACATGTGCCATGTGATGAACCTTTTTTTGACATGGTACAATCAAAAACTAACATTAATGGTGAGCTCTTGGCCTACTTCTGTGTTTTTCTGTTTGTCAAAACCCAGCATGCAGTCCTGGGATTGCTTTGCTCTCTTAACACTTCGCTGCCTAGAGTCTAGAGGCCCAATTATGTAACTGCTTCTGACTAGTCTGACATGAGGGATAATGAGAATGCTGCATACTCAGTTTGATCTAATTTCCTGTCCTCTTTTCAATTCAGAATTTATTTGGCCCATGTTTAGATAAAGGCGCTTTTGAGAAAAGTAAGATTAGTGAGGAGGAGAGAACTGAAGCTTTTAGTTACTTTCACGTAATCGTAAGTACATGTACTGTTTTAAAACTGTGATAAAGGTAGGGAAGAGGTGTTAATCTGTGTCCAGCTGCTTTGATATATTTGCATGCTTAGCCTAAGGATGAAGCCAGCCGTGGGAGCCAACTCAGCTGTACTTAAATGGGAGGAAAACTTGTCCTTGAGGATGCACCCCAGCTCATTCACCAGTGCCCTTTCACACTCACTAACAAACCCCAGGGATGGAGGGAGTGAAGGCAAGCAGGGAACAAATTTAATGTGGGAGACCTCCTTTCTTCCAAGAGTACGTGTTTTGGAGAATTTTCTGTGGAAATACCAGAATTCTTTTTTTTTCTAGGTTCTAGTATTTTCCCTCTTCACCTGGCTGTTCTCAGTAGTGGAGCTGGCATAGCTGAGAATGAACATAGTTAATTCTCTTTTAGAGAGCCTAAACAGGATGAAGACAAGGAAGCAAGCTTGGAAGACAGAGAGCACATACACAAAACCTCAAAGAAAAAAAAATAATGTTAAAAATACTTGTAAGCTAACAAGCAAGTTTACTTCAGGTACATACTTAAATGCATCTCCCATCTGGAAAATTGAGGTTAGAGCAATCCTAGGTAATATCTGCTGAAGAAATGTTTTCCTGAAATCTTTGCACTGGGTAAGAAAATGCTTTTTGAGTGTTAAGTACAGCTTTAAAATAGGATTTTTTTTTTTTAGTCTGTGTGATTAGAAGAATCTAATGGGGCAAAGGGAGTAGAAATGGGGGATGATATGTCATGTTGAAGAATAAGATAAGAAATGTCTGCTGTTGTGTTCTACTCCAACTTATTTTTTTTACTGCAGGTGCTACCTCTGTACAAACATAGCAGGATAGATTCAACTTTTTATTAGTCTTTTTTACCACTGGAGGAGGAGGAGAATGTTCCTGCACTCTAGGGAAATGTGGAAGATAACTCTGTGACTGTAGATGAACAGCTGTATTGGTAAATCTGTAAATGATGCCTAGCATTAACTTTATTTTAAAATTTTCTGCCCCCTGCATCTAACAGGTGCCAAGATCTCATAGGTCTGGTCTAACTGCATAAAGGCACAGAGGCATCATTGTCAGTGGGTTTCCTCATACTACTTGAGACTGCAAAAAGAAGCAATTGCTGAAATGTACTTCAGCATTTTTAGCTTCCAGAAGCCAAAAGAGAAAAAAATGCAGCTTTCAAATATCTGAGGGCTGGGCTATCTTTTGTCTGAGGAGGGGTGGTACTTGAAGGTAGTATACAGGTATCTTGACCTTGCTTCAGTTCAGCTTCCAGATCTGATAATAAACATGTTTTAGCTGTGTGGGGCTGCGGGCCCAAGTTACTAGTAAAGTCTCTGCTGCTTTGACAGCATGCTGGGTTTTTTCCACTATTAGCCACTGAAATGTACTTACTTGGTCCGTAGTTGCAAACCGTTTAGCATTCTTGGTCCTGGGGCTGAAATGAAGCTCAGTAATTCAAAAAAGGAGGAGTTTCATCATTTTCTTCCATGTTAAGCTTCTAAATTTATTTCTGTTGAATTTTACTGCATTCAAGTTAATTACTGGTATTGCTAGTGTAAAAACTGTTTCTTACTGCACCTTCTTTATTTGTTAACAGTGAGCATAAATGCTTCTTTTTGGGAGTGTGCCTTTTTGTCTTTTTTGTCTGAAGAGTTTTATTCCAGTTTTGAAATTAAATGGCATGGTTATTTTGCCTAATATTATTCTCCCAAAACTTCCAGGCTAATCCATTTGGGAAACATGGAGGATGTTCTCAAGAGATTTCTTATTGCTTAGCTACTGAAACACCTGCTAAAGCTGAGCTCTTTAAAAAAAATGGAAAATTATTTAAATGTGAAAAAGAGTGGGTTGATCTGGAAAAGAAACTTCTCAAAAGACTAAAATTAGAATGGAATGTGTTAGAAGAGAAATACTGGTGGGGGAGGAGGACTAAGGTTTTTTAAAATAAAAATGTTACTGCTTGAGTAATGATCAAGGAAATTCTGGTTAGGATATTAGCTGCTGCTCCAACCCAGAGCAGCTCCTGAATTCAGAAATAATTATGTTTCCCTAAAGATAGATATACAATACAGACTCCATTTTTTTTTTCCTGAGGTAGACTAAAGCAAGGCTCAGCTTGATGCTTATAAATGAGACTTTCGAGTAAATGCTGTTAGTATACCAAATAAATGGCCCTTTTTTAGAGCAGCTAATAACTGAACAAATATGCTTTGCAGATTAAGTTCTGCTCTCCCAAAATTGCCTGAGTGAGCTCCCTTTTTGCTTGCAGAAACCTTGTCAAGTTGAGGTTAACTTTCTTTTTTGCTTTCGGACATTTTGAATTTCTATCTTGCACTTTATCACTGTGTGTTTGACTTTTGTCTTGAGTAAAAATCTCGTTAGTTGTCTCAAGGCTAACGTTCTATGATGCAATGTCTTGTCTTTTTTGGCTCAGTTACAGTTGTACCACCTCTTCTTTTACTGCTGAACTTCTTGTGGTGTAAAATACTGGAAGATTTTCAAGGAATCCCACTACCTGGCAGGAAACAAGAAACTACATTGTATGTTAAAATGGTAAGGAGGAAAGTTCCAAGCAATGGGTAATAGTAGGAAAAATATCCCTCAAGGGTAGTAGAAGACCTCTGCAAAGAAATGAACCCAACTAGAACTTAAAACTTTCTTCCTGTTTGAGAATGGGCTGTGGGTATACTCTCCAATATTTATAGGTGCCTCCTTTAGAGGTAACCCAAAAGGATGCTGGTCTTCCTTCAGGGTCATGGAAGTCCCCTGCTTGATGGTGTGGCGAGCAGCTCTGCAGTTCTTGCCTCACTGAGACTTCTCCCAGAGGTTGAGGGACTTCTTCCGTCATCATTTCTCATACCCAAGGTGCTGTGGTGAACGAAGGGGCGTAAGTAGAGCCATCAGCCCTTTCAGCTCCTGCATGGGATGTTTTAACCTTTGCTGTTTCTCAGCTTTATACAGAATAAACATTTTTAAATTTCTTAGCAAATTCTGTTACTTTAAAGTCCTATTTCCCATGGGATTTAAGCTTTTTTTTCAGTCAGCTCTGTAGAGGACCTTGCTAGTGTCCTGGTTCATAGAACTGTTATTCCAAAATCCCTTGGTGTTAGTTGTGCATTATCTCACTGAGAAGTAGCCACTTAGAGCAGAAATACTTTTATTCCCTCCTCCTAGCTTTTAAGTCCTTGTGTGGAATACTTCCTTTAACTACAAAGAGTAAAATGAGGTGGTATAATTGTCTTCCTTTTAAATCCTTTGATTTGTACACTGCTTGGAAGCCATGAGTACTTCCTCTAGAGAGACTTTTCTGCAGTATTATACACACACACACACACACACACACACACAATATTTTACATCTGAGGAGTAGGAAGCCATTGAATTTCCTGATTTGAAGTGACTCAGCTAGGTCTGTCTTCTTGTTTCATAATAGATTCTCTGCATCCAGCTCAAACCTTGGCTGGCACTAGGTAGAGCTATCAAATGTTTTCTCAATTAATTTGACATTCCTGCACAAAGTCACTTTTTAAACTGTTCCTTGAGGATCCTGGAGCAACTATCTAGTAAGCAATCATCAACTCCAAAAGTACATGACTGTGTCATAAGGCATCTGGTGCTATCACTTGAAGCTTCCGTCATCTCAATTACGACAATTATATGCCTGGCTAACAGGAACTCGGTAATAATAAGTGATAACATTAGTTTGTTAATATTGTTTGCTTTCACAGCATATCTACAGTCATTTGCGCACACACACACATACATGCATCAAACCTTCTTGCCTTAACTACGGTCTAGTATAAAGAGTTACTTTTTACGAAACCTAAATGGTGGT
This sequence comes from Sagittarius serpentarius, assembly GCA_034782735.1. Lineage (NCBI taxonomy): Eukaryota > Metazoa > Chordata > Aves > Accipitriformes > Sagittariidae > Sagittarius > Sagittarius serpentarius. Next base: position 5,388,121 of record JAVKLA010000036.1, on the reverse strand, counting down.
GGTGTTCTGTAGTAAGCAAATTAATTTCAAAGCATTTCTTTTAAGCCTGAAACTCTTCTTTGTAGGATTCCTGACATTGTGTATTTCCCTTTGGAGCAGATTTTGTTCCCAACTTCAGAAAATTATTTCCAGTGAAAATTTGAAAAGAAAGTTCATATGTGTTAAAAAGAAACTTGATATTTGTGTGCCATGTATGATTGCATATGTTGAAGTAATAATGTGGAAGACTCTAATTAGTACTGTACAGGCAACTGAAAATGTTGAGCTTTCTTGATTAGAATTAACTACCGCATACACGAAAGGAGAATTTAATTCGGATTTCTATTAATCAGAAATACCATTCTGCCAAAATTATTTTTTTTTTTTTTAAAAAAGTGCTAGTCTTCTTTTTGTATTATGATGATTTCCATGTCAAGAGTGATTTTGTGTGCTTGCATCTTTGAAGTTATATATGCTCAAGTACACATGAAAGTATTTCAAGTGTTGTAGCCCAAATGCTTTCAATTCAGAAGTACAAATCAAACATATATTCACATATGTAGAGATACATACACTCAGTGCAAAGCCTCAAAAAATTCAGTCTGAGCTTTTGTTGTCAGGTTCTCCTTTTTCTTCCCACAGCATCATTAAAGTAAGGTTCTTGCTGCCGGTAAATGCTGTGTGGTTTCATGACTCTGTCATCTTTTTCCCATATGCTGCTGGACATTGCTTAGTCCAAAGAAGAGGAGGAGAAAAGCAGAGGGGAAGAGTTCTTGCTGGAATTGCCAGTGTTACTCTGCACATGCAGATGAGGCATGGCAGATCAGCTAAAAGGACATGAGTTTGTTGTCTGTCTGTATGTATTGCTCAGTATCTGTACCTCAGCTCTATAGGAAACTTTAGTTTCCAGCCACAGAGATGTCAGCATGTTTGTTGTCAGGGCTCAGACCAGGTTTGGAGGCTGTCTTGAGTCCTGAGAAGTCTAGGTGACACAAGTGAATGTGTTGGGGCAATGTCATAGACCAGTGATGTCCAGTCTTTCTGTCCAACCCAGACAGCATAGACAACATAGTCTCATCTAGAAGGACACATGGAGGTAGGTGGCAATTTCTGCGCAAGTGTTTGAACATATTTTAGGCAGGCACTTCTGTTTGTGTGATGATCGGCAGGGGCAAAACCTCATATGCGACCAGTTGTCACAAAAGTGGAAATACACCGCTCACATGATGGAGACATGTACAAGCTGCTGTCGCATTATACGATGGAAGCAGGAAAAGAAATCATCAGGGAACGGCCAAATGTTGAATTTTGTGTTCTGCTGGACTGTATGTTTAGCTCAGGGGTTGAACATCTGCCCTCCTTGATACAGAAATTAATAGATTCTTTTTGAAGGCAGATCAGAGAAGAGTGTGTTCAACTATGCACCGAAGTGCAGAAGTGTATATATTAGACTAAATTCCAAAATCTGAGCATATGAAGGTGAGAGTGTATAAAGTGCACAAGCAGACTTAGCATCATGCCTTATTTTGAAAATAATTCATAGTAATCTGAATGTTATTTAGAATGTAATCTGTGGGCATTAAATACTTGTTTTATGAAGAAACTCTGCAATGTTCCTGTCCATGGAAGTTGAAAGAGACTTTAGTAAGTCATTAAACACCTAACGGTGTTTCAGATAATAGTCCTAAGGTTTAACTCTGTATACGCTTTCAAGGGAGGCAAGAACAAGTTAATGTTGTGTGAATCTGAAAGGAGTTGGGATGAAGTGTGGGCTGCACTGAGCACCAGTTCATCTGTATCTGTCTCTGCAGCTGTAGGACTGCAAGGGAGAGTAAAACCCAGGCTTCTATGATGGCAGAAGTTAGACCTTGAATTCCTGTAATTCTTGCATTGGAGGGAAAAACTGAGGCTACAGTAATTTGTTTCTCATTTAGTCCTTCATCTTCTACCTTTATTCATGTCACTAGAGATAGGATCACTGTGACAGCTATAAAGGGGGGAGTAGGACATTTCAGACGGTTGCCTGCCATATTTGTGATAAATGAAGAGCCCTATCCATGTGCACAGAGTGAACTGCAGAACTCGGAGCATGTGCTGAGTTCGAGCACAGTGCATGTAAGAGATCTGACCTTGGGCTGCTGGAGACAGAGTCCTGTGTCTGGCATCACAGCTGTTTTGTGTTTCTGACACCATTTTTTAGTAATTTTTTAATAGGAAAGGCATGGTCATGTAAAAGACTCCTGTGCGCTTCTTTTTGACTTGCATGTATGTTCCTTTCCACTGTTTTCCTGGACTTTCTATCATACTTACACTGATCATGTCCTCTGATCATGTAGTGTAAGCACTGACAGACCAGGGCAGCAGCTATTGACAAAGAGGAGATAATGTCCCTTTGAATGTCCCCAGTTAGGATAATTCTGGTTTTTAGCTGTTCATTCATTAGCAGAGAAGTAAACAGTGCAGGCGGAAGGTTGTGAAGCAGGATGTTTATTCACTTGTTTTCTAGCCTTCCCTCTGGATTAATGAAATGACTCATAGACAGTAATAACATGCTTGGAGGGGAAGAAAAAAAAAAAAAGTAACTGGAGGTGGGACATGTGAGGCCAAATCTTTCTGTCCGGACACCCACGTCTCGTCATACCACATACATGATTTGATTCTCTTTGTTAAATGTAAAGAATGGATCAGTTTTAAGATAGGCAAACCCCCCAGGGCAAAAGAATCAAATGAGCATCTATTAAGTGCAGGTTAGTTTAGATACCTGTGAAAGACAAGGATTGCTGGTAAGAATGTAAGATTATGCAATTGCTGGTAAATGTTTCTGTGCAAAATTACTTTTAAGTATTTTCCTACCTTCTCTGCCTCTTTGTCAAAGGACAAACGGTGTGCCTCGCATCGGTGCGTAATACCTGTTATATCTCTGCCTCTGTATGCTGCCAAACATACTCTCTGTGCTTTTTCTAAAATGTCCATCCCATAATCATGCTCAGTCCCTTACCAGTCTTACGAAATGGTGCAAGTAGAATAGGGAGAGTACTCCAATTTCAAGGATACTCAGGGTCTTTACAGGCCTTTCAGAATCTGGAAATGAAAGACTTGGAAAGGTTACATGAAGTGTGGGCAGAGAAGGAAACTGAACACACAACTAGATATTACAGATGCACTTTCAATGCTGGACCATCTCGGTCCTCTCTACTATAACCTCTCAAAGAACACTCATACCCATCTTTGTGAAGATTATGTATGTGCTTTTGAATTGTTTACTAATAAAAATCTACAAAGTTTACATACTAAAAGTTATGCGAGTGATGCATCACAGGTCTGTTTTAGCTTAACAGCAGGATTTTTCGGCAAGGTTCAACAAACTGAAAGCAGGACAAGAAAGGAATAATAATTGTGGAAATCCTGAGAAGAATTAATTACAGCATACACTACCAGGCAACTCTGATGTTGAAAAAAGTAAACTGAGACGCATCTATGTGATACTTTCACATACAGAAAATACTTTTCAGCATTTGTATTAGATTCTGAATTGGTAATATCTGTGTTATCTAAGGGAAATAATATGTATAATGCTTTTATAAAGGCATCTTTTGATTATGGCTTTTTCTTCATGGGAGTACATATCACATGGAAACCTAAACCCCTCAGCCAGCTCCTACTCTGAAAACTGCTTAATTTATAAATTCTCAAAAAATTGATATATAGCCAAGATGTTCTGCTATTCATTGTTACTTTATTTAAAACTGTTTATTGGTAGCTTCTGTGTTGCTTCATTTTGAGAGGAGCCAGTATATCTAGGGTGGAGATTTAAGCCACACAAGGCAAAAAATGGGGATGAAGTTGGAGAAAGAAGAGGAACTTGTCAAAGCCAGTAGAGAAGAAGTGAGGATAATTAATCAGACAAATGGAGATAGAGAGCAGGTGTGCAGAGGGAATAGTCTGATGGAACAAAAGGCAGTCGAATGAAAATGAATGGCAGAAGAGGTGAGTTTTTCCTCTATTTTATAAATTATAAACTGTAGCAACAAAGCTTTTCCTTGTCAGCCTGAATTTTTATTTTTTAAGAATTAGCCTTACAAACATTAATCAAAGCAGTAGCATTTAAAATGTTTTTTAATTGCAAATTGTTTATTAAATATAAATAAATTGATTCAATGCTGACCATTTAAACAGTGGGATATGAAGCCCACTCACAAGCCTACAAATTCCAGCAAATTAATAAAATATTTTATGTGGTAACGTAGTTTCTATAATATGGGTAAAGGATATATATTACAGGATATATATTACAGATGCTAAACTGGGAAATGTAGGGCAAGGGCAAAACCAGTTTTCCCTTGATGTGTTTGTAAACCAAACATTGCAGTATTTAGGTCAGTAGAGGAGGCAAAAAATACAGTTTATAAACTAAAGTCAAAGTGAGCAGTTAAGGTTCATATCCAAGCAGACAGTCTAGGGTCAATCCTCCCATTTCTCTGTACAACAAAGTAGTGTCACCTGCTTCTCCAGGGAGCAAGAGTGCGGCTGACAACCCCAAAGACCATCAGAAATGGAAATTCATTCGCTGCTTTTGCAAAGAGAAGCAGCTGGTATCGCTTACTCTTTTGAGATAGAAGGGAAATGCTCTCTGATTCCATGTTTACTGTGCAGTTCCCACACAGAGCTGCTAAGGAGCCTGTTGCTGCATTAAGGCTTTTCAGGTCCTATCTCTCTCTGCACTTTTTCTCTTCTCAGGGCAGTACTGAAGTGTTTTCTTCACTGTGCCGTTTTGTTGTTCCTTGCAGGCTTAGAAGACTGGGAAGGGATGAGCACATACGGAAGGTCTGCAGAGCAGATCAAAAGGGTTGGCTTTCCTAGATGACTGAAAGGAAAAATTTGGAGGAGTAATTTGGAATGAATAAAAAGAAACAGGAAGGAAGGCCACTTGAGGGATCCAAAGACCTTGGTCCTACAGATTTGCAAACACGATTATCTTGGAGGATGACACACCTGAGCTGATTATATGTGGTTATGCCCACTTGTTTTCTTGCAGCTGGTCCTCCTTCTGACCAAATTGACTAGGAAATGCTAACTGTAATGATGTAACAACAGCACAGCTGAAGAAATAAGTGGTTGACAAAGGAGTACGGTTCCTCAGTAATAACTGTCTGAGTCTGCCCAGAGCATTAGAGTAAGTGGAAAAAGAGATGGATGGATTGGGCCCTCTTGGGAAAGTGGGGTACAGATAAGTGAATTCAAAGTACTGATTCAGATAATTTCTCCCTTTCATTTGAGTGAAGTTATGCCTCCACTATAAAGTTTAAGCTGACACTAAATTACAAAAAAATATATTTTGAGCCAAGTGAATGTCAGTGGCTAGTAATTGCAATTGAATAGCGTGATTTACTGTTGCCACAGAGATGATGGCAGGGGCCTAAGGTGGTCCTCTGGATGTCCCCCTCCTTGCATAGAATTTTTATTTGTATAAGTATTTGGCTTACTAGTTCATCAGAGTTTTCCAGTAATCATAAGCTAGCTTTTTGCATGAGAAAGCAAAGACTCTGTTCTAGGTATGCAGGAAAGAAAGTTAACAGATCTTTTCTGTTTTAGCTGCAGAGGAAGCAAACTACCAGAGCTGTTGCAGCAATCCTCAGCTTTTTTTTTCTTTCTTTTTTTTTTTTTTAAGGAGTATTTTTTTAATGTGCTGGGTTTGGTTGTTTTTTGTTTGGTTAGTTTGTTTTGTTTTTTTTTTTAATTTGAGGAATGTTTGTTTTTTATTGAGACTGGTCTGGACTGAAAGCTGAAGAAATTCTGTGTGCAAGCTTAGCAAGGCAAACTGTCTTCAGTCTTTCCTCTGTCCCTGTGGATTTAACCAAGCTGCATGTTTAGGTCTAGGTTCAAAAAAAAAAAAAAAAAAAAAACAGAGGTGCAGTGGGCTCAAAACTGTCTTGATATCTGCAGCAGTTTGCCTTCCCTCGAAGGTTCAGTGAGAGTTCTGCGTCGAGATGGCAAAAGGTAAAATTATCATTTTGTAGCGTTAGAATACACTGGCCAACTCAATTTTTTCAACGTTGTCACTGTTCTTGAACTCTTTGTACTGCAGCTTCTCTGCAAACAGTTGAATTTTTTACTCTTCTTTAGTTAGTAACCATATGCAATACATTAAAAACAAACAAACCTTCTTCCAGACTTTGCATTCCTTTCATGGTAGATGCTTACTTAACCTCTGCCATGTCAAATCATGAACTTAGAACTATGCTGATGAGCTTTCTGAGATTAGGGAACTTCTTAATGTGTTTATTCCTGGAGTTTTTTAAATAATTGACCTGTGCATGCTGTGCTAACAGATAGACATTCCTCTGATGGGTTCAATCAGTTCCTTCTAATGTGAAAGTCCAGGAACATTTTTCCTGTATTAAAAATAAATAAAAAATCAATTTAATTCATGTGAATTTAGTACTTGTGAAGGAAGCAGACTTGACAGCTTCGGTGGGAAGTCCTTTGCTTAGCTATGAAACAGAGCTATTGTAAACAGCTTCCTTCTGGCTGCATCAGCCCTACATGAGATTTTCATAATACCATTAAAAACTCATTCCTGGTGTAAAATGTGTCTGAACTCCACATCCAACCTTGGCATCTGTAGTTGTGGCATCAGTGATAGAGGAACTGCATCGTGAGATCTCTGCAATGGCACTGAAAACTCCCTTGTAGTGGGGTGACGGCTGTAGGAGTAGTAGGTTTGGGTCACTTTCATTTTGCACTGCAGGGAATGCACTTACATTCTAAATAACTTTCCCTTATTCATAGGCAAACCTATACAAGGAGTTTGCAGTCCAGTTCCATTTAAAAAGTAAGTGGTATAACAGCTTTTAGATTAGCACTTTTATGTTCACTTTATTATCAGTACCTGGATATTTGGTATGTCGTTTAAAAATTTGTTTGGATAATTATTTATGCTTTACCCATAGGACATGCCAAAAAAACCCAACAAAATATAAAACTGATAAAGCTTCCATGTAGATGCTGGTGGGTGATCTTGCTTTCTGCTTTCCCGAAAGGAAGTTATAAATTCCTTGTTACTGATCCAGTAAGTTAATAGTGCAAATGTTTAAAGCTGTCATGAATCATTAATTTGAGTTAACAGGAACCCACAGTAAAATCAGAATAAGTTCATGAGAAAAATTACTCCCATAGAGAAATCTGTTGTATGTCTCTTTTCATGCATGGTATTTACCCTAATCCAAGGTGAATTTCTTTTCATCCTTTAGAGATTTAAAAACTAAGAGTCATCTTTTATCTGCTTGCTAAGGATAAAAATGTGCCTAGAATACTTTAGGGCTGCTGTGTTCCATAGGGTACCTATTGTGCTTTGTGTAACGCACTCATAGCTCACCATGGGTATTCTTACATGGCTTCATTTTTTTGTGACGCCTTCTTATTTTTAGAATAAGCGTATGCTGTGCTGCAAGGTCCCAAAGTTTCATGGATGTGCAGATGGAGGAAAATTGCTACCATAAATCAATCCTAAAAAAAAGAGATTGCAAAAGTAGGACAAGGTACCATCTTCAGATGTTAGAAGGAGGAAAAATAAAAGGGGGGGTGGGATTTGAATTAATCCTAAACTGACTGGCTAGCTGGGTGTTTGGACAAAGTACCACAGTGACTTTTATTCAGGGAATAGTATTTATATGTAGTGCGTTTCTATGGTGTGCATCAGGAAAAAAAAGTCAGCGTTCAGTTATGAACATCGACCTTGGGAGCATGACAACACAGCAAATGTTTCAGGGATCATCTGTGGAAAGTTGTGCAGAACAGTTTCTGGCAGGGAGGCAAGCACCAGTTCTAACACGGCAAATCCTGTCATCGTGTGTGGCATGTGTAGCAGCAGACTGTCATTACCAGAAAGAGAGTGTATATGTGTATTCTGCAGCTAATGGATTAGAAACATGCTTGTGAGAGGTGGAGGGAGATGGGGAGGTGATGACACTGACAGTAAGCATTGAGGGGAAGCACCAGGCAGATTGTCAGTGGTGGTGGTTGTGATCGCAATTCATTGTTATTTATGAGGACAAACTCCTATGTCAGTCGCTTGCTTTTGATTCATACATAATGCATTGATATTTTTAAAGTAGGTGTTGTATTCAAGCTCAAACTTACTTTTTTGTGACTTTATTTATTATGTTTTTCATTTTATTTTGGTTTTAGGTTTCACTTGATTTGGGGATAAAAGTACTGATGGAAGTAATATTTTAAAGTTAGTTCTTATGACACACTTAAATATGTGAGTCTGTCATGCCTCCATCATTTTATCTGATTAGAATGGCTTTTCTTCCCTGGTCTGTTAATAGACTGGAGTTCTGTGTTACAGGCAATGCAGTGATAACCAGCTGAGTATAAAACGTCATAGGACAGGCAGTGGTAGCACACAGATCTTGTAAATAATATCTGATAAATCTGAGGGAGCAAACAAGATTTGCTGAGTTTGTCTTGTAGACAAGTGAAGTTGGAAGGCTTCTCACTGCTTGATTCACCCTTTTCCCTCTGTGTCAGAGAGAGATTTCTCTGCATCCTTAACAAACATGGAGCAGTGATCTTGCAGCATCAGTGTTTCTTTGTGTAACACGGGCAGTACTGTTCCTCTTAACATCTCTTACTTTTTAACTTCCTCTGATGTTGTAAGGTAAAATATTTGCTAAGTTTTCCTTTTTGTTTTATGGTTTAAATTTTAGTTCTCTAAGAATTTAGGAGTGTGGATTTTAGATTGTGTTGTATTTTTCTCAGTAAAATACAGGAAACTGTGTGTTTGTATGTATGTATACATACATATGTACACATATTTAAATTTGGAGACTTGAATACTTGCTGTACCTATATGGGAGCTGGCAGGAACTGAGTTAACAGCTGTATAAGCAGCCACAGCAGGTGAGTGTTTTGTGTTCAATGTTTGGCAAAAGAAGGTGACTTCTAGGGCCTAAGCAAATTTGAAAAGTAGTCATAAAACACAGCACAGCTTAGTTTGGGGACCCCAGTACTGAGAATTCAGTAAGCCTTGTTCTTTTAGCTTAATTCTCTCTAAGTGAATTAAATTCCCCTGAAATATGTGTGTGTAGGAACAGTTACGCTTAAAATTCATACGGTATTTTAATCTGATTTAACTTGCTAGAGACAACCAATAATTTTCCTCTTATCTTGAATAATTCTATATGTGGATAACACTGTAGGGTGAAATGAATAAGATTACTTTTTTTGGACTGGTTTTATTTTAGGATAAAAAAATCCCAATTGTTATGAAAATACAGCATTCTAGCACCTATCTGTGTTAGCTTTCTGCATATTGCCCATCAGCAGCATTAAACGGAAATGATTATGCTTCCTCTTCTACTCCTCTTTCAGTGATTATTTAGAGCTAGGAGATTATTATCTAGAAGATTTAGCTTGATAGTGATCCCTTCTTGTTGATCTGCTGTTCTTGAAAATGAATTAGGATTAGGAAAGTAACCCTTTATTGTGAATAATAAAGACCAAAAGGTCACAAGTAGGTTACCTACAAACCTCCTCGTGGTCATTTCTTGTAGACAGTTTTGGCTGAAGGATTTTGCTGTTACATTTTTCTGAATCTATTATATTTGGCTTTTCTCTTATTGCTGCACCATAGCTCCAATCATCTGAAAATCTTTTCCACATTATTCTAATTATTCTTCTAAGTTTCTCTTCTATTGCTCTTTTCTGTCCTCCCTCGGTATATCTCAGTCTCATCTTTATTAATTAAGCATTTTGTAGCTTCAAAGTACTTTGAGGAACAGTAAGTTGTTTATAGAGTTCCTATTAGGCAAGCTGTACACCAATGAGGAAATGAAATTAGAAGAATTAAGTGATTTGCCTTGGGGGAGGTTTGGTGTGCAGACCAGGATTAGAAATCTGTTCCTAACCTTCCATTTTTTGATTCAGGCAGCACGTTCATCTTTCTTTCCCACCTTCTCATCTTTATTTTTCTGACCTGTATTCTTTGTTCTTCCCTCCCTGCATAAATTCCTTTTGTGTTCGTTCAAAAAGTAGCAGCTCTGACCAGGACCTCTGCCAGATGGCTTTGTATACCAAACACAAGTCTGTTCTGGAAGCGCTGATTCAGCACAGAAAGAGATAGCTTTGTGGCAGTGACAATATTCAGTGAAAACTGTTGGAAAATATGCTAGAACTGGACACAGCTGCAGTTCTTAACTAGCTGATGAACCTTTCCAGAAGCTTTGCTTAATGAGGATATTGCCCTTAGACGGGGAGGTTTCCTGCAGCTGTTGTTGTGTGGTTATGATGAACTCTGATCCTGCAGAACTGCCAGTTTTCCTGTCCCTTCTGTGAAGGGCTCTCAAAAACAGGATCCTAAGGACTAAAAGCCCAGTTAAACTGTACTTTAACTCAGAGTTCAGTCATGTGTCCAGTGACAAATCTTCAGCCCTTATTCTGCCCACTGTGCACTACATGGAGTTTTTACAACCAGGTTTTGGATTTTTTTTTTTAACTTCAGCAGGTAATTTTTTTACTTAAAAGTTAACGATTCTATTACCTATTGAGATCAGCTGGTGATGTTAGTATCTGCTCATCCTTTCTTTCACATAAGGAATTAAGATTATGGCTGAAGAGGTCCCCTCTGGTGTAATTTTCTCTTGAAACCTTAAGAGTTTTTTTGACTTACGCCAGGGAAAGTAAGGGCTTGGGGTATTCAGAATTCCTTTATTCATGTTGGTTTCATTGCAGTTTCACAAATCTAAAATAGAGGTTTCTGATGAAGTGTAGTTTCTCCCAAGTAGTTCCTTATCTTCCAGTTAAGTAGTATAAAAAGAGAAAAAAATTTCAAGTATCGTTGAACTTTGTTTATCTGTGTTTCTTTCACATATAGGCAGGCAGTTCCATTCCTGTAAATCAAAGAGTGGAGGGAAAACTTTTAAATACATTTTATGGTCCAAATTCTGTGTTATGAACTAAAGTCCACATGGCAAGAAAAAAAAGACTATTAAGTACCACATATCCTGCCTCTCCTACTGTATGGCAAAAAATATGAAAAATGGTGTATGAATGTAGAGCTAACTCTACAGCTAGAAATGATAGGTCTCAACTCTTAGTCAACCAAGAGAGGACAGTGGAATGATTTGAAAAAGGAAATGCAATTGAGACAAGAAGTGTGGGGATTGGAAGTCTAGGGTCCCCAATTTGAAAGAGTGCTAGAACCAAATCCAGTTCTTTCTAAAGTGCAGCCTGACATAGGGCATCCTCCAGCGAAAACCGCTGGAAGAGCTGCATAAGAACAGCCATCAGAAAAATGGCTGAGTGGAACAAGAACCCATCTTGTTTGTGTTTATTCTGTTTTTTACAGAATGTTTTAAGTGAGAAAATCCTTTATTTGATAGTAAAATTATAGATCTTATTTGCACTCAACATACTGTTCAGAGCACACTGTGAAGGATTAACATAGTGGCCAGTTTAAGCATTCTGTGGAAGTTAGTCCAGTGACAAAGCAACTATTTGCTGTTAAAATTAATGGGTAAATGGAAGGGCTCTATGAGGAGGAAGGAAGTAATTTGGCGTCATTTTCAGTCCCCAGGTCTCTAGCCTGCGGGTTCGCGAGATAGAGGAGAGACCATATTTTCTGACTTGGAGTGGTTGTCAGTTTGTGATCTGGAGACTTCCAGGGAGCCTAAGGACTGCTTTTAAGGGCCCTACTAAAAGAAAAGTTACTTGGCTATTGTAGACCTAAATTCAACTAAGGGTTGTATTTCCTTTGTAAAAAAATATTTTGGTGGGAAAGTGGGTTGAAAGTATGTGCATGCTCAGGGAGAAATGGGAGCTCCATCAATTAAGTAGCTGAGGTATACTCAAAGGGCACTAGATTCCTGATCACTAGAAATAACAGCTTTTCCCTTTCCTCTGTCTGAGCTGATTTAACTTGAACCTGGGACTCTATTTTGCTGCACTGAGGAAGGTGAGGTTGCACGCGCATGAGGCCAGAATTGGCTTCAGGGGCTTCTTGGGGACACGTAGAAGGAAAGAAGAAACCTTTTGTTCCTTCTTCCAGAACTCCCATTTAATTGTTATGTTGGATTCTTTGGACACTTCTTTTGGCATATGTTTATGTGTGTTTACACTTTGTATGTGTAAATTCGTACTTATATTTCTTTTTTAAAGCAAACCTGAATCTCCCATGCATTATCTGGAGAAAGAAATCTACCCAAATTCCATCATTGTTTAGAAGATGACATAGAGTATTCTTTGAGCTTTAATCCAAGAATATTAGATAGTACAACTTCAGAAAGTTAATATGAACGCAAGAGAGTGCTTCCTCTATAAACTGCTGTTTCCTTTTTCGGAAGTTGGGAGAAGAAAGCTGTATAACTTCTTCTAGAATATAGTTTTTACTGATTCCCTGCTTTCCTGCATGGCATGTTCAGAATGTAAATGCATATAAAAACCAGTCCCTTACCAGTGTTCCTGAGAAACCACTGCTTACAAAAGAAGGATGGAAGTAGAGGAAGGGTATTGTAATTTTATGTTGACCTCTCATGTCCTGAGAGAACTCTATGAAATCCGAAATAATTGCCTAGTGCCCTGGTACATATTTGTCTCCATTTGGGATTAATAAACCCAGGTGATTTGTGGCCTCTGAGGTATCTGGCCTTAATGGGATGCACACGCAGACACCATGAAGATTAGCATGAAGAAGTATCAAAGCAGAAAGGGAGAGCAATGGTGATGAGTGCCCCATATGGCAGTGGTAGATCTAGGTTCTTTGTCTCTTATGGGCTCCATGGACTTCAAACCTTTGTCACTTCTTTGCCAGGGAAGTACTCTTGCGCTGAGATTAGAAAGTTGCCAGGGGCGGGGGGGGGGGGGCGGCCAACCCCCCAAGCAAGATCTAGCGGGCTGGAGAGAATGAATAAGAGGGAGAAAAAGTTTTATGGACTAAGAGGGAAGCCATTCATGCAAGGTTTCCATTTCAGTTCCCAGGGCTGTTAATATTTGGTGCCTTGTTTATTGGATAAAATACATAACCACTTTTCCACTGTCAAAGCTAATTAGCGTTCGTGCAGCCCTTGACTTACGTAACTAACTGTTTCCAGTTCCAGCACTTGCTCAGTTGTTAACACTGTGGGCCACTGTGCAGTGCAGATATATCCTTAATCCAGATGTCTCAGGTTTGAAATGCATGTTTGTAAGTGGGTGTGTTAAACCATGGATGGATTGGATTTAAGAAAAACTCCTCAGTCTTTACTGTTGGTTGGCTTAAATATTGCATCGCTCTACGTATTATCTGTTGTGAAACCTGCTCTTAGGTGCCTGAATTTTTTTTATGAATTGTGCAGAAAGTTGTATCCCAGTTGTGAGCTATGATGTTCAAACTGGGAGGCAGGTGTGATGACCCTTCACATCCCCCACAGAGCTCTTCTCATCTGGGTCCAGTCCACTGGGTACTTCTATTAGCATCTCTTCTGTTGGTAGAGTAAAATCATTAAATTATTTCTGCAGGAATTAAATTGTGGCTGCATTGTATATTACACAATGGAGTATGGGGTATTGCAATTGCCTAAGAATATATATATATATATATATAAATATTTTACTGAAAAACTAATTTATACTGAGACATCAGAGAAGTAGTTCTGTAAGCACTGGTATTAATAAAAACATTATCTTCCTATGCATTCACATCTCACTTGAGTGACCACAGTATCTAATATGGTACAGGTTCAAAACATAATTTGTCTTTTCCATGTGGTGTTTATCAGGACTTGCTCTGCTGTTGCTAAGAAGGCACGTACATCAGTGTTTTCCCCTCTAACTGCCTATTTTGTGAATTTATAGGATCTAGATGACTTCTCAAATCAACCAACAGGTTGTGGGTGGAACAAAAGGAAAAGACGAGATAAGAGTACTGTTTCAAGCAAAATCTGTTTTCGTGGTTCATTGTTTTGGTGGGAAAACAGACTAAAAATGCCTGTTTACTATGTTTCCATAAATTGAGATTTGAAGGGAGTTTGTGTTTGGGGTTTTTTGGGATGTGTTTGTTTCTCTGTTTCAATAAAAACACAGAAAGGCAGTTTTATTGTTTTAATGCTTAAGAGGCTCTGAAATTAGGACAAGTAAACTATGCCTAGTAGGAAACTATGTGGTTTTTTTCTTTTGAAAACCTCAATTTGAAATTGTTTTTCAAGCTCAAGAATGTGTTTGTATCTTTGTAATGACATTGGAAATCATCTGACTTCTGTATCTCCCCTGGAAATGGTTTTATTATCTGAATGAATGTGATTATACAATACTAGAGAAGTTCCTAAGCTACAGATACAGAAAGTGGCTTTGGTTTTTGTTTTGCTTTTGTTTTTGTTTTTGTTTTTTTTTAATTGATGTAGCCTGCTGAGGGTTGGACAGCAAAATGGTTTGTTTACTCTGTGCAGTTTTTCAGACTACAGATGTCTATAATGACTAGAGTTTAACAAGTGTCATTTTCTTTCATAAATTTCTTTATTTCAGAAGATACATGTCTTTTATTTTTCTTACAGCTGCCACGAAAAATCAACTTCAAATCACATTATTGAGGAGTTGTAACCTTGTAAGTCCCTTGATACTGAAATGCAGAAAGATGACTTGATACACCGGGGGAAATGCAAGTGGCACATAATTAACATTTTGCGCCCCATATCAAGATACACTAATCATATGACAGATCACATTTTTTATAGCTTTTATCTGAAGAACCCCAGATGGTTTGCCAAGTGAAATATTCATTCCTACTTCAAATGCAAACACCTGTAAGGTGAATTGGTGTTTATCAGCTCAGTGTCTCATATTAGAACACCATGACCAATACTGTATTTGGATAAAATTGTAAGTGAATTTAATGAGATAGAATGTAACCTTGCTAACCATTGCTTAAGGGAAAACCAAAATGCCAGAAAATCTTAATTGGACTTACCAACTAACTGGTATTAGAGTGATCTTATGATAAAAATTAAAGAATTCTGAGTAGTCAGTTACTTTGAAATATTCCACTTCTGACAAATCTCTCTCAAATCCATTTTAAAAACTGCAGCCTGACTTTTGAAAGGAGTTTAAGAGCTTTCTAAAATTGCAGTGTACAATTAAAATTCCAGACACATGTCATCAGATTTGAAGTAGCACATTGTCTTCTGTCTGATAACATGCACTGATACAGTGCTAGCCCTGAGGAAATCCACTCTCTGTTAAATCTCCAAGGAAATAAAGAGAAAAGGTACTGCCTGGGTCAGGAGTCCAAGCCATTTCTGTCATAAGCAATCATATCAGTATAAATCCCTTTGGCAAATGGATTAAGATTAGGGTTAGTCTCAGAAATGTAAGTTGTCCCTGAAACTCCTCTTGGAAGACTGTAACAGAATCTTATTCCAGCTTTCATTTTACTACAACCAGTTTCTGTCCATTGATTTGTGATGCAGATGTTATTTAGCCTGGATGATTGTTTTCCCCTTTCCTCCTCACTTGTCTGAGTATTTGTCCTCCTAAAGTACTTAGAGCAAACAATAATTCTCTTCTTAGCCTTTGTTTAGAGAAGCCAACCTTTCTGCTCTCCTTACAAAAAACAGGCTTTCAATTCGTCATATTTTTACAGCAGTCCCTCAAACCAGTATTGGTGCAGGAAATTATTACTTACAAAAGCTCATTCCCAGAGTTCTAAAGGAGGAAACTTACCCAGTGGTATTGATACTTCTCTACCTCCTCTTGACCTTTCTCTCCAAGCCCTAGCATTGCACTGCCATGTTCATGACCATGTTACAGAGGTGATTTGGGATCAGGTTTAGATTTACTAATAAAGGGAAGGGTTTTTTTTCCCCCTGTCACTGGCCACAGGTAAGGCTAAGGCTTATAGTATTTTTTTATTACTAGTAGCTGTGTATTATTAAATTCTTATCTATTTTCATTATTCTCTTAAACAAGATCATCCATGAATAAAATTCCTGTGTAAAACCTAGCCTCTGCATATGCTGACGATGCCTCCCTTATGTCATCAGGAACTCCCGCAAGTGCTCCCCTACTTTTTGTGCCAACACTATTAATTAAAATACTAAATAAAAATGGTCCCAAAGGCAAAGCTGAGGAACACCAGCAGTGTTTGTCTTCATGCACAGCATTTTCCCATTCAGAACAGCCTACTGTCAGGTTTTTAGCCTTTTTTTTTTAAACCAGCTTACAGTTTTAATTGCAAGCAAAGGCAAGTGCCTTAGAGATTTCATATGTGAGTTTGCCTCAGCCAATGTCTTCATAGCCCATCGTAAAATCTAGGAAATCTAATGTTTTCCATGCTTTTAATAGTTTTCATTGAAAACAGAATAAGAATAAATTGAGTTACTCAAAGACTAAAAATGCAGTAACTAAACTGATTCAACTAAGACTGAAGCAATGAAATAATTCAAGTGAGTGTATCTACAAATTAATACACCAGTAGTGAAGGCAAAGTGTAAAGCTAATATTAGAATTTTCTAGTCTCATTTAATAAGACATTGTCTAATCTGGAGGGAACGTAAGAAGCCAGATTCTTTTTAGTCAGGTACCCCATCCATTGCTGTAGTCAATGAAGTCCAGTGATTTAGCTACTGGTAGGCATAAAGTATGAGTCCCTCAACATATGTATTTATTCTGGTATTAAACCCTCTTAAAGAGAAACTGTTAACCCCAGTGGTAGAGGCTGATTTGGATTGCCTTATGGCAACTTGGGGTTTTAATTTCTGTGCAGCATAGTTTTTATCTGGATTTGGGGAGTGGAGGCTTAGTTAGGTATAGTAAAGAATGTGTGATCTCATGTCAAATTAGACTAGTCAGCCTGGCCATAGCAGTAACTCAGGCATTTCACCTTTTTTCTTCTGGAGAGCCTGTGAAGAGAAGAAAGGAATATATGTAGCCTCCAAAGTTGTAGGGTCATTCTAGATGCATTTTGCCTTCATGCAACCTTTGCATTTTGTAAGTGTAATTGGCTTCAGGAACTATGATCATGACTTCAAGATCCCATCTGGTCTGCTTCTCAGAGAGCAAAATCCTAAGGGTGAATCAGAAAAGATTTAATTCCAGAAATATGAAGAGCAGGATATGAGAGTGGTTTCTGCTGGTAACGTTACAATACCAGACTTTTGACAGAGGTAGTGAGAAGAATACCCATGATCAGTAACCATAATTTCTTAGAATTGTCTACTAATCTAATCAGCGTATTCTTTCCACGTGCATGTTCTTGTCATTGAAGTTATTTCTGTGTGCTTTCCCTTTCTCTCTTTTAAGCAGTTCCCCAAGACCCCTTGCTAAATAAAAATCTGGGAGCTACCATATCTTAATGCACAAACTCTTTTTACATTTTATGCAAAAATTCTGTAAAGAGTATGCAAAATAATTTATGTAAAAAGAGACTATGCATATGTGATTAAAGGTTTCAGACGACCAGTTTATATCAAACCTTGTGGTTCTCATCTGCTGAATCCCTTTTTCCATTGCTTGATTCCTGATCTTTGAATTTCTTGCTATGAATTAGGGATTGGCCTGACATTGCTACCTCTGTGAGAACTGACAGGACCACAGGCAAGATAATAGGCTTCTCGGCTAGTTACCCATCCTTTCTGTGAATGTTCTTAGAGGTTTACATTTTGTCTGTTAATCTATAGATTAGTTATCTGTAATGCAATAATAAACTGATTACTATCACTAAACAGTGAAGAAGAACAGTGACTTCAAAGAACCAGACAGCTGTAGTAAGTCTGAAACTCGCATGCTTGAAGAACTTATTCTGTCCTGAAGCATGGGGGCCATCCAAATGAAATTCCTTTACCTGGAAGAAAAACGAGTCTATGTTCCTCTCAGTGTGTGTATGGTTCCTGTCAGCATTGATTGGAGCGCTGAGTGAAAATCGTAAAGAAAATAGACCCTGAACTATTGTTTTCAGAACCAGCAGCACAGCAGATTCTACAGTCGTGTATTTGCAATTGTGCCACGGTGGAACAAGCCCTGGAGCAAGCAAAGAGACTTGGAGATT
The DNA here is from genome assembly GCA_034782735.1 of Sagittarius serpentarius. NCBI lineage: Eukaryota > Metazoa > Chordata > Aves > Accipitriformes > Sagittariidae > Sagittarius > Sagittarius serpentarius. The sequence continues at coordinate 5,370,126 of JAVKLA010000036.1, read as the reverse complement.
TCCCACCTCTCTAGCAGCTTTTCTAATTCAGCTTTGTGGGCAAGTACTGCACGCTATTTTCAGAGTAAAGTGTATCCAGCACCAGGCAAGAGGTGACAATAGTGAAATTTCCCCCTTTGTTTCACAGAGGTATATTTAACTCTTCCGCCGTGTGCAACGGCCATTATGTGTGTGTCATATGACGTCAAAGATCTTTCTGAGTATTAATGAAACACTGGCTTCTAGCTGCAGAACTGATCTCTCCTTAAATTCTGACTCCAGGAGTTTAAAATACAGATACGTAAAGACCATTTTCGTAGTAGTTCTTCCCTTTTTGTAAGCGTGTCTGAGAATCTTCCTAGCCTGGGAAAACAGCCTCTGTTGATGTATTAAGGAACAGACTGCTTCACCTGAAAGTTCTGTTGTCCAGAGATTTCACTTCAGCTCCACCCCATTCACCCCAGTTTACCCCAGCTCTGCCTCAATGCGGTGGTTGTTCTCGACTGGGGCTTCGTCCAGGCAGCTGGCACTGGCTCTGCACAGTCAGTAAGTGGGCAGATCAAATTTCTTGTCCATCGTGTGATGTCCCAGTGAAGTACCACCTTCCACCTGGCTCAAACTGGCACCTTCCAGCCCTGTCTCACGACAGGTGGTGGGGACTCCCCTTCCTTTGACAAAACTCCAGAGGACAACTCTTGCTTTCTGCTCTCTTTCCCAGCTTGAACTTGATCAGATTTGAAATATAGTGTGAGGGAAGTACAGTAATAATAATATAAAGAAAGAGTAAAAAACCACTTGCGTGATTATTTTGTTTTATTTTGTTTAAGATACGGGGAAAACAGAGAAGGCTTCTTTCAACAAGAAATCAATTTATTCTATCAAAAATAAGTGAAAATATTCCTGCAGAAAAGTGCAATAAAGAGGCAGTTTTTTATGGATAAAGATTACTGGAATAACTTGAGTGGCCAGTCTGTTGACTTCTGTTTTATGCAAAGTTTTTTATGCATCAAAAAATACTGCAACTCCAGTTTAGAGCCATTCCTTTACATTTTCTCTGGAGCCTCTATGTTCTTCTAAAATTAACAGGAGGGGATTTTAGCTTATTCCTTTGGAGCCCAGTGAAGCCCAATTTTCTTGGTCTTTTTTCCTCCAATTCTCTTGAGACTACTCCCTAAATGTATGCCAAGGCCATCGCTGTTCTCTTTTAAGGAGAGAAGCCTGTGGGGTCTGTCTTCTGAAAGCTTCCCAGATAAGATGAAGTTAGAAAGTGGATGGACTTGGAATGTGAATTTCAGTAGCAGCATGGTCATTGCCTAGCACTGAAAGTTTGATGAAAATTGCATCCGTTGCTTTTCAGAAGTTGCCAGAACTTGGTTTTTATGTTAGCAAAATAATGTATTTTCCCTACCCTAGCTTTGTTGTTACAACCAGCTAAACTGTCTATCTGTGAGGGAAGAAAACAAATTACCCTGCAGGTGGTGTTCAGCATCAAAATGTCCAGGCTAAATGGATAGTTTGGCAAAATTGTAACCAACTGAAAACTGAGTCTCCTGATGTCAAGTGTCAGGACAGCGTCGGTGAACAGTATTAGTTCTGCTTTCGCACATTTATAGCAGAATCCTCAGTGAGTCCTAGAAGGAGATAGACTCTGTTTAATGTCTGTGAAAGTGAAAACTGAAGTTTTTTTCTTGTACTGTTTAAATGTCTCCTTGTGTTAGTATTGCACTACTCAGCATAAAAGTCTAAATGGATTTCCTCAGCTAAGAGAGTAAAATAGTGTATAATATCCCACAGCTCCTGCAGCACCATTGCCAGGTCTGCTGCTATTAGAGAGATGATAACTTACAGGAATAACTGTAATTCAGTCAAATTTGAAATAAAAACTGTGGAAAATATGTTGCTTTTGGGGAGATGAAAATATACCAGCAATATTGGTCTTAGTACCATATGATGTTCTTGCTGAATTCAAATGTGACAGGACAAAACAGACAAAAGTTAAGAGCTGGCTGCCTGTCACATGATTCAGCAGCCTTTTCAAGGCAGGGATATTGCTTCTGTTTCTCCTTCCAGTTCCTCTCCCTTTTTCTGGTTGGAAGGAGGTGCAAAAGGAGACTCTCCTGGGTTTCTAGCTGTTTGCTTTACTAAGAGAAGTTTGGGATTTGTTTGTTTTGAATAAAAAGTTCTTCCTTCAGGCTAGGACATAAAAGAGGTTTGACAGGGGAAGAGGTTGCTACTTAGAGTGGGCAATTCTTCTTTAAAAATGTAATTATTTTGAAAGGTATGTAGGACCCTCTCCTCTCCCTCCCTGAAATTTTTGTTTTCTCTTTTTTCTGTAGGAGCAAGAGCATTTTCATTCTCATACACTGAGAATGAAGCTTAGGCTCAGTGTAACCATGCTGACTGTATCAAAAAGTGATGAAACCTTAAGGGTACCTATATATGAAGATTCTTGTCTACTAGGGGAAAATATATAGAATCAAACTGTAAACAATTAATTACTGAGTATTGAATTCATCTAAACCAAACAAACACATCCCTAAACTTTATTCTCAGATTTCATTTACAAGCTTTGGGCAGAATTTTACAAGCAAAATTAATCCCTCTCTTCAGCCAAAGACAAACCTAAAGCTTTCAATACAGGAGCTGTAACTGAAGGTGATTAAGCATGCTCTAATTTATTGTAGTTTACAAGCCAACAGCAAAATATATATATATATCCTACAAATCCATATGGTGATATGCAAGCATTTCTTTCCAGTAGTATATGTTTAGAAAATGTCTATCTGTGCCAGTGCTTTAAGCAGTTTTAGAGTAAGCCTTTGACTAGTGTCATAAAGATCTTATGTTCTTCTCTGTCAAAAAATTCTGAAAACAGCTGCAGAACTGGAGGTCGCCATACTCTTTAAGACCTTTTCTAGGGCAGAGGCCCAGTGTCTTGGTTTTGTTACGTAGAAATATCAGCGTTTCTTGCAATTGTTTGCAGTGGAGTCTCGTTTATTTATTTCAGCAGCCGGAATACCTTTGTCTGCCTGTCTGATTATGAATCCGGATCATGACAGCTTTATGGCTGATTGGATGACGTGTCTTTGCAGTTTTGAACCTGCTTGGTCTACCGTTTACTCTGAAGTTGGAAGCTGAGACAACACAGAATCTGAAAAGGCAGTTCAATCCTGAAAGGAATGCACAAATGCAAGAATTTTCTCTGTAGCCCTTTTGCCTTGTTCCGGTGAATCTTTAAACTCTTGTAGCTCTTTTAGCAGTGGCAGAAATGTATCATCACATACCTGCTGTATTTGTGTGATACTCTACACTGCATAGCATTTCCTTAGTTATCATTTTCATGTTTCTACTTGAATTTTGCATATGAAAGTTGTCTGTTAGAGGGGATTAGAAACCCTGAAACTTTTTTTCCCCCTATTACTAGGGTAAGATTGTGTGTAATATCTTTCACAGTTCTGGCTACCAAGCTGTCGTCATCTACTTCAGTCATATTTGTGTCTGAGGACATGCTGCTGGCACCATTTTGTTTTATCTGTGTTAGAAGACTGCCTCTTCTCCTTCTGTTCTTGTGCTGATCTAAGTCCCAGATTTTTCCTTAACAGGAAAGTGCATGTTATGTTTCTGTCACTGCAAATTCTCATTTTAGTTGAATAATCCTGTTTTTAACTTTCCAATCCATCATTATAAGGTAACATAACAAGAATTTGGTGTGAATATGGTTGCAGCATGATCTGTGTTTCATCGTGTCTCTTGAGAACATGTGCAGCCACGTAAGCCCACTGGCTGCCTGATTCAAAGTGGGCCACTTCTAAGAATATGAGAAAGCCTGTCACTTGGATTTGGGGCCAGGAGTACTGGAGGCTGATGCTGGTTGTTTGGTTTGTTTTGGTTTTTTTTTTTATTTTTTGTTTTTGTTTTTTTGTATAAGAAACAGAAGCTGGACAAATTGTGGGGAATGATGGTAGGTATGGCATAGAGGAAGATTTTAGTACAGGCAGGTGGCTGTACTTAACAGATGATAGTGCCAGCTATAAGATTTTTATCTATATTTAAATTGCCTTAATGAACAGACTGGTTTGTATTCAAAACTGTTTTCACATGACACAAAAATGGCAGGAGAAGGAATATTACTTTGAGAAAAATTCAGTAATATCTGGTGAGAGACATAAGTTTCATCTGTTTGTTCAGTATGGATTAATTATTTTCCATGTGTGATTTCCAAAAATTTTGTCCAATAGATAGTCTCTTGAGTAAATAAATAATGTACTTTTCTAACAATTCTAAAATTCTGATCTTCCTTTTTTGTACTTTCTTTCAATCACTTCAGTTCTGCAATGAAATAGAACATTATCTGACATATGCCACATTAAGTCTTCAGTAAGTCTTTAATATTCTGTACAGCAAGTGAAATTTGGATGTTTGTCTTTTTTTCTTTTTTTTCTTTTTCTTTTTTGTTTGGAGATGGGGTTCTTTGATAAAAAGTATCTTAGACATAAGTAAACTTAATTTCATTTCAGGCTCAATGTAACGAGACTCTAATCTTGTACTGTAGAATATGCAGATAAATTACAGCTTTGAAGATACTGTAGTCTGATAGAAGACAATATATCTACTTAATTTATTAGGCCAGATCCTCTGCTGGTAATTATTTGGGTGGAGCTAAACTAATTTACGCCAAAAATGTATGTGTTGCTGCTGTCTGAAGGAAACTGATGAGCAGGAAATGTGGTGACTGAGACCTTGACAGAACCAGAACTGGATATGCTGGAGAAGTCTTCTTCAGAAATGAAATCATGTTGGTTTTACATATTCCTATACAGAAAGGATCTCTCAGGTCAGGAGAATAGCAACTTAAGTGAGTAAAGGAAAGTGTCCCACAGAATGAACCTGTCATGCTGTCTATAGTTAAAAAAACCCTATTGGGGATAATGGCAATTACTAGCAAAGTGTTGGGTTTAGTTTGTTTTTTTTTTTCCTAAGAAGAGGACAATCTATAGATTTTTTTTTTCCATTTCCTTTATGCCTCTTTGAATGTTTTTTTTTTTGTTTCACTGCCAATATGCATGAAGTGAAACTTAAAAAAATATATTCATCAAGAAATGTGTACACCAGGCAAATGCATGCAAAAGGATGCTGACTGTGAAATGTTTCTGTCCTTTCTCAGCGAAACAATGGAGTGAAGAAAGGATAGAAAGAACGAACACGCTTATACCTTTGAAATTTTCTAGGGTTGAAGACCTTGGGTCCTTGTTTACATACCATGGCTCTTTTCAAACCTAGAATTTTGTGACACTTCTTGGATCAAAACCTTTGTTGTATGTGCATCCAGTTCAGTCCTGTGCTGCCTCTTGAAAACAGTGCTCTTTTGAAGTTGTGTAGCCCTTGTTTGGAAACTAGAGCATCTGACAGTTAACCGTGTTTGGGTCAGTCTTCAAAGACTGACTTTGAGATCTCTAACTCTCTTAAATTTCTCTAACTTCACTCACCAAGAGACATTCAACTCCTTTTTCTGCACCTTTTCACAGTACAGCTACCACTCCAGCGCCTGCAGATGAACCCTTTCAGAAACAGATCTGTGAGCTGTGTTGCTCTTTCAGCTCTGGAGTTCATCATATTTGCACATACCCAGGAGCTCAGGCAAGTGAGAAGAACCCATCTCTTAGAACTTTGATTCACTTAGGGAACAGTGCAATTCTAGTGCAAAGTGGCTGAAGTGATTATAGTTTTAGAGGAGTTTCTAAATGTAGAGAAAAAGCTATTAGTAATTTTTACTAAGTGTTAACAAATAAACATGATGCATGCAGAGTGTGGTTACCTGGGGAAATTTAGGGTTTTAATCCTCAGCATGGAAATCAAAGCATTAGTACATCACTAGTGGAAGACGATGGACCTTTTCTTTCCAAATGCTGTATATAGCTCAGGCTTTCTGGCAGTGTACTTGGGATTATATTCCTTTCTTCCAAAGCTGCAAATTGATTAAATGAGATCAGTGAAAGGCCACTAATGACACGTTTTGGTTTTCTTTTTATTGCAGCAGCATGTTAATCTCACATTTGGAATTTGAATCATATGGTAGCTGGCTGTTCAAAAGAGCAGTTGGTCAGGGTCTAGACATACGCAATACAGTAAAGCTTCTGACCACAGCTATTAAAAGAGAAAACAAAGGAGGGAAGTCCTGCAATCCTGCCTTGTACACACATTTATAGTGATGGAATAAGACCGCGCTTTTTTCAGTCATTTTTCATAAATATTCACATGGAATTTTAATGATGTTCTTTAGGTGTAGTGCTGAAACATCTTGTCCAAAAAATTGCTCTGTTGACTTCCGAAAGCTTCAAAACCACGTTGCGTGTGTGTCACTGGGCTCTGGGTTTGTGCAAACTGAAGTGTTAATACCCACTGATGAAACCATAGATTATTTTTTTATTCCTCCATATACAAATACACATATGCACAGGAGATGGATTGCTCTGGCTCACTGGGACAGTATGGGGACTCCTGTCACGAGCTTTCAGTGGAATCTCATCTGTTTTTATCCCTTAAATTCTCTTCAGCTGAAGTTTATATCATAATAGCTCTTTTTGCTCCCTTCTCACCCTCTCTGTTTCCTGAGCTATAGTGAGGCTTTTTAGCACCTCAGAGCAACTCTCCCTATCTTGCATCCTGTCCTTTCCTGGTGTCCCTCTGTCATCACACTGCTTTTAATTATAGTGCTGGACTGGTATTTTTTTCTCCTGGGTGGCTCAAATATATTTATTCCTTATTCCTTTACCCTTCATCTGCTTCCACCAGTATCCCAAGTCCCTTTCACTTTTCTTTCTATTCAGTCATTTCTTACTTAAATGAACCCTTATATACAACAGAATTGATGTGATATTTTCCACCACTATATTTTGTTTACATGTCGCAGCATTATGTATAGCTTGCGTCTGAATATTTGTTTAGATTGTAATTGCTTTGGGGTAGGAACTGTTTCTGCGTGTGTCCGTGTGCATGCATTGGGTCTATAACAACAGCAACTCCTCTTTTGTCTGTTAAGAGCCAAAGGGAGCTGAAGTATATGCTATATACTTAGTATATTTTTAAAATATTTCAGATAGCCTGATCTGAATTAATGACAAAGTATTTAAAGAGATACATGTTCATACAATTCCCTTGACTTATTAAATGAGATTTAGGCATTTCTTTAAAGTTGTACCTTAAAAGTCTTTTTATCTCTAAAACTTTTTTTCATCAGGCTGAACTCAGTATTGTATCTAAATTAGTATAATTTACATTTTCTTCTACCCATCTCCATATAAACTATAATTATTTAGGTTCCCATTTAGATACTCCCCAAAATGTAATTCACATCTCATTTATACACTACTATTGCCATTTAATTAAACTAATTCTTACAACAGCCTTAGGTAACAAAACAGATATGCCTCAATTCTGAACAGTCTTCACTGATTCGATCAGTATTATGTAGTCACAGACCAGGTTTTCTGAAAAGCTTGTTTGCTGTGCAAGCACTATAAATGCTCATTTCTCTAAGCATTCAGTGTAGTGGATATTCACCAGAGTAGCTAAGCATTTTGGAAAACTTGGCCGTAGTTGTTGGTGCCGAGCAATACAGTCTGTCTTGGAAAATTCTAGGGTTTTATTTTCCCAAGTTCTCTCAAAGTTGGAAGATGAGGAATCCCTTTGAAATATGTAACTAGGCTCTAGATAGCTCAGGAGTGAAGTGAATATTTCTGAAAATCTCTGTTGGACGGTGTCTTGCCAATGTGGATTGCAAGCAATGGCAACGCTAGAATTAGAATAATGAGAAAAATAGAAATTGCCTTTGAAACAAATTTTGAGATTAAATTACAAAAATTAGGCTTCTTTAAAGCTGTTAAGGTTAAATATCAGGTCATTTTGCTAGTCAGCTACATACTTGTGCATGTATTTTGAAATGCGATTATACAAGTTCAGAATTTGATTTTTTTTTTTTTTAACTTGGTTTTCACAGCAGGAGTAAAACTGAGAAAGCAGAACCACAACCTCTGAAAATTGCCTTTTCATAGGAACTTCATACTGAAATTTCTCCCATTATTAGCTAGTCTGGAAACAGAAACAGTCATCCTTAAACAAACTGCACTTCTTTTTAGCCATGTGAATGATTGTCCCTGTAGTAGTAAAGCTGTGATTTTTTTTTTCCTTGAGGAATCCCTTTGTATCTGTTTCTTCCTGAGGTTCTTGAATGCCACTTTTCACATAAACCAGCTTTACTCTGTCAAGCAACAGAGTCACAGGAAACTAAGGCTCCAGAAATCCTGTAGGGTCCTCCCACTCAATATTGCCTGGCAAGCCAATTAGCTTGATATTTTTATCTCTAACCTGATTTGGAACTAATTGTAAATTACTATTTTACCATTCTGTTTTCTGTGATAAATGCCCTACTCAATTATTATTAGATCTGCTCCTAGGACAGCTAAATCTCTGTCCTGTTTCGGCTGTGATAGAGTTAATTGTCTTCCTAGTAGCTGGTACAGCGCTGTGTTTTGGGTTAGTATGAGAAGAATGTTGATAACACC